>CAMYTP010000007.1:1200000-1552190 GCA_947297635.1 Yamadazyma aaseri | reverse complement strand
AGATCCCTACACCCACTACACAGATCCCTACACCCACTACACAGATCCCTACACCCACTACACAGATCCCTACACCCACTACACAGATCCCTACACCCACTACACAGATCCCTACACCCACTACACAGATCCCTACACCCACTACACAGATCCCTACACCCACTACACCCACTACACAGATCCCTACACCCACTACACAGATCCCTACACCCACTACACAGATCCCTACACCCACTACACAGATCCCTACACCCACTACACAGATCCCTACACCCACTACACAGATCCCTACACCCACTACACAGATCCCTACACCCACTACACAGATCCCTACACCCACTACACAGATCCCTACACCCACTACACAGATCCCTACACCCACTACACAGATCCCTACACCCACTACACAGATCCCTACACCCACTACACAGATCCCTACACCCACTACACAGATCCCTACACCCACTACACAATATCTATACTGGAGAGGGTTAACATTAACCACATATCCCTTGGCTTCACGAGAACCTGAATGTTCCTGTCTTGACAGATGCTTTTTTAAAAACTGTTTGCTACAACTAGCAAACTCACACATACGACATAAATGGATATCCACTGCCTCCATCCCCGGAACTGTACAATCTTTCTCAAGATATGTAATACCTGGTGTGCAATAAGCTTCTATTTTATCTTCGTGTTCTCTCATTAACTGAAGTTTCTCCATTTGTTCTTCCTTCTTAATAACCATTGATTTTACATATCTCCCAAACTTGCCAATTTTGGGGGACATAAGTTTCATCTTGTCTTTGTTGACTACAAAGAGCACCTTTTCATGAACAATTACTGCAATTCTTCCATAATCAATCTCATCCATCTTTAAATTCAACGATCATTTTGCGACGCGTAAAATTTAAAGTTGCAAGATACCTGAAAAGTCAAGTGGTGAAAATCACAAAATAGAAATAAAAAGATAAAAGTTACGTTCAGATGCTCAAAATTCGCTCACATGTCGTGCTTAGGTAATCGATAATTCGCTCACATGCCTCGCTTATATAAGCAATATCCTTACACCAGACTACGGTAGGCGCACGATTCCTCATAGATGCCCGCAGGTCCAACTTTTGTGCCCGCAGGTCCATTCGCATAGTTAATTTTTCCTAACAAAATCCTTAACTATGTGCCCGCAGGTCCGCGCGCCTAACAAATTTCGCACTGATGCCCGCAGGTCTGTAATGTTTTTCTCTATAGATCATATTTAGATAACACAAGGTAGTGCACGTGTAAAAAGATTACAAGTCTAAAACCATTATGTTCAAGAAAAGACCTTAGTAGCGTAGGATGTAGACTTATCAGGGTAAATCCAATAATATAAGCCGAGTTCAAAGTGACGTGATAACTACTAACCATGTAAAAATATGCAAAAGAATTGTACAGTGGAGACACCTCACAAATTAATACAATACTAGATATACACGTACTGTTGCACACTACCTGAAAGAAATCTAGGTTTTTCGCAAATAGTTGAGTTGTGAACGTTTTTTCATACATGCCTCAGATTTGAAACTTTTGGCCCCAAATTTGATGCTCATAATTGACTTTTTCTAATGAATTTCCCATAGGTGTTCCAGGTTTTACTGCTTTTCTGTTTGTTTTTTTTATCTACATGATATTCCTTTATATAATTAAAAGACAATACTGTTTACTTCTCAACTAGTAACTATACCTGAAGAAAGGATTTTGCTTATCTGTGAGATCTAAGAATTCAATATTTTCAATCTTTTCCGGTTTTTGTTTATTGTCACGTTTCTTATTTTCGTAATAATAAGCAAAAAAGAGACTAACCAAGAAAAATATTTGAATGAAAGAACAAGAAGCAATGGTCTTTTTAGCAGTTGGGAATTTTGGCTCTTCATTGTTTTTAAAAACAGCACTTCCACTTAAATTTCCAACACAGAAACCTACTAAAACAACAACACTAACAGTATATTTCTTAGTGGTACCTAAAACATTTGAAGCAATAATGCTTAGGACGCAAATATATGGAAGAACACCAAAGAAGTTTAGATTATAACCAACAAACTGGGTATATTTGTTTGTTGAAAAACATAACATTAACTGCCCAAGGGAGCATAAAACTTGTGCAATTATTGCCCATAAAAATTTGGACTGATAAAATCTCGACATATAGGCAAGAAAAATACATCCAATAAATTCCACAGCCCCTCCAATACTCTGATAAAGTAAAGATTGGTTTATTGTGAAGCTTAACTGTGATGTTAACAAAATACTACCAAAGTTTGTAATACCACCATTTGGAATATTTAAAATAGTAACAAAAACAAACAAAAGCCATGTCTTATAATCAGTTAAAGCTTCAATAACCTGTTCTTTTTTATAGTGCTTATTACCAAAGCCTTGATGATTACGACGTATTCTCTGAACAACAAACTTTTTCTCCTTTTCAGTTAAAAACCAAGCTTTATTAGGTGAATCTGGTAAGTGAGCAGTGGTAGCAAGACCAAGAGCAATAGTCATCACACCAGTTATAATAAACAAAACTTTCCAAGGTTCCATTGAATAAGAATCCTTATGATTAGAAACTGCATAAGCAATTAAGGATCCAAGAATCAAGCCTAATCCATTACAAGAAAGCCAGAATGCTACCCTAAGAAAAGTTTGATTGGAAGTGTACCATTGAGAAGTTATAAATGTGAATCCGGGAGCCACTGCACTTTCTAGCATACCTAAGGCGGTTCTTAAAGTTAAGAATCCTGGTGCATTAACTGTAACTGAATGTAAGCAGAGAATAACACCCCAAGTAGTGATAACAATACCAATAAACTTACCAACTGGCAACTTCTGCAATAAATAAGTTACCGGAAGACTTGCAACCAAGTAACCTAGGTAAAATCCACTACCTGTCCAAGCATACTCTTGGCCAACCATATTCAAATCTTCTCGTAATCCAAGAATTGATGCAAATGAATTAGTTAGTTTATCCATTAGTTGGAAACAATAAATACAGCACATTAAGGGCAACATATACATGTCAATTTTTCTAACTAACCGACGTTCTGCTTCAGTAGTCATTTCAATAAAATCATTAGCTAAGCCTAATTTCATAATTTCATCTCCATCATCAATATTGATCAAATGACCGTTTAATTCAATTTTATTTGTTGAGGATTCAATTGAATTACTATCAATAGGTGTTTCATCGGTTTTATCGTTCATGTTTCTGTGGGAATTTAGAAAAAAATTTCAATGAAAATCTGATCTTATTTATACATCTTTCTTATTATAGTCATGTATATAGAATTTTAGGTGTCAATAAGGTTTTATTGCTAAATAAATGGTTGCAAATATGTTGCGCATGATAGTTTCAGTAAACAAAGTAATGCAATTTCTCGAATTATACTCAATAGTGTTCAATCGAGTGAACAAGTAGCACTATGTTCAATAGCGAGATAGAGTCATGGTTGGATTGTCTCTGTTTTCAATATTCTCGATGCTAGGTAAAATATGAGATCCAAGAGAATATGCGCTTATGCGTAAATTATTGAAAAACAGCTAGATTGCCTGGCTGAGACAACTAAATTGGAAACGACTCGGATTTTTGGCCTTTTTATCTTTTGAATTGAAAATAATGTAGAAAAAAATATACGACGAAAAGTTTAAATATAAGAACCTATTGTTAAATTTCAATTTAGGGGATGTGCGTTTAATATTTATTATTAGTATTGTATATCGTCTTTTAAGTTCAAAGACTCGGTGATTACTGTGATAAACTATGACACCTCTGGGATCAATCACTCAGAATTTTAAAGTTTCAGCAGAACAGCAACCAATGGCCAATAGTTTTTGAAGAGGTGAGAAAGGAAATATAAAAAATATACGGATATTTGAAAGGCCATTAATATTGGTCAACACAGTTTATTTCAATGAAAAGTTTATCTCTAAGCCGGCTTTTAGCACAAGACGACTCAACAAATATTTTTTGTACCTTAAACGAATTATAGACAAGTAACTAAAAATCCGGGCTTAGCATTAAAATGTCAACGAAATGAAACGAGGTATGACAAAGCTTGGCCAAGTAATATTCACGTATTGACGTTAATTCGCTAAAAACTTCAGAGAAAACTCTATTTATCTTCGGTATCAACTTCCTTGATCGCTCAAATAAATTTCATTTTAGTAAAGCCCTGAACCCTGTAAAAAAAACACTTTCACAATAGGTTTAATTACATTATTAATATACTATCTGAATCATAATTAGAAATCAAGGTAGGGTTTAGTGAACGTAGTCAAATAATACAAATTGTCCAAACGTTTTGAATCAATAAGCCATTGAAGTTTAATAGTCGAGGAAAAATTTTGAATTTTAGTTTATCTATATGCAAGAAAGGTAAAATCTTAATTAAGTTTTGTGTAGCCTTGCCTGCAAAAAACTTGTTCAAATAAAACTGTATAAATAGACTATGCTTTTTTATGTTTTGTCGAGTAAAAAAAGTAAGAATTGCCAGCTATGAGTAAATCAAACTCGGAACATGAATTAAACTCTGAACATCAAAGAGAAAGAGATGTATCTATGTCTTCCTTCAGTAATGAAGAGCCCGTATCCATTACCAAGTCAAAAGTACAAAATTTTATGGATTCTTTTAAGAGAATAGATTTGGATAACCAGGAATATGATACTTCTATGATGTCCGATTTAGAGAAGGCAGCAATGGCTTCTGCAAAACATCCGTTAGCAAGGAGATTGAAAAGTAGACATATTCAAATGTTGGCTATTGGTGGTAGTATTGGTACCGGATTATTTATAGGTAATGGTTACGCGTTGTCTTTTGGACCAGGTGCTTTATTAATTGGATATTCTTTTGTAGGTATAGGAATGGTTTTAATGATGAATGGATTGGCTGAACTTGCATGTTCCTTTTCAGTTTCTGGTGCTTTCATTAGTTATTTTTCAAGATTTCTTGAACCCAGTTTCGGATTCACGATTTCTCTTCTTTATGTCCTTTCTTGGCTGATTTCTTTTCCTTCTGAATTGATAGCTTGTTCTATAACAATATCATATTGGAATACTTCAGTTAATCCTGCGGTCTGGGTTGCAATATTTTATGTTATCATTGTCAGTATCAATTTATTTGGAGTCATTGGATTTGGTGAAGTTGAATTCTGGTTATGTCTTATTAAAGTACTTGCCGTGATTGGGTTTATTATTCTAGGTATTTGCATTATTTGTGGAGCCGGAGACAATGGATATATTGGTGGTAGGTACTGGTCTAATCCAGGTTCATTCAACTATGGGTTTAAAGGAGTTTGCAATACTTTCATATCAGCAGCTTTTAGTTTTGGCGGTTTAGAGCTTGCATGTCTTGCAGCGGCAGAGACTAAAAATGTTAGAAAAGCCATTCCTAAGTCTGTCAAACAAGTTGTCTGGAGAGTTTTCATCTTTTACTTTTTAACTTCCATTATTGTTAGTTGTTTAGTTCCATATGATGATAAAAGATTGTTAAGTGGAACAAGTAGTGAAGATATTAGTGCTTCACCCTTTGTAATTGCTATCAACAATGGTGGAATCAGGGTACTTCCTGATATAATGAATGTAGTAATCTTGATTGCGGTTGTGTCAGTTGGTAACTCTTCTGTTTACGCTGCTTCTCGTTCCATCGCTGCAGCTGCCATTCAAGGTTTTCTACCAAGGTCTTTTGGATATATTGATAGACACGGTAGGCCTTTAGCGGGGATTATTGTTTCTAGTCTAGTCGGATTGTTGGGATTTTTAGTGGTCTCAGAGCAACAAGATGATGTGTTTACATGGTTATTTGCAGTTTGTTCATTATCAGCTTTCTTTACTTGGTTCTGCACTTGTTTTGCTCATGTTCGATTTAGATGGGCTTTATATGAACAAGGTAGGTCAACCGATGAGTTAGCTTTTGTTTCTCCTACAAATCTTTATGGATCCTATGTAGGTATGTTTATTTTCCTCCTTATTATTGCAGCCGAGATATATATATCTGCTTCACCAGCAGGATTTCCTTCATCTGCCAAAGGTTTCTTCCAATATTGTTTATCTTTACCAATAATGATTTTCATTTATGTATGTCACAAAACATACAAAAGATCATGGAATAAATTCCTTGTAGAACTTGAAGATATCGATTTGGATACTGGTAGAAGGGAAGTGGATCTTGAAGCTTTAAAACAAGAATTAGCAGACGAAAAGGAAGAAATTTCCAAAAAGCCTTGGATATATAGAGTATATAATTTGTGGTGTTAGAATATAATTTTCATTTTGCACCCATTTTTGTCAAACTCGCATTACAAATTAATACGATTTCTCTTTTAGCACTCTTTTATTGAAATTATTTAAGGATATTGATCTTGCCTAGGCCCAAAGTAGCCATCCGGAGCAAATAAAGTAGCATTAAGACGACCCGAGTTCAAAGCTATCTGATCCATTGTGCTACGGGAAACAGTATTACCCCACCAAATGAGTGGCTTCTCATGATATTGTACAGCAAAAAAGATAATAATTGCTGAAAATGCAACACCTGCTTGAAGGGAACCAGCAAGTACATAATTATACTTCTCCCACCAAGTAAGATAGTTTCTCTTGAGGTAAAACATAAAGATAAAACTGACATACAATCCCATAGTAAAATAAGCAAGGTTAAATGGCGGCCAATTTGTAGCAACACCGCCAATTAAAAGAGTTGGATAAAAATTTCTAACCCACTTTTTAGGACCATATTTCCTAAATAATAAACATGGAATTGGTAATAGAGAACCAAGTAAAAAACACCATTTCAAGATTGGATATAAGCCAGTGAAAACCCTTTTAGGTCCGATCGCTCCCCAAATAATAGAAGCATTATAATAAACCAAAAGTCTTGGACATGTCATTCTTTGAGGTTGATTTGGCGTACAAAAATCTTCAATGTTATACATTAAGAAATTGATAACACCTAAAGCAACAAATGAACTTACAAGCACAGACAACATTTGAATTCTGAAACTTGCTCTAGGTGGAATTTTGGCATAATGTGCTAATTTTTGATTAGCAATATAACTTTCTGTTTGAGTATCAATATTAGTACCATAAGCTTTTAAATAGTTAAGTGTCAATCCATTACCTGGGCAAGTATAACCAAGGATCAATTCCATAAACAGATTTAAAGCAAACTGGAACCCTGTAGCAGCATATACAGCTGTTAAAGGAATTAAAAAGACAAAGTTAAAGGCAATAACCATGAATAAACCCCAAACCGGCGCTTCAGTTGGGTAAATTTCAGCACACACTATTGCAAGAACCAAAGAAATTATAAGAACACAGGTGAACCACCATTCAGGAACTTCTTTATATCTAGACATCATTCTAGAATGTGGATCATCAAATCCATCAAATGTCGAAGTGTTAAGATGTCTCAAGCTTTTCAATAAACCTTTAAAGGCTTTGAGAATGCTTTTATATTGTAATGAACATTCATACACAAAAATGAATGGAAAAAGGGTATAAAATCCACCATATATCACCAAGTTTGCTGCACTATAGAATGGCGGTCCAACTTGTTTATACTTTTCTTCATCAAACATACTTTGTTCATTTACAAGAACCTTGACATCATAAGGCCTTCCTCGATTAGTCCAAAGAATACTGGAATTAATAGGAATATACCCACTCCAGTAATGATTAGTGTAGTATACACCAAGAACACAGAAAACACCAATTAATCTACCAGCATATTGTGTAACCTGGCTGAAAAATGGAACAGCCAAACAAAAGTTAGTATTAATAGTAGACCAATCAAAGGAAGTTATTGGATTTACACCTAAGCCACCCACCATACCTGTTACTTCAGCAAGAGTTCTATTTTGTGGGGAGATCCATGTCATCCAATTGAAAATCAGCAAAAATTGCATCAAATAGTTGGGGATCCAAAAGTATAAGAACAGTGCAAGGAAGACAACTAAGAAAAACCAATATCTACTAATTTTCCAACCATTTATAATTTCCCCCTTTTCTGGTTTCAATAAAGCAGCATTTAATGCTAAAGTAGGAAGCATTTTGGGCCACATGGCGGTAACTGGATAGACACAGAACCGTCTCATTATTCCAGCAAACCCTAAACCAAGAAAGTTTGTTGCCAAAAGTAAAAGAATTTGGAAACCAACACCAGCCCATTCTTTATTATAGAATCTCTCCATCTTAATCACCGGGATAACTACATTTGCATAAGTTCCTCCTGAAATATTATAACAAATAGTTGCCAACATTTGTTCCTTATGATTCCATGGACCAGGATTTAAGTCAAAATCATAATTCCAAATCTTGAGGCTCCACTTGGGAAGTATAGTTGCCAAAAATACCCCACAAGGATAAAGAAACAATTGAACCACCATAGAAGGTAAACTAATGTTAGGTACTCTATGGTAGAAGAATTGATTAACAAACGTTCCTATTAATGTCCATAGAATACCCAAAAAATAGGCTCTTGGTGTTTCACAATACATATTAGGGTCATCAAAACAATCAGTGACTGCTCTTACTTCCGGGTAAGGAGAATAGTATTTAACCAAAGCAGCCTCCAATCTTACTTGAAATGGCCAGTCAAAAATAACAGCTAAATTTTCTACTGATTCGTCTTCGTCCAGTTTTACACTGGTCAGTTGTTTAGTGTCATCCAAGTTCTCTTGTGACTCTTCAGATGATTTAAAATCATTAGCAATTCCGGAATTTTCCATATCATTTGAAGCGTCAACCAAGCTTTCGATCAACTCATAAACATCACCTGGAAAGTTACCATCGCCATCATGTTCGATAAGCGCTTCCTTAAGGACGGTCAACCCTTCATTAACAGTCATGTTCTGCACCATTTCAATCATAAAGGTTGCCCCATATGGAAGATCATTCAAGTTGGCTAAACCATCATAGTTTAATCTCTTGAGAATGATGTATTTATGTTTGCTAGTTAAGTGTATACCGACATCATTAAAAGTCACGCTAGCTGGCTCGGTGATATTGATATTATCGTATTTACTATTGAAGTCACTCTGCATTATTTGGTAGAGTTTTAATTAATCAAGACGAAATAGTTCCTATTTATAGGTAAAACCACTAAATCTGCATGTATCAAGCTTATTCTATGTCGGCTTAACACAAAAACCTTAAATGTTTTTAAGTAATTCTCTTAGTTGCAACCATTAATGACAGAATTTGAATTATGCTCAAGTCTGGATCACAATATGAAGAACACATGAGGCTTATATATATATATGTATAACAAGAAGCAGAATAATAATCAATGTCTTATACAATAATAGCTGTTTTCCTTATGTTTAATTACTAATTGTGACAAATACAATATATATCTTCAAACCGTAATTTACCTTTTGAAAAAAATAGAGTTGAATTTTTATGACAAGACAAAGGAATATTCATGCTACTGATTATTCTGATAAATTCATTTAAAAAAGAAACACTTATATTAAATTCAAGCAGGTTTTGAAGTGGCTGTCGTTTCATGGCTTCTCAATTTTACGATTGGTATTATGACATATATGTCAAAATTGAAGTCTTATTTTAATAATAATCAGTAACTATTAAGGTAATCTAAACTATGCTGATTGGACAAACTTTACTCGATCTAAGTGGCCTATGAAATTAATATCCGATAATCAATAACTATTTCATACATAAAAAAGAGCAAATTATGGGTAATGATTGATAAAAAGTTTTAGACTAAAAACCACCACTCGGTGTTAATTACAAATTAGGAAATTATCAATTAAATTTGCAGCTTTTTGGACGGAAGTTCAATTTGTTAAAAGCGTCTTTTCCTTGATATTGGTTCTATATAACTGATATAAGAATGCCAAGGATATTTTGGTAATAAAACTTTATATTTCTATAATTATGCTTTACTCCAAAATTTGCATAAGCATAAACAGTCAATCCTTATAAAAAGCCCAAATAATCATTGAATTAATGGTAATAATTTTCTAATCCCGCACTTTGGGTATTTCCAACAGCCAAATGGTTCAGTTTGAAAAATTCTTATGGAAAGGTACGATCTTTGATTAGTATATTCTTCTTCAAAGAGAAAGATTGAGTTCTGTTAATTTAGTTTTAAGGCAATAATTTGACACTCTTGTAACAGTATTTACTCTATGGAAACTCCAAGAAGTTGGAAATAAGATCCTCAGGCTTCATCTTGATTATCCAACAATTTGAGCACTATGATTCAAATTTCCCGTAGTATTTACATCAGTTTCTTGAGGACTAACAACTAATACTGGATTAATTGTATTCAATGTGAAATTGGGATTTTCCTTTTCAAAAAGTTCTTAAAACGCATTTTCAGCTATGTTTCAAATACTTTATAGAGCCAATTGTCTATCCAATGCTCTATTTAATAATAGGAGGAATATGAATTTGAAGCAACGGGATTTTTACCTTCAATGATTAAACAGTAGGAAATGAAGACATATAAACAAAATTTTATTTACGGAGCAAACGTTTTGATAGATTAGAGAATTTTAGATTTGCTAACAATAACAGAAAGAGTCAAATCATTTTGAAAGTTTCAGCTACATACGACAAAAGTGAAGCATCATGGAAGAATCCATCAACTTCCGAGTTACTTTTTAATACTTCATCAAACTTAAGAGTATCCACAAAAACTTAAAGGAACAATTTATTAAATCACTAATTTTCGTCTTTCCTTTGGATTTAAGGGTTCATTACATATATCCCTGGGTTACCAGTGGTACCATCCAGTCTTTGGTAAAATATTAGTTCGTTCTAGAGACATATAACAGTAGTTACTGTTTGAATACGTCTAATATGAAGGTTTTTATAGTGAGAATTAAAGGGCTATATTGTTTTTGAGAGGAAATGATAGGGTAATACTAGATACAATTAATAATCTATTATTGCCCAGTAGTTTAAACAAGGATACTTTTGTAGAATCATCAACAGTAAATATAGTCATTTCACGATCTTGATTTCTGCAATAAGATCCCATAAAAAAAAATAGTATAAGTGGATGAGAATTAGGACCGCTGTTGAAAACCGTTTTTTTTTAGACGCACGTTAGCGAAGCCTTGAAATTATCAAGTATAATTAAATTAGATCATGAGCCATTTAAAGCCATAAAGCCCTCTATTCAAGTTTATACATTCAAAATAATTCGGGAATAGTTTCCGAAAATAGTTGACAGTAGAATAATTATTAAAAAAAATTGTGATTGTTGTAATTCAAATAAAGTTCCCTGAAGGTGACTCTATAATTACAAAGAAGTCATTTGACAGTGCAAATCCGTCAAATTAAAGACTCGGTATGAGTATCATTTAATGCCGTACAACAATATCAAACTAGTTTTTCAGAAAAAATTGTACGGTAATCAACGCTAGAGCAATTGAACTGAGAACCCACACATTCAATCAATTGTTGTTGAAAAAATTAGCTCTCTTATATATGCATACTAATTATCTTTAAGTCATGTTATATCAAAGGAATATAATACTAAAGATAGTTAACGTTATTCCATCGGAACAGTCCATAAGGGGGGGGGGGGGGCGTTGGTTTGTAACCCTTTCTTACGCTTGCCTCATCCGTCAAAAAGTATGTCAAACCAAGAAATTTCAATTGACACACGCATAATTTCTTTATCTTTGTAGGTTATGATTGCCTATTCGAGATGTTGAGATGAGGCACCAATCGGCAATATAAAAAAGGACTAGTTTCTTTATAATCTTTATTATTTGAAGAAAAATGAATTGGATTAAAGCTATTGCGTTAGCTGCTGTAACTTTGACAGTTAACGGTAAAAAATTATTTATTGATAACGATGGCAGTGACTTTGGTGCTATTTTATACCCAATTATGGCCGGAATTGAAATTGTTGGCTTTTCTGGTGTCTATGGAAGTGCTTCATACGTTGATGCTATTGGTTCTATGGCTGAAATGATGGATGAATTCAATGTTTCTAGTTGTATCCCATTATATGGTGGTGCTAGTCAACCTTTACTTAGAACCAAAGAAACTTTTAAAATTTGGGAAGACTTGTATGGTGCTTTAGTTTGGGAAGGTTGTTGGGCAGATGGCTATGAAGATGCATACTCCTGGGGCAATTTCACTTACAATGATACTGTTCCTGGTGCAATTGCTATGATTGAAGCTGTAAAAAAATACAAAGATACTGATCCAGTTATTATTTATGCTGCTGGTACTATGACTACTGTGGCCCAAGCCATCTCTATCTACCCAAACCTTACCAAAGAAGCTGCTGGTCTTTATATTATGGGTGGTTATATTGATTTTCAATATGCTCGTGCCACTGGTTCTTCCATTCAAGATGATTTATTTAGTGATATCAACCTTATTCAAGACCCTGAAGCTGCTCAAATTGTTTTAACTGCTGACTGGGATTATATTTATATTGGTGGAAATGTTACCAATAGTGAAGTTCCATCTCAAGAACTTTATGATACTCTTATTGAAAGAGCTGGTGGTATGGATGTCATCGAAGAGAATCCCTTCTACACTGTTCTCTTAGATAAAGTTCTTTACACTGGTAACTTTACTGAAAATAATGATCAAGAAACCTTACCATTCTGGGATTCTGTTGTTGCTGCTTATATTGCCTTCCCTGATCTTATTTTACATACTACTGAGGTTGCTTTGGCTGTTGATACCAGTTTTGCATCTCCATCTTACGGTACTGCCAAAATCTGGAGTCATGAAAGAGCTCCTAAGGCTTTGAAAACTGGTAATGTCACTATTGTTGATGTTATTGATAAAGAATCATTCTATGAAATCTTAGTAGATGGATTCTTCAAAAATTTAACTGATTACTGTACTACTGGTCAAATATTCGATGTTAACTAAATTTGAAAATATTTTATAATTAGACAATATATATTGATAGAAACATAAATCAATTTATTCCCATTTATCTGGGCCAAAATAGCCTTTTTCTGGCAAACTCAAGTATGGGGTACTTTTTCCATCTGCAGTGTCATTAAAAACATTGTTTCCCCACCAAGATATAGAACCACCTGGATAAGATATACACAAGAATATAATAATTCCAGATAATGCCACACCTACATCCAAAGCACAAGATAATACGAAATTATATTTCAACCACCAATTTCCCCATCTTTTTTTAATATACCAATTGAATAAAATACCTACTGCAGCAGCAGAAGTATAATTTAGACCAGTAGCTGGTGGATAATTACCCATAGCACCGAAAACAACCACCCAGTTCCAATTTTTAAGAATGGCATTGTGTGGAAACTTCTTTTGAAGCAACCATGTTATGATGACTAATATTGGTGCAATCCAAAATAAGTGTAAGAAACCAGAATAGATCTTTCCTGGAGAAACTAATCTCTTTGGTCCAACAAGAGACCATACTACACTTGCTGCAAAATTAGTATTACCTTGTGGACAAGTAAAGTGATCCTTTTGACCTGACATACAAATACCTTCGACATTATTCAACATAGCTATCAAGATACCAACTTGAACTAAGGCACCAATAACACAAGAGATGAATTGGGAAAAAAATATAGTTTTCTTTGGAATTTTCATATAATATCCTAATTTCATATCTTGAGAAAAGTACATAGCTTGAGCTACACCCGTATAGGCATAAAATTTCCAAGCTAAAGAAACAATCGGCTTGGAAGGATTCAATGTATAACCAGCAATAATTTGACCCAACACAGTCATACAATTAGTATTAATATTTGTTCTAGAATAAACAATACCAATTGGTAATATGAATAAAAAAACCATTAATAAAGCAATGGTAATTCCCCAAACTGGGAATTTAGAATCATAAACCTCCATTGTAAGAATAGTAAGTCCATAAACACCTACTGTTAAAGCAATATACCACCATTTAGAAACACCTTTATACTTTTTCATTAATCTGACATGAACATCTTCTTTAACATTTCCTTTTAAACTTTGAAAAATATCTTTACCATAATATAATGCAGTATAAGTAACAGAAGATGCCAAAACAGCATAAGAAACACCATAAGCAATGGCATATGTAGAAGCTAAAAATGGAGGTGAATAAGCTTTATACGCTTCTTCATCCAACGCCATAGTAGCTAAATTAAGTACTCTAGATCCATTATAGACAGCACCAGTGTTATCATAAACAGTTGATGAAGATATTGGTAAGTAAGAAAAGAACATCAGATTTTTGTAATATAAAATCAAAGGTAAAATACCGAAAAAGATAAACCAACCAGTTATAGTCATAATTTGGGGCCAAAAAGGAATTAAAAGTGGAGATCCATTAGCATAACTAATCTGGGACCAATCAAATGTAATAGGAGAGAACCCAAGACCCTGAATTTGACCGAATATTTGGTTTACAACCACATTATTAGGAACAATCCAACATATCCAAGTAAAATATGATAAAGCTTGGAAGATAAAACCAGGAAAAAAATAGTAAACAAAGGATGCTAGGAAACAAGTAAGAAAAAATCTATATCTAGAAACTTTCCATCCATCAGCTACATTATTCTCCTTAGAATGTAATGAGTCAAACAAGGCGACATTTGCTAAAGCATTTGGCCAATAATTAAGGGAATGTTTAACTAAAACATCATCAACTAAACCTGCAACACCGAGACCAAATAATTGACAGGTTAATACCATTAAGACTTGATATCCTACAGGAGCAGTTGATCCATAGATATATTGAGCTTGAATCACATCAGTTGCCCAAGCAGCAGTAAATGAAATATTAGCCATAATAGTAATAATTGTATGTTCTTTTTTATTAAAATTTCTATCAGGATTTAACTTAAACACCCCAAATCTTCCAAGGTTGAACTCCCACATTGGAAGAATTTTTGCAAGCAAACATCCACATGGATAAGAAACCAATTGTGCAACAGTAGAATTAATAGAAATACCTGGATATCTCATGGAGAAAAATTGATTCACTCCAGAACCAATGATTGTGAAGATAATACCCAAGAAATAAGCTCTAAAAGTATTCACTGGTAAATCTTCTTCATCGATAGGTTTAACAACGGATCTGACTTCTGGAAGTGGTGCATCATCGGCAGATTCATCAAGAATTTCATCGGTTCCATATTGGAAGACAAGGTCTTCTGGATTTGAATCATATGCCTTTTCATCAACATATATTTGAGTTTTCTCTTTATCAGAGTTATCAGAATTCATTGTTAGATAATGAAAGACTTAAAAAAAAAACCAATAACAAACCCATGAACTTATATAATGTTTGATAAATCGTATCTTATTGATAACGATTCCAATATACCATTTTAGTCCAGGATGCACCTTCCCAAATTTTCAATATCCACATCATTGGATATGTCAAACTTGTGACGCATCAAGGCAGCTCGAAACGAGGAGAACAATTAATAGGACGGAAATCAAATTGGTTTATACCGTACTTTAAGAGAAAATAAGGCGTCAAGCAGGCGAAGCAATTAATTTCCACTTGTATATTGAAAGAAATAGAATAAACAAAAAACTACACCAATGAAGCAGAAATCCATTCTTTGATTTCACTCAAATCAACTACATTTCCAGAACCACCAAATCTATCTTGGATCCTATCATTAGAAGTTTCAGGTCTCCATCTCCAGCTTTGTCGCTTTTCATCGTCCAAAGATCCCAAACCATGAGAGATTAACCGGGCAACATACCTGCCTATAGTGGGCATGTGCTTGAAACCATGGCCGGAATCGCCGGTGGCTAAAATAAGAGAACCATCAAATTTTGGATGTTCAGTAATTAAAAAGTTCCGGTCTGGAGTATCTGTACACCAGCAGATCTTGGTTTCAACAAATGGCCTATCTTTAAATTGGGGTAAAGTGTCAGCCAAAATGTCTCTAATTCCATCTTCTGCCTCTTTAGGAATTCCATTTTTAAAAAATGGCACGGAATCTTTGGGAAGTTTGCCGTTTTCATAATTGGTATATCCAGGAAATTCATTACAAATCTTCAACTCATGTTTTAAATGATCTGGTTCAAAGAAAAATCCCTTCTCCATGTTATCAATAACAGGCATGTTTTTGAAAGAAGCAGCTTCTTGCTCTGTTAAACGAATATGTCCTACAGTCCAACATTTAGCCAATAATTGGTTCTCAAAATCCATTATTTTGACAGATGATGCACCTGCACTGATAACAATCTTATCTCCCAAAATCTCTTGACCTGAAATAGTGGTGCAGCCCAAAACTTTGGTTTTTTCTTCGTTATATATCAAACCATTTACTTCACCAACTATGTACTTACCACCTAATCTTTGAATTTCTTTCCCAGCGGAGATTAATGCATCTCTTGCATGAACCCAACCACACTCATTAGCTTGATAAAAACCTTTCCAATCCTTTATATCGCCAGTTAATTGAGGTGCAATTTCTTTAAAATCCTTTGAAGTTTCAAGCATAGTAATATCCAATTTTCTATTTTGTTGTTTTGCACTTTGAAGCATACTCATAAGCAGCTTATATTCTTCACTATCTTTATCTTGACTAGTTGAATAGACTATTCCTGTTTCATAAAAATGAGGGTAAAATACTGGATCTGTTTGCCAACCTTCAAGAGCTTCAATAGCTAAGGAATTGGTCAATGATCTTCCTTCTGGGTAACACGATTGGACAATCTTATTAATGTCAAACCCTGCACTGATCTGCGATGGTAATGCACGAGAATCAATTACTGTTACATTCGTATAACGTGATCTAAGTAACCATAATGCTGTTGAAAGTCCAAATGTTCCTCCTCCAATTATCAACACTTTTTGATTTCTATCAACCATATTGCTTTTATTGCTAAAGCTGGTGAGCAGTTTCTAAGGTTATAAGTATATATCGTATCTTTATCCGGTATATGCTACGACCTTCCTAATTTTTTGGCGGTGTCTAGCCAAAGAAAAACCGGGCCGATTTTGATAAGTAATCGAAAATCATCTTATTCTGGAGAGTGATAATTTATCTTAGCGGTTATTGAATGTTCATATTAGAAAATCGTACCTTTTTACATGCCCTTTGACTTATAATATGTCAATACATGAAAGAATAAATTAAAAGAGAAACATATACAACATATCTATGTGAAACACAAGTATAACTTTATAACTTAATCAAAGTGTTTTGGGGCTTCACCTTCTGGACCAATAAATTCGGCCACTCTCCAAGGCCCAACATCCTTTAAATATAACTCTTCATCAGAAATATCAGAAGACCCACCAAATTTTTTGGGTAAATTTTCCGAAGGAATTTGCTTAAGCAACTCTTTCTTATAACTTGAACCTAAAATGAAGATTTTAGAAACGGTAACAGGATCTAAAAATGGCTTGAATAAATTAAAAGCAGTAGAGAATCCAAAAGGAGCATTGATACAATAAAATTTACCCATTCTTTCAGGATAATAATCTTGTCCAATCTTTGATGCTTCTTTAACATATCCAACTACTTGATAAGCAGAAGAAACAGAAATACCTTTTAAATCGAATATGGTACAACTAGTCTCAATTAAATGACCTTTTTGTCTAGAACATGCCGGTAATCTATGTTGAACAAATGCTTCATATTCCCATACTAAATTCCTCAACATTCTGTCTTGAGTAGTGATTTTTAACATGTCAGGTAAATATACTTTACCCAACTCTTCATAGTAAACAGGACGTCCATCTTTATCAACTTTATGATAATATTGGGGATACATCTTTGCTACTAAAGGCTTTTCAGTGTACTCAAAATCTTTTAAGATAGTGTCAGTTCCATACTTCTTCCTCCATTCTTCACAATTGATAAACATAGTTTTGGCCTTATCTAACTTAAATTGTCTAGCTCTTAAGAACCTCAATAATGACGCATCATCAAGTCGTCTTTCGTATCCCAAATTCTTAAGCTCTTCCCGTAATTTCTGTAAAATCTGTTTCTGGTCTTCAGTAAGGTTGGATGTATATCCTGTGTGCTTTGTTGGAGCTGTAATTTGAGGGTATGACTTCAAAATTTCTTCTTCAGTTGCCATTTTTAATGATAAGTTAAATGCATGTCAAATCTCGCATCTAGTTTGCTATGAGATGATAAAGGTTCACGTTTCTTAATTTTAATAAAAAAAGGTACACCTATGCATTATAGAGAGAATAAGGTATTATAGAACATTAAAGGGAAATCAAGAGAAGATAACAAGTATCTAGACAAAGAAATGAAACAAAGTTAAAAGATATAAAACTATTCAGTAGGATATTTGAAGTCATGGGCAGCTCTAACTCTGTCCATGATATTCATCATCAATAAGGTTTCTTCAGGAGGAACTACGGAATTCTGGATCTTCCCATTGGAAATATCCTGGGCAACAGCATTTGCTTCATGAATGAATCCATTGTAAGGTTCATCATCCTTTATCTCTTGAGTTTCCCCAGATTTGAGAATGATTTTGAAACCTCTTAACCTGGCAGGATTTTCAGCATACATCTCAATGTACCCTTTAGTTCCCTCTACTCTGGCAAATGGCATTGAAGAATTAATGTAGTTGGAGCATGTCAAAATTCCAAGTTTCCCTGTGTTATATTTCATTAAGATTGAAGTATTAAAATCCACATTGTCTTTAGGATCAACTACTACAGCAGATGTTAAATCAAAGAGTGTATGTTCATCACCTAATTTCTCATCCAATAAAATTCTACCATAAGTAATGGAATAAATTCCAATATCCAATAAAGCACCAGCTCCTAATTTGTTATTTCTAACTCTTGACTCTGCTGGACAATTATCTAAATCTGCATCATATGAAAAGTCTGCAAAAACTCTGAAAACATCACCAATGACTTTCTCTTCAAAGATCTTACTCTTTAATTGGTTAATTATAGGTAAAAATCTGGTCCATACAGCTTCCATTAAAAATTTCTTTTTAGATTTAGCTAAATCAAATAACTCTTTTGAATCTTTCTCATTGATTGTGAATGGTTTTTCACATAAAACATGTTTATCATGATTTAAACATTGAATTACCTGCTCCTTATGAAATACATGAGGTGTTCCAACATATACCACATCAATGTCTTTATTGTTATAAAATTGGTCATATCCTTCGACTTTCGGAGTTTGTCCTTCATTATTAGACTCATTGATATTGTTTTTCACAATAAAATCTTGCCCCTTTTCAGCATTAGATGACCCAATTGATTTGATTATGTGTTTAAATCCAGTATCTTTGGTATTATTCAACAATAAATCATGAACAAACTGACCAGAAATGTTTCCAGCCCCTAATATTCCCCAGTTTAATGTAACCATTGTTGGACTTTTTCAAAAATTGAGAGGTTGCATTTATGGATTATTAATCTTACCAAGGACACGCCTTTTATTATCAAATCGTAAGAAATTGATTCTCGGGATTAGTTCTCATTTAGTTTTTATAACCGATGTTGAGGTATCTGGAAAGATCTTTGGTTATGACTATATAAACAGCTAATTTGCCATCACTTTTTAAGTTCATTAATATAATCAATGGTTTCATCAATTAAAATATCTAATTTGGGGTTTGGTACAATGTCCATGACATGGACACCAAATCCTCCTCCAATTCAACAATCTGTTGAAGTATTGGATTATGTGAGAACCAAATATGGGGTCAAGTTCTTTAATGGATCCACCTATTATCAAATGGGTCCAGAAAAGACCAATTTGAAATTGTTACGGGAATTTTGTTTAAAAGCACAAGATCCCGACTTAGTTATCTCTATTAAAGGTGGTACAGAACAGGCTGCATCTGGTTATAGAGGTGATAAAGAGTTTATTGATAAGGAAATTGATTTAATCAATTCTTTTTTTGATGACTTACCAGTGAAACCAAAAATTATTTATCAGATTGGAAGAGGTGATTCTAAAGTTCCTTACGAAGAGTCTGTTAAATATATTTATGATAATGTTAAGAATGGTAAAATAGATGGAATTTCTTTAAGTGAAGTTAGTGCTGAAACCTTTAAAAAAGCCGTGCAAATTGCACCTATATCAACATTAGAAATTGAATTTTCTTTATTCACTCAAGATATCATTAGTAATGGAATCCTTGAAGAGGCTTCTAAACATAACGTTGTAATTGTTGCTTATTCTCCTTTATGCAGAGGTATTTTAACTGATTTTGCAGCAGAACATGATGACTTTTTAAGTACAATTTCGGAACTGGATATCAGAAAAAAATTGGGTTTAGGCAAATTCTTACCAGAAAACTTTCAAAAAAACAAAGTTTGTTTAGACAAGTTGTATTCTTTTGCTCATAAGAAAGGTACCTCTTTGGAAAGTTTGGCATTAAGTTACATTAAAGCTGTCTCTAAATCAAAAGAGTTTGAAGGTATTGCCAACATCCCACAAATTATAGCTATTCCTTCAGGTTCTACTAAAGAAAAAATTGATAAGAACTTTGGTAATTTGATTAATCTTTCTGTGGAGGAAATAAAAGAAATTCAGGATATTCTTCACAAGAATCCAATTCATGGTTTAAGATATAATCAATTTATGCAAGAAAATGGATTAGTAAATTGTTAAACGATTTTTATTGAATAATATATATGGTTTTTAATGCTACACCTAACATAAATTAATATTCAACTGTACTCATCAGCTGAGTCAGCGCAATCTGGCCTTAATCTGGTATTCGTAGTTTGAATTACTTCACTAGTGTGGATTTAATAAGGCTTCGTTCTAATTATTTAGCCTATTGGTTATTCTTTTTATTATCCCAGAAGATTGATTTTGATCTTCTTAGAAATAGTGAAAATTACAATTTACATTACTAAAAAATTTATCTTGCGCTAAGAAAAAAATTCATGTAAAACTAATACCAATATATTCTCTTTTGATTACTGTTCTCTTTGCCATCTAATGTATAAACTACAATTATAATAGTGTAATATATACTCCATCCCCTACACGATATCAATAACCAGCAATTTCTAATAACAAGAAACTTGCCTGCGTGGCGTAATGGTTAGCGCATTTGACTTCTAATCAAAAGATTCCGGGTTCGAGTCCCGGCGTGGGTTTTCTTTTTAAATTTCATTCTTCTCAATTGTTTGTCATTTTTTTTTTTAATTTCATACTCAAAACTTAATACTTTCCAACAATGTCACAAGACGACAAACCGATAAAAAAGAGACAGTCCAAGGCCTCTATATTGTCGGAAGAGCAGAAAAAGGTACGTAACATTTGTAAGAGATCTAAAACACTTCAATCACTTATGATCTGTCTTGATGATTTCGAAAGCTTGAAATGTGGGGTTCAGTACTAACATTTTAATTAGGCCCACCATATTGCTTCTGAACAGAAAAGAAGAGAGAATATTAGATCAGAATTTGATAAAATAGTATCGTTAACACCCAATCTTACTGAGTCCGAGAACAGGTCCGAATTGAACATTCTTACCAAGTCTGCAGATTATATTGATCAGTTGAAGGATGAAAATGAAGCATTGATCAGATTGTGCAATGAAAAAGGTATCCCAGTGCCTGATGAAATGATTTACAAAGGACCAGATGATATCAGCGACTTAGATCAACTTAATGACGAGTTGAAAAGTGGAAGGTAAATTGGAAGGGTATTATGTATTAGTATGTATTTTAGATTTCAAATGTTAATATAAAGCAGTAGTGAAATAATTTAAGTTCAGAATTGTACACAGATGATACTGGAAAGTATTCAAATGATTTGTCTTTTATGTTGGCCACATTTTCTTCATTGGTGTATGTTTTTATATGACAATTTAAGTCAAATATTTGCTGTATTTTATCATTATAATCTGTAAAAATTATGATCTGTGCAGTGTTTACTAGACTAGTCAAAATAATATCCGGAAACAAGTTTCTGACTGAAGAAACAATATTATTACATTTGATTCGTTCTTCCTCTTCCTCTTCTTGATCATAATCCATAAATTTTCTGAAAGTTTCACCACCAGTTTCAATACAAGCATTTCTTGGTAGCTTATTGACTTTTAGAATGATAATTTTTTTGGCAAAGTCTTCATATTCACTATACTTTTCCCATAAGATTTTCAATAAGTTAATATTGATTTTGGAAGTAATAAAACATAACATATTAGAAACCTCTTTAACATTTATAATAGTTTTAACACTTTCAAAGTGTTGAATGGTCAAAAGAGTGGCCTGTATTTCATCAACAACCAATTCCATAGATGAAGGTACTAATGGTATTTGTCCTGAAATTGTAGCCAAATTGTAGGACATTTGCTCTTCTACTCTTGCCTGAGAATATGGACCAATATTCTGGGGTGCCCAATAAGATCTTGATCGAATATGAACTCCTTTTTTAACATTGATTTCTTTCAAAATACACTTACAGGATAATTGAATCAACAGTCCTGGAGTCAATTTTGTTTCAACACAAATTCTTGAAGGAGGAAGATATAAACCTTCAAATCTTGACTGATAAACATTATTGATTTCAGAAAACTTTGCAATATCACTCACAAGTAAAGTGATATGTTGTATATCATTAAATGTAAGATTTAACAAAGTTAATCTCTCTTCCAATTTATTGAATATATTCTTTAATTGTTGTTGAATAGTTTCAGAAAAGTCCATTAAATTGCTAATATAAAGATTATTAGCAATAGATTTTACCATTGGTTCTATTGTTGAATTGAAAGTTTTATTATCATCTTTAATAACATTAGATACTACACCATCCACATCATCAGCAATTTCCTGTAAATTTTCACGTAACAAGCCCGGAACAACCGCTGGTTCAAAATCCATAGGCTTCTTATCCACCACTTTAACTTTGAACTTCAAATAATAAACTTCACCAGGAAGTTCCACAACATAAGACTCGACCATTTCAAGCTTCCGCTTATGAAAGAACTTACAATCCAATACAAATGTCTCAAACTCACCACCTTCTCCACAAATATGCACATCATACATCTCATTGAGCTTAACCAACAACGGATATAGTTCTGTTATGGATTTTCCTAGATGTTTGTCGTTTAAACCAGCGGCTGCTACCTTAATAACACGAGCATCCAATTCACTTGAACACATTTCTCTCATCAATTGATCCTGATTTCTTTGCCATAAAAACGCTAATGATGTTAATCCAAAACGATCACATATGTTTTCCACCCTCGTTCGTTGATAATGAGATAAGATAGCTCCACAACTCACTGCTTCTACATCTGGATGTTTCGAGATAATTGTTTCAATCAACTTGAACAAATCTTCAATTTCATCATCTTCTGTCTTGAAGTACTCCAAAGCTTGATTCTTTGACCCACCATTAATCGCTTGTCTATACAATGGTACATCTAAGCATTGTGAATAGTAGTTTATAATGTCATGACCAACAGTTTGGAACATAAAGGAATCAATCTCATCTTGGTCGGTATTTTGCGGATAAAGATTCCCTAAAGCCACAAGTTCATGGCCCTGAGTTGAGCAATGATGGATATTGTAGAAGGAATCTTTCCCACCTGATATTAAAGCCAAAAACTTCATTTTGATACCACTAGTTTAGGGTAATACTACTGAAGTAAGATGTTCTCAAATTTACACTGAGAATATGTATATCACAGAATAAGAAATATCTCATCTTACAAAATCCTATGGATAGCGCACGACTTTATTCATATAAAATCTCAAATGAAAAATTTGAAAATTTTTTTTCTATCAACTTCAAGTAATTAATCATGCCTCGTATGTTTTAACATAAAATACTACGGATTCAGGTGATGATAATAATGAATAACACTTTGTGTATTCATTAGAGGTTCGGGTCCTCATTCAAACAAAAAAGCATTTCCCTTGTGGAATCTTTCAGAGCTTATTTATCGTGATTAAATTCCCGACACTTTAATCACTTTATTTAAGAATAAGTCTCTATATTTCTGGAAAGTACAGAATACTGAACTGGTGTTAAGTCACTTGTTTATTATACTACTACCCTAAGGAAACATACGAGACAACTCTGTTTTGATAATCTTTTTTATTTTGAATGCCCTCGTAACCTCTCATCACTTTTCACAATTTTTCTAAATGCTAACATTTTCTAGGTGCTCCAAGAACTTACTCTAAGACCGCTGCTGTCCCAAAGAACCCATATGAATCCGCCAGATTAGATGCTGAATTAAAATTGGCTGGTGAATACGGTTTAAAAAACAAGAGAGAAGTGTACAGAATTAACTTCCAATTATCTAAAATTAGAAGAGCTGCTCGTGACTTATTAACCAGAGATGAAAAAGATCCAAAGAGATTATTCGAAGGTAATGCTTTAATTAGAAGATTAGTGAGAATCGGTGTCTTATCTGAAGACAAGATGAAATTAGATTATGTCTTAGCTTTAAAAGTTGAAGATTTCTTAGAAAGAAGATTACAAACTCAAGTTTTCAGATCCGGTTTAGCTAGATCTATCCACCACGCTAGAATCTTAATTACCCAAAGACACATTGCTGTTGGTAAACAAATTGTCAACATCCCATCTTTCACTGTTAGATTAGATGCTCAAAAACACATTGACTTTGCCCACAACTCTCCATACGGTGGTGGTAGAGCCGGTAGAGTTAAGAGAAGAAACCAAAGTAAAGGTGCTGATGCTGGTGCTGAAGAAGAAGAAGACGAAGAATAAATTAATTGATTTTTTTGTAATTCTTAATATAAATTTGGTTAACTTTCCAAATTACTTATGTAGATTAGTATACGATACGTTTTTGTTATTCATAGATGAATTATCTTTCAACAAGAATTAGATCAAAATCCAATCACGTGCTCCAGGGCTACAACCCAGATTTTTCTCACTCTAAAGTACTAACTCAAAAAAAGTTTTCGGTAAACTTAATAACTAGTCAATATGGGTAAATCGTATGTACTGAAATAAAGTTATGTTGGAGTAGCAAACAAGTCTTACATGTAATAAGATACTGTGGATATAATGACAGTGGTCACTTAAATCAAAAAAAAGTATATAACCAAGCGCCAACAACATCCTAGCTGAGAAGTTCAAAACGCTAGAAGAATCTAGCAAACCAATTAAACATATGGATTCAGATTGCCTACTTCTCATGAATAAAAAACCCATCATATATACTAACCCTATTTTAGTCACGGTTACAGATCTCGTACCCGTTACGCCTTCCAACGTGATTTCAAAAAGCATGGTACCATTCCATTATCCACCTACTTAAAGACCTACAAAGTTGGTGATATTGTTGATATCAAAGTCAATGGTTCCATTCAAAAGGGTATGCCACATAAATTTTATCACGGTAAGACTGGTATCGTTTATAACGTCACCAAATCATCTGTTGGTATTATTATTAACAAAGTTGTTGGTAACAGATACCTTGAAAAAAGAGTTAACATTAGAGTTGAACATATCAAACACTCTGCTTGTCGTCAAGAATTCTTAAACAGAGTTAAAACTAATGCTGCTTTAAAGAGAGAAGCCAAAGCCAGAGGTGAACAAGTTTTCTTAAAGAGACAACCAGCTAAACCAAGAGATGCCAGAATTGTTTCTACCCAAGATAATGTTCCTCAAACCTTAGCTCCTGTTCCATATGAAACTTTCATTTAGTTGTATAGATAATGCATGTAATTTAGGTGAATGCAATGTTTAGGTCTAATTGCTATGGGGTAAGAAATTGAAGAGTCAATAACTTTGGCCGATTTTGAACGTGTCTTTATATCCATCTCGTACCAATTATCATCTGTTGTCTCCCCCATAACTTTTAACAACTCATGGTAAACGCGAAACCTCTCAAAAATTAAAAGGATTAATGAATGAAGACATCCAACTAGAAGAGTCTAAACCCAGTGCTTTCAATAGTGCTTTGGAGTTCTGGACGAAGTTAAACTTACCAGAAATTCAAAAGCAATTAGATGATCAGGGGATTGAGATTAAGGAAGGTCAAAAACTGTCTTTATTGAGTAGAAAGAATTTAGCTACTAAAACAAAGGAGTTTAAAAAGTTAACTGATTCCGAAAAGTTGGAGCAATTTACCAAGTTATTGAAGTTGTATCAAAATGAAATTGACTCTTTGACTAACAAACTGAAGAAAATTGAAGGCTACTTTTTTGATTTTTATAGATCAATCGCAGAAGCACCCGATCCAAAACCTTTATTGGAAATTAGTTTGGATAGCGTGATGGAAACAGGACAAGTGAGTAGTTTGAAACAAGAAGTGAATAAGTTAAATGAAGAGTTGAGTAAAAAGGCAGATTACAATCAACTTAAACAGAGATTGGTTCAAACAGAACAAAAATCAGCTGAAACTTTAAGTAGTAAATTAAAAGCGAAAGAAGATGAATTTAAGGCATTAATTGATGAGAAGGAAACTAACTGGTCTGAAAAAGAAAAGCTTCTTCAAAAACAATTAACTGATTATAAAAATACTATAGAGGAATTGAAAACTTCTAATGAAGTCACTGCATTACAATTAAGTTCACGTAAAGATATCAATGACAATAGAGATAATTTGACGGCATTAGCTGAATTGGAAATAGTCTCCAGGGATGCAGAATACTCGAAACAAAGATTACTTGAAGTTGAAAGAAGAAATGAAGAATTGAGAAGAGAATTGACTATTCTGAATAATAACCTTCAAGTTGAAAGTATTAAAGAAGAATTGAATAGAAAAATTGGTGAATTGGAAAGTGAAAATGTATTGTTGATTGCAGAACTCGAACAATCTAGAAAGTCAACTAAGGACTTGGCCGATTCAAATAAGAAGACCGTTGATAGTTTAAACAAAGAGATAAATCAATTAAAACTGGAAATTAACTCATTAACAGAAAAATTATCCAAGGTTAAAGATTATGAAGAGATTAAGACTGAATTACAATTTTTGAGACAAATTGAATTTGATGGAGTTGGGGATGAATTTGGTGATGATGAAGACGATAATAATAATGATGAAACAGGAGATATAAATAACAAGACCAAAAATAAAGTCGATACTTTGTTAATTCAAAAAAACAAAGCATTAAATAATGAATTGATCACATATAGAAGTGAGCATGAATCATTAGTCAATAAGATTAATGAATTAGAGACAAACTATATCAATTCCAATAAAGAGATTGAAAAATTAAGTAAATTGAATGAAAAATTAGAAGAAGATTTATTAAAATTCAACAATATGAATTCATTTAATGATAATGCCAGTTTAATCAGTGGAATTCGAAAACCTAGTGGAAGTATAATAACCAATGGATCGGGAGAGGATACCAGTTCGATTCTTCCAATAATTACTAAACAAAGAGATAGGTTCAGAGATCGATCAAATGAATTAGATAATGAATTAAAAAAACAATTCAATATCATTAATGATCTTAAAAGAACAATAAAGTTATTGAAGCAAGATAACGAGGAATTATACGAAAGAACTCGATACCTCGCTAGCCATAATAAACAAAGAAATCAACTTCAACCCAAAGCTAATATCGATTTGGAAAGCAATACATATAAGAATAATTATGAATCCAAATTGCATCCCATTGAACAATTCAGAATGAGAGAACAAGAACGAATATCATCTAGATTATCACCATTTGACAGGATTTATATTAGTGTAACTAGAGCAGTTCTTGCAACTAGAACTACCAGAATGTTATTTTTATTCTACTGCCTTGCACTCCATTTTATTGTGATGCTAACTACACTTTATTCCACTAGCATAAATACCAAAATGATCCCAGAAGTAGGAATCAATACTAGTACGGGAGGGATTCAAGCTGATGGTATGTCTCATTGATAGAATATTCCAGAATGGCAATTAACCCATCCTTAGATCCAAAGTAACGGTGTGCATGGAGTTTAAAGGTGGAAATTATACTTTCTTTATACGTGTATATACCAACTATCTGTATAGCAATAAATGACCCAAAGTATAAAAGATAAATAACTGAGTAAGGTCGCATTTTCTTATTATATTCATAAATCATTAACCATGTCAGATAAACAAGACGATTCCACACATCCAGGTAACACTCAAGCTCCAGACGAAAAGGAAGTCAACGTCGATGATTTATATGTTCAAATTGGAAAATCTAAAGTTCCTTTCAGCAAAATCAGTAAGCCTCATAGCGTGGTTCTCAATCCTAATAGACATAAGGAACAAGTTGATCCAAAGACTTTCCCAGGGTTAACAGAGGAGGCAAAGGCTCGGGAAGCCGAACGTGAAAAGGGGAAATCCACAGAATAAATAAATCAAGGAATGGTAAGATATGTAGTGTGCTTAGCTGGTGAAATTATTATAAATCTAGTTGTTACTACAGGCAATCTTAGGGATACATATAGGCAATAAAAATAAGGGTTAGAATATTTGAAATTTGAGGAAGAAGAAAGGAGTCACTTTGCTCATGCAATTGAGTCAAAATTGACTCCCACTTTCTTTCATACCTCTATAAATCAACTCAAATCACAGTCTCTTCTGTATAATTACTTCTCTAATCTTGTCGCGCAAAGCTTTTCTTTCAACAGTACCATATGGCGTTAACGAGAAGATTGTTTAGAGCTGTTGGTTATACCATAACATTCTTCATCCTTACTAGTACGTTGTTACTTGTGGCAAATAAGCATGAGTATATCAACATCAATTCGTATATCCCATACGATATCACTCCACCTTTTTTTCAGCCTCCAGCTGGTCTGTACGTAATTGATATTCTGATAAATAAATGCTTTAAATTGAACAGTAATAACGTCAACTGTGGAGTGCCCGACCAAGGAGAGGGAATGTATGGGAACCTTGAAGCTCTAGGTGGCTGGGTTAAGGTGGATAAAGACCTAACTTTGGGTCATACTTTTGTTCATAGGCAATATTTAAGTTATAAACTTATTAAGGACGAGGCATTTAAAAGCTCTCAACAATCAAAATTGTCTGATAACAAGGTTATTACTGATATTGCGGTTTATCTGAAGGATGACTCAAAAATAAAAGGTAATAAATTGAAGATTCCACTCAAGGTTCTACATGAGTTTAGAAGCAAAGATGTATTCGATGATGAGGATCAAGAACTTTATCTGAGTTTCGGAATCAAAGGAGAATTGTATGCTGAGAATGATGACTCTATTAAGGCAAGCACTGGTAACCAAGCAATGCAAGAAAAGATAGATAAAGAGGATGCTAAGAAGGCCAAGGAGCAAGAAGACAAAAACAAAGAGTTGGGAGAGGAAGATCCAGAGCCGATCAATGATAAACCAGAGGAGAAAAAAGGTGGATCTAAGGATTCTAAGGAATCAACAGGATACAAAGACTCTAAGAACGACTCTAAGAACGACTCTAAAAAAGAGTCTAAGAAAGACCCTAAGAAAGACTCCAATGAGGGCCCTAAGAAAGACTCCAAAGAAGACTCTAAGAAAGATTCCAAAGAAGATTCTAAAGAAGATTCCAAAGAAGACATTAAAGAAGTTTCTAAAGAGGACATTAAAGAAGATACTGAAGATGAGAAAGACATTCAGATAGATTCGGACAATGATAGTAGCAAAGATCTTAAAGATAACAAAGAACCCACGGACCCTGAACTATCCAAAAGAGTTGTGGAGAGCAGCATTGATTCTTTAAAAATCCACTTTCAAATTCCCACCAAAGAACAGTTAGCGGAGTCGGGGTGGACTCATAAATCCAATGGAATCTGGGTGAAGTATGAACCTTATACTAGTAAAAAAGGATTGACCGCCATTGATGTTTTATTTGGCGAAGACAGCGTGGAGCCAAGGCCAAACTGGAACTATGTCAAGGGAGGTCCAATTAAAGGAGTTTCTGCATCAAAAGGTAGAGAACCTTATCTCACTTTCAGAAGAGGTCCAAAAGTCGATTATAAGGAAAAGTATCCAATAAAATTAAAGACCGACAAAGATGGAAAACTTAAAATCTTACAAGTGGCAGACTTGCATTTTGCAACCGGGTTTGGCAAATGTAGGGACCCAACACCAAAAGAAACTGCAAAAGGATGTTTAGCTGATCCAAGAACATTAGAATTTTTAGAAAAAGTATTGGATTATGAAAAACCAGATCTTGTAGTATTAACAGGAGACCAAATTTTTGGTGATGAAGCACCGGATAGTGAAACAGCCCTTTTTAAAGCAGTTAATCCATTCATAAAGCGTAAAATTCCATTTGCAGCCACATTAGGTAATCATGATGACGAAGGATCATTATCAAGAAACCAAATGATGTCCCTCATTTCGAATTTACCTTACAGTTTAGCAGCAATTGGACCAGAAGAAGTTGATGGGGTGGGTAATTATATTGTCAATTGTCAAGCTCATTCAACCAAGAATTCTGCAATACTATTGTACTTTCTTGATTCACATAAATATTCACAAAATCCTAAAGTAAATCCAGGATACGATTGGATTAAAGAGACACAACTTTCATTCGTAGAAAGAGAGTATGCATCATTTCAAAAATCAATTGAAGCATTCTCTAAGACTCATCTTTCTATGGCATTTTTCCACATTCCTTTACCGGAATATAGAAATTTAAACCAGCCATATATTGGAGATCAAAAAGAAGGTGTTACAGCCCCACGGTATAATACAGGGGCCAGAAGACGGTTTGCAGATATTGGAGTGAAGGCTATCAGTGTTGGCCACGACCATTGCAATGATTATTGTCTACAAGATAGTCTTGATAATAATGATCCAGATGCCAATAAGATGTGGTTATGTTATGGTGGAGGTATTGGAGAAGGTGGATATGGAGGTTACGGTGGGTTCATTAGAAGAACCCGTATCTTTGAATTGAATACGTCAAAGGGAGAGATTAAAACTTGGAAACGTATAGAATCTAATCCAGAAAGTAAAGTTCATGAACAAATTCTTGTCACTGGGGGAGAAGTGGTAAATTTCTAATGCTAATTTTGATTTATAGTATAATATAAAAAATGTGCTTTTTCGCAATCTCGAAATCTCAGATTACTACTTGAAACTTGTCAGTTTAAATGTCAGATCCCTTGCTTGTGAGTGGTAAAAGTACGGAGGTTTCAAGCTATATAACACCTCATGCTGCTCAAGTTCACTCTCCAGCTTCCAATGACCAAAAAGAGTTGAAACAATGGTTAGCTAAATCAGATTGCCAGCATTACTATCTGAAGTTCTCTGAACATGGTATCACATATGATTTATTACCAGAATTGGATACAAGTGCCTTAAAAGAGTTAGGGGTGAATAAAGTAGGTGATAGGTTGAAGTTAGAGATTGCTATAGCCGATTTGAAATCGGATCAATTAAAAAAATTAGTTTCAATTGAGGAGCTTTATCAGACTTTGAATTTGAACAGTACAGTGATATCACCATCGTCCAATTCAAATATTACCAATTTGGCCAACTTTACACTGTATAGTGACTCAACTATTGTGCAAAATGATGTAAGTAATCAAAACCCCCTGAAGGGTACCCTAAATCTAGGAAATGTAGAACCTAAAAGTTCCCATAAAAATATCACTTTTATTTTAGCTGATGGCTCATTGAAGAAAGTTAATGTTACTGGATGTTTTAATGCCCAATCTATTAAAAGAAAAGTACTTCGAAAATTAGGAATTAAAGAACAAGAAAATTTCTACAACACGTATATACAAACAGAAAATGGTGTAAGTTTGTTGTTTGATGTTGAATTGGTTACTATTTGTTATTCTCCCGATAGACTAGAAAAGCATCGAATATTACTTTGTGAGAAGGGGCAACAACCAACTGAAACTGCCATTGAAGTTAGTAGAAAAATCAAACTTAAATATGAGAAGTTTAATAAGTCAAAGAATATGGGCCAATATCATATAACAGAAGAAAAAGATATGCCAACAATGAGACAATTCTTTGGTCAAAGACCACCAAGTGAATTGATATCATCTAATTTGGCTGAATATTTCCCAGAAGCACATCAAAAAGAATTAGAACAAAGTGTTAGAAATAGTGTAAGATATAGTGTGAGATTATCTAAAAGATTCAACTTACCAACTAATGGGTTAGGGTTAGCTAGTAGCTTATCAGTCAACTCGATAAACAACAAGAGGTTTTCTGTTTTTAGTAATAGTACAGTTAAACCTGCATCCATGAATTCTAGTGAGTTTAATTTGGCAGCTCAAAGAAGATTACCAGCACATAAAACAATTGGTGATGTGATGATGAATCATGTAAATGCTATTGATGAAGCAGTTAACCAACCACCTGATAATCAGTCAATTTTTAGTAAACAATCCATTAATTCCGATAAGTCTAACCTTAGTGGAGCTGGTCCTAATCAATCACCACATGCTGAGTTGAAATCCATCCTTTCCAATGGGTCATATCCAAAACTAAATCCACGGATATCAATAGCTGCTAGCTTTGTTGATCAGTCCAATGATAATAATAGACATTCTAGAATCGAACTATTTAATGTTGAATCAGATGAATCAGATGAATCAGATGATGATTTAATAGGAGACTATGGTAACTTTGACAATCCATTTTCAGAACAGGATGGTCCTATAAATTGGTTGAAAGGTGCAAGAATTGGGTCAGGTAGTTTTGGTACTGTTTACTTGGGTATGTCGCCTTTTACTGGTGAATTAATGGCTGTAAAACAAGTATCATTAACACAAAATCAATCTGAACTGCAAAAGTCTATGGTAGAAGCTCTACAACATGAAATGACATTATTAAAGAGTTTGAATCATGAAAACATAGTAAGATATTTGGGCTCTTCTATCAGTGAGGAGCATTTAAATATCTTTCTTGAATATGTTCCTGGTGGTTCTGTTCAAACAATGCTATCATCATATGGACCCTTCGAAGAACCTTTAATCAGAAACTTTATTAGACAAGTATTGATTGGGTTATCATATCTACATGGAGAAGATATTATTCACAGAGATATTAAAGGAGCCAATATTTTAATCGATATTAAAGGTACTGTAAAGATTAGTGATTTTGGTATCAGTAAGAAAATCACGAAAAATACAGAAGAAGGTAACGAAGCCGAAAAGAAAGCTAGTAGAAGAGCTTCATTACAAGGATCAGTCTACTGGATGGCTCCAGAAGTAGTCAAGCAAACTGCATATACTAAAAAGGCAGATATATGGTCGGTAGGGTGTCTTATAGTAGAAATGTTTACAGGTAAACATCCATTCCCCAATTTTAGTCAAATGCAAGCAATATTCAAAATTGGAACTCATATAAGTCCAGAAATACCAGAATGGTGTACTCAAGAAGCAAAACAATTTCTTACTCAAACATTTGAGTTAGAATATGAAAATAGACCAGATGCAATAGAATTGCTTTCTGAACCTTTCCTCAATGCTTTAATCATGTCTAAACAATAAATATAGTTTTATTCATTTTTCAATAGTGATAAATTCTTTGTATAGTAAATTTAATACCCCAATTAAAAACCAATCGCACGATTTTTTAATAAACCGATGACATGGAGATCCCATTAAAGGCTAAACCAAATGTTTCTGTGATAGACTTGAACAACACCAAGTATCACATGGAAGAAGCCAAAGATCCAGTGGATGGATTTGACATTCAAGAGCCTAAATTGACCCGTACATATTCGGAAACAGAGGTTAATAATTTTGATGAGGAAACGGGTCACAGACTTTATGATGATGAATTGTTTAGACCCAAAAGGACATATCAAGATGCAGTGGATGCAAATAGTGGAGTTAGCAAGATATATAGTCGGTCACATGGACGACCTTTTGGAATTGAGGATGAATACGTTCCAGGTTTAAATTTCAGTGATATGGTTTATCAATGGAATGATACTCCAGATTTATCACGTACCAATAGTACCAATTCATTTTTAAATCTAGAAGACTTACATGCAAGGGTATCGCCCAAGACAATATTAAAGCATTCATTTGAACAAGCGCCATTAAAGAGAATAAAGACCAATCAAAGTGATTTTGATCTCATTCTTGATAGTTTACCTTCTAATTTTAATGAATTGCCATATTCACAGAGGAAAAAATTGGTTAAATCGATCAATGACTCAGTTGATTATTCACAGTTCAGTGTCTATATGAAGAATTTCTTTGGGAAAAAGACACTTGCTGGAAGATTGCTCTCTTCTACTACTGATTTAAAGAAATTAACTCCCGTGAATGTAGATGAAAAGGGGGCTCGTGTTATGGAGTTCACGTTGGGAAAAGTTATTGGATTTGGTGCTTGGGGTACAATTAGAGAATGTACTGATGATAATCAAGATAGCAATAAAACCTACGCTATGAAAATTGTTAGTAATAAAAAATCCAATATTTTAAGTATATTTAAAAGAGAGATAGCTATTTGGGATCTGTTGGATCATCCAAATATCTTGAAATTAATTAAATACTTGAAAACGGAAGATTCAATATTTTGTCTTATGCCAAAAGTAAATGGTGGTACTTTATTTGATTTAGTATCAAAATGGGGCATAATAAATGAGGTCCAAGATGCCAGTAAGTCTTCTGATTCAATTTTATCTTTTAAACCAACAGATATACTTGAAACAACCCAGAATGATATGAGTTCGTCATTTAAGACACTGACACCAGCAGTCCTGCCTCAAAGAAGAATTGAATTAGTAACCAAGTTTAGTCGTCAAATAACAAGTGCCATTAAATATCTCCATGATAATGGTATTGTACATGGGGATCTAAAACTTGAAAACATTCTAGTTGACAAATCTATTGATAAAATTGATGAATGGAAAATGATATTATGTGATTTTGGTATGTCAAGATACTATATGCAAAGAAATAGTAAAGAAGTTAGATCCAAGAGTAGCATGAGTGAAGTAAGAAAACCATACAATGGGGAGGAAAGTCAACATAGTAGGCTTCTATTGAAAGGCCTTCAGTTTGACCGATCAATGTCTCCTCTGCATCCTGGAGAAAGACCCCATTATTCAGAACGGCCATTGCTAGGAGAAAGATCTCGTTCTCGTCACTATCCAATAAAGTCAATGTCCAGGTCATCATCTCCGGCAAGATATGACAGAATCAATGAATTAAGTCCAGTAGCACTGAACAGCATTGAAAGTATTAAACAGTATATTAGCGATTTAAAAACCAAAGAACTCAAAAGACAAAGCCAAGTGGATATGGATTTACCAGATAGTCATATTGGATCTTTGCCTTATGCATCTCCTGAATTGTTATTACCTAATCCACCACCATTAGGACCTTCTGCAGATATTTGGGCTTTTGGCGTTCTTATATATACCATGATTATGGGAAAATTACCATTCCAACATTTTTATGAACCAAGATTAAGAGCAATGATTATTAAAGGGAAATATAATATACCTGAATTACGTCAGGTATTAAATAATAATGAAGTAATTGGAAAACTAATCAATGGATGTTTGGAACTGGATATAACAAAACGTCTTGATATTGATGCAATATCTTCTATCTTGAAGGAATAAGAGAGACAGCAAAGAAAAATTACGAGCTACGAATAACTAATTAATGCATTGTATATTCTAATGAATGAAAATGAACCTTTTTAAGAAAGGGCTTGTTCAAAGTCACTTATCAAGTCCTCGATATTTTCAACACCAACACTAACTCTTAATAAAGTAGGATCAATTGTTTTATCAGAAATAGCTCTCCATTCAATTAAACTTTCAACACCACCTAAAGAAGTAGCATGAATAAAGTATTTTAATTTAGAAGGTAATTTTCTAGCTAAATCTTCTGATTTCATAGTAATGGAGAAAGTAGGAGAATGTTTAGTGATTTGATCAGGTAATTGATTAGATTGAATAGAACCATGAAATACTTCATTTAAGCCAGTGAGTCTATCTTTATTATCAACCAAGAACTTGACTAAAGCTGTTGCATTTTCACTTTGTTTATGAATTCGTAATTCATAAGTCTTTAAACTTCTATTAAGCATAGATGCTTCTAAATTACCAATATTGGTACCTAAAAAGATTCTATCTTCCAATAATTTATACCAATCATCCTTAGATTTAGTAACTAAAACACCAGCCAATAAATCAGAATGACCACCAAAATACTTGGTAGCAGAATGCATAATAATATCTGCACCGTGATCAAAAGGATTTTGTAAAGGTGGAGGAGCAAAAGTAGAATCTACCATAAAGATAGCACCTTTCTCATGAGCTTTCTTAGCATAAAATTCTATATCGAAATTAGTACCATGAGGATTAACTGGAGTTTCTAAATGAACCAAATCACCCGGTTGTAATTTATCAAAATTAGATAATTGGTCAATTGATAAAATTTCCAATCCACTAAGCCTCTTGAAAATTCTGGTGATTCCATGACATCCATGATAAGCTTGTCCAATAAGAATACGCTTAGGGTTAATATGAGTCAAGGCAGCGAAGAAAGCAGATAATCCAGAGTTGTAAACAACCACATGTCCATCTAAAATCTTCGAAAGAGCTCTTTCAGCCAATTCACTATTAGCATGAGTCAATCTTGAGTAGTACATTGACCCATCATGAAAAAGGGTTTTTCCATCTCTCTCGGAATCTTTAACATATTCATCCGGATTATCAGGATACTTGTAAGTGGTGGAGAGGTTAATTGGAGGAGTTACATCCTGACCATCAGTTTTATTATGAATAAGATTTGTGCTAATTCCTGTCATTAATAGTGATAATTGCGAATTCTGCTTCAATTAAAACCGAGTCATTGTGACACGACACATGATTAGTTTTTTCTTCGAAGTTTTCGACTAATTTGATCGACAATAAATCCGACGACCCTTTCTACAAAAGCCAATTATGTATTTACAAATGATTCGACAAATTTATCATATGGCGTAGAATTATCATACTAGATAGAATTTATCATACTAGATAGAAGTCATGACAAAAAAGGAAACAATAAGATAGAAATTAAGCTCTCATGAAAAACCAATTTGACGCAAGATCAGCAATTATACAATATAAAAATTACCATGGAATTAGACTAACCCGGAAAATTGTTGACGACTATATCAGGTCCGTTGATGCATTCATAAAGTAAGTTGACCAATCTGATTCAGGATAATCATACCATTCTAGGAAATGCGAAATCAGTGATAAGATAAGCTCTCTAAATACATTTGACGAAATAGACAAGGGATACGATTTCTCGAAAAATTCCCTAAATGTGTTATCCTACACATTGCCTCGGTAGATTGTTAGTATGTAAATGTTATAATTGTTCAAGTATTCTATTTGAAGTCTAGTTAGGGTGTTATGATTTATGTTCACATGTACACAGGCTTTCCAAAGAGCCACTGTGACGTAATTTGGGGTTGCTAAATCTTTTTACACAGGAGGACCAATTAAGTAACAAACTTTTAAACAATAATCAATTTACTCATGCTTAATTTTATGCCACAATCTATAAAAGTTTACCATAGGTGCATAAACAAATTCGTTCCCTATCTATAGAGACCAATATTGACACTGTTACAAAAATTATATACTACCTTATCATAGACGGCCGTCAATAAATAAATTATCCTAGAAAAGTAAATTTAAACTTGAATCTATTTTTTTGCCTTTGCTACACTACTTATCCACATTTTTCCAAGATTTCAACATGTTTATTCTATGCAAACTCCATCACATCTCGAATGCATAAAGGGTGGGTAAAATTTCCTTTTGAACAATTCATTAAATTTCTTTCAATCAATTTTCATTATGACAGATGTTGAAAAAAACCCCCAAGAATCCATAAGGTCCACGTCCTCCACATCTTCTGCTTCAGATTTGATGGACTATGAGAGTGCTGATGTTGTATTAGCTAAAAAATTAAAGTTGATCAACAACGCCATTGACGAAATTGGTTTCACACCATATCATTTAAAATTATTCTTTCTTAATGGTATGGGATATGCTACAGATTCTCAATTGTTTTTAGTAGAAAGTAGTGTTAGAACTTACATCAACTATCAATTTGGTCAAACATTTCCTTATAGTAATGAGGCTTTGGCAATCGGTGGTATTGCAGGTGCTTGTTTTTGGGGTTATGGAGCTGATATTATCGGTAGAAAGACTGCCTTTAATTGCTCATTATTTTTATCTGGTTTATTTACTATTGTGACTGGAGCTATGAATAGTTTAGCTACTTATAGTTTGTTTGTTGCTTTATGTGCATTTGCCTTGGGTGGTAATTTAGTTCTTGATACTTGTGTGTTCTTAGAGTGTATGTGTTTTATTTCGAGCTTAGATTGGAAAATCTATCGCACGACCGGGTCCAATTTTTTAAGAAAAATTACCTTCTTTTTTACTCATTTTGCATCGGTATCCCGGTTTTTTTTTCTTTTTAAATACTAACTTTGAATTTTAGTTTTACCTTTTAAATATCAATGGTTATTAACCTTCTTTGCATTCTTTTGGGGTGTGGGACAAACGGTAGCTGTTCTTATTGCTTGGGCTTTTTTACCAAATTTTTCTTGTGAAGGTCCTGATCCTTCTCATTGTGATAGTGCTGATAACAGAGGTTGGAGATATACTTATTATGTGAATGGTGGTATTGTTTTAATTTTGGCATGTCTTCGTGTTTTTGTAGTTAGATTAAAAGAAAGTCCAAAATTCTTGGTTTCTAACAAACGTGATGAAGAAGCTGTTGAATTGTTACAACATATCGCCAATAAGTATAACAGAAATTGCTCATTAACCGTTGAAAAATTAGTTGAATGTGGTGATATCACCAGTAATCACAATTTAGAGGAAGAAGGTTCATTTTTTGGTGTTTTAAAGCTTATCAAGTCTCATTTATCCATTTTATTCGAAAACAAAGTAATGATAAGAAGTACTTTAACTTTATTCCTCAGTTGGCTTCTTTTAGGTATTTTATATCCAATTTATTATGCTTTCTTACCTGAATATTTGGCTTCAAGAGGTGCTAACACATCTGCTGGTTCAGTTTCTGGTGTTTACAGAGATAATGTTATTAGTAATGTTGCTTCTATTTTTGGTCCTGTTATAGCTGGTGCTTTATTATATTTTTTCCCAGTATTGGGTAGACGTGGTGTCTTATTTATTGGGGCTATAGTTGGTCTGGCTTTATTCTTTGGTTATACTGGTGTTAGAACTCATGCTCAAAATGTCGGTTTATCTTCAGCTGCTTATGCGGGTTTATATATCTATTTTGGTTGTCTTTATGCTTATTCTCCTGAAATTCTTCCTGCTGCTGCAAGAGGTACTGGTAATGCTTGTTGTATCATGATTACTCGTAGTGGTCAAATCATTGCTCCAATTATTGCATACTATTCTGACACTAGTACTCCTGCTCCTTTATACGTATGTGGTACCTTAATGGCTATTAATGGTTTATTGGCTTTAACATTCCCTTTCGAACCTTCAAAGATGAGACCAAGTTAGGACCAATACAGATTTACCATGACATCTTTTGTATGAGTTTTATTTTTTAGATACAATTATTTTATATATTTTTTAATTCGTATTACTATTTGACGGTTTAATTTACATGTCTATTTAACAACTTTTATTGTAGTGGCTTTAAACAGTACATTCTAACTGGAAATAATTCCTTTGGTAAGCCCTTTTGAACATCGCTAGCAATTAATTTTAAGCCTGCTCTAATAAATAATTCTCTAAACTTTTCATCAGTTCTGGTAACACTCGAATCATCTTCATCGAAAATATCTTCAAAAGCAGAAATATTTTCTTTAACAATAATTGTTCCATTTTCCATCAAGTTTTCTTTACATTTGATCCAAAAATTGACCAACTCATCATCTGGCAATTGTCCAACACACCATTGACACCAAATCAACCAATATTTTCCTTGCTTTTGCACAGGAACTTCCCAGTCTTGCATACCTACTGGGAAAATTTCACCCAATTTACCCTTTGCTTGAACATCCTTGAGTTCATTTTGCATTTGATTCAAAAAGGGAACGACTGGTTCCAATAAATCACATTCATCACTGATTTTCCATAAAAAATCACGGGTAACTCTTCCAATTCCAGCACCCATTTCAATTGTAAGCTTTTTACCACCCTCAACAACGGGCATTCTGCTCATAAGTTTCCTTATAAAAGTTTGAGATCCTATAATATCGGCTTTTGGGACAGAAGTCTGCTCTCCATATCCACCCAAAACTCCATTCACACTAGCAGGAACAGAGCTCCAATAATTGATGGCATCATCATAGTTTATATGTGCATCAGCGTCAAAGTCGTAATCTTCATCCTCATTGTGTGTTTGTATTGTCTTTGCAGGCATTTTGTATAAAGAATGATTGAGATGAGATTTGAGATTCCAATGTTTTTTGTAACGCGAGTTGCATTTATAATTTCTATTATTGATTATGACTAGTGATTACTTTGATCTTGATGATATTCTTGCTAGTGCAGAGAAAGTGCCTACTAAGTTCAATTTGACTGTTCCTGGTATTGGTCACTTGGATAATCAACCTGGTCAGCCTATCATGCAAAATACAAAAGTTGATCTTCCTCTTTGGCTTGCGAGCGTGTTAGCAGTTACCACTATCAATGAGGATGAAGCTTTCATTGATCTATTAACACCCGATTATTTGTCAAATACCGTCAAAAATGCCATAAAATCAGATGCTGTGTCAATTGATCTTCATTTTATTTTACCCAATTATTACAAGGTTGCAGAAAAATGGTGTACTATGTTTAATGATGAAGAATTGGCTGAAATCATTAAAAAGCTATGCAAAGATAGGTCATTTGAAATTAATAACTACGCTAGTAATACCACCAAACAAATTAGTAACAATTTCATTTTGTCTTTAGATGAGTTTGAAAAAAAGTTGTACAAGAAAACAGTCGAATCTAATCGTAATTTACGTGATTGGTTGAATGAATAATGAAAACTATTACCTCTAACAAATAACCTGACATCATTTACTATACAGCTCTCTTTGATAGAAGTACATTATGTATATATGTTATATGTAAAATACAAAAAAATTTTAATCTGTAAAATTAAAATAATCCATCCTCTCCACTCAAACCTTCATCACTATCTTCAATTGTTTCAGCAGATTTGAATTTCTTCTTTGATTTGGAATTGTTTGTTTCTTCGTCTTCATCCCCATCATCTTCTATGACATTTTTCTTTCTTTTCTTCTTACTCTCGGATTCTTCATTATCTTCATTACCACTAAGTTCAGGTTCAGGTTCGGGCTCTGAAACATCTGTATTGGATTCTTCTTCACTGTCATTAACAAAATCTTTCTTTTTACCCTTTCCTTTAGCACCTTTTTTACCTTTACCTGTAGACTTACCTTTGGTCTTTTTGTCTTGTTTTTCACTCTCTTCATTGAATAATTTGTCATCATTCTCTTCATCATCAATTGCTCTATTTTCTTCTGCCCATATCTTAGCTTGTTCTTGCAATCTCTCTCTTTCTTTTTCTTTTTCTTGTTCTAAAAGTTGGAGTTTCAATTGTCTTTCTTCTTCTTGCCTTAATTTTTCTTTAATTTCATCTTCTCTGATCTTTTGTGCTTCTTGTAATTTTTCACTAATCTTAGAGTTATAATCTTTAGTTTCTGTTAATACGTTATTCAAACGATTTGATAATGTATTACCAAGGTTGGCTCTAGATTTCAAATCATTCTTGGAGTATGGTAACCGTTTTTCATCTCCAGATTCTGCTAATTCATTCAAGATGCTGATACCTTCCGTCAAATATTCAATAGTTTCTTCTATACCCTCAATTGTTCTTTCTTGAATTGGAAGTTTAATGACAAAATCAGCTAATTGATATTCTACAAATGAAATATTGAATTTTAAATTATTCTTTTGAGCTTCATTGCTATTTTCCAAAGCTTGCTTAGAGTATTCTAAACCTCTCTTGAGATAGCTTAAATTCTTCTCACTATTACCTCTCAACAACCAACTTTTACTCAAAAGAGCTAAGATATTTGAATCTTTACCATTGGTGAATTTCTTTAATGCAATCTCATAATTTTCAATGGCTTTGTTATATTGTTTCAATTCCAATAATACATGTCCTAAGTTCAAACAAATGGAGATATAGTTTAAAGAATCTCTAATCTTTCTTAAAATATCCAACCCTTTGTTCATTTCCTTGTTTTCAATGTATACGATAGCTAATCCTTGAGCTGCATAAACGTTTTTAGAATCGGTTGATAATACTTTAGCAAATAGTTCAATTGCCCGAATATAATACTTTTTTCTTTTATCCTCATTACTACTTCCTTTAGCTTCTCTTGCCATAACACAATAAATATTAGCTAATGAAATTAATGCATAACAGTCATGAGAGTCGTATTTTACTAAAGTTTCCTTTTGATGGTTAGTGTCTGCATCTGGTTTAACACCAAGTTTTTTACCAAAAGTCTTGACAAACCATCCATAGAATGATCTGACTTCCAAATTAGAAGTTTGTGACTCTAAAAGATCATCAATTTCTTCTTTAATATCCTTTTTATCAACTTTGTCACTTACCAATTTCAAGAATAATATTCTTAATTTGGCAGAGAAATAATTTGGACATTTATCCAAAATTTCTTGATAAAGTTTTATGGACTCATCTTGTTCTTTTTCTTCTTTAGATCTGGCTAAATTAAAAGTTAAAGTTATTTTCAAATCTTCTTTTAATTGTTCATTTGATACTTTGGATAAACCATCCAAAGCTAATTGGAAGTTCTCATTAGCAAGATCATTGTTGGCTTTCATGAAATTAAAAACTCCAATATTATTGTAAACTTCCACAGGAACATCTTTTTCAATTTGAGATCTACTTTCAACAGCTTTATTCAAATAATTCAAAGATTGATTTATATCTTTATTTTCATATAATTTGCTCAAAATTAAAAAGGCATTCAAATTGATGGGTTCTTTATTCAACAAGATTGATTCATGATCATTGGAGTTATCATTCTCAACACCACGATTATTACTTAAATTAATATATCTTTCGAGGAATTGGATTGCTAATTCATTCCGTCTTCTAGATTTTAATTGGGAATTTAATAAGCCTAAACAATAATTCACTTCCAAATTTCTGGAATTTAATTTGTACAATTGTTCAAATGTAATCATTGCTTCCTGTTTCAAGTTACGACTGATTTGTGATAATCCCAACCCAAGCCTACTGGCGAAATTATTTTCATCGAATTTTATGGATTCATGAAAACATCTTTGCGATTGAGTGAAATCAGATTGATTAAAGTAACATCTACCCAACCAATAAGAACTTTGTGATAATAAGTTAAATTGATATTTGGAGAATTTTGTATTACCAGTGGCCGCTGATTCAGAACTTATATCACCAATGATTTTATTCACAATTTTTTCTACCAAATTATAATTTTGCTTTGAGAAGTAATATGAAGCCAATACTAATAAATTGATAGGATCTTTATTATTAGATAATTTCATATTTTCATTCAACAGTTCAAGACAAGCTTTATAATTTTCCAAGAATTCTTCGTCACTTAAAGAATTGTTGAATGTATTGTTGAAATTATACAAGTTGATAAGTATTTTAGCTTTGGAGTTATTTGGGTCCAATTCTAAACATCTATTCCAACTGGTTAATGCCATTTTATGATCTTTTAAATGCCAAAAGCACAACCCAATCCCTAATCTTGGATCAGGTTTCATCGATGGATTAATCACCAATACTTGTTGATAAATTCTTAATGCAGCATTGTAATTGCTTCCTTTTCTTAATAATATTTGTGCTCTGCCTAATAAGGCAAAACAATTAGTTTCATCAATATTTAACAACCTATCAAAATATCTCAATGCATCAACATCCTTATTTTTCAATAGAGAGTATACAGCTTTCAAACTCAACACTGGAACCAGTTCCTCATCATCATCATACATCATATCATTGATTTCTTCATCCAATTTGCTTATATAGCTACTTTTATTTACACCAATATGAATAAATTTGAGATACAACCAGAATTTAAAATGAGTTAAAAGCTTTGAATCTTGTGGAGCAGGGAACTTATTTATCGCCTGCTCAATCACTTTAAGACTGTCATCTAATTTATTGACATTAGCATAACCTTGTGCTACACTAATCCAGTATTTAGATGGACAACTTTCAGTTTCTAAAAACCCAATCAACTCATTAGGATCATCAGGTAACTCTTCCACCAAGTTGATAGAAACAATTTCTCCATTGCTTAATGGAACATCCAAGCTACCAAGTGATTCTAATTCTTGTTTGGTGATATAATACGATATATCAACAGGTGGTAATGAAGCCATCAGTTGTTTAGGTTTAATTTTTCAGCTCGTTTCGACAATTAAAAGTTTCTCAGAAATTGGGGTTCACACACTTTTAATTAATATTAAGTGTTTTATTTTGCAGTCAAAAATATAATAATACATATATAATAATTCTATAAGATAACAGCATTGGTAAGAATTTCGTTAGGTACATGACATTCGTTAACAAGTTCACGGAGGATACTTTGAGGTTCAATAGGTTTGTGACTTTTCAATATTTCGTACGATAAGTTGAACTTGAGAAGATCTTCTTTGATGCATAAATCAATTGATGATGTGAATGTAATATTGATTTTGAATTCATTAGTTTTAAAGAATATCACTTTAAAAGATAACTGATCCAGATTGGTTTCGAGGTTCTGTAACGGTAACTTGATAGACATTTTAAAAATTTCTTTGTCAATTTTCAAGTACTTATCTATGATATTCTTAACAGCCTTGCATTTATCAACCATGGTCTTCGCTTCTATTTTGCGAGTTGAATATATGATATGTTTTAGTATCCATTCGTTGAACAAATTCTGCTTGATAGCTTCCACGCTTACTTGATTATTAGAAATTATGATTTGGAATCCCTGATATTTAAAAACGGAACCAGATTCTCCGTTTTCAATAAACTTAAATCCTGAAAGTTCTACCAACAATTTATTATTAAAATTAAGAAGTTTGATATCATTTATACTGAACTTTTTGTTATTATTGATAAAATCTTGTTGCCTTTTTATTTCAAAATTCAAATCATCAATTTTGGTATTGATAGCGTCCAAATTTTTTAAAACCAACAGTAATTCTTCTGTTTGATTTTGAACTTGTGCTTTAATTTTAATCATTTCTTGTTTTGAATGACTTAATTGAGATTTCACTCTATTAAATTCATCCTGATTATTATCAAATTTGGCTTTTAATTTTGTGATTAAAGATAATTTAATCTTAAGTCCATTCAAATTTTCAAGCTTCATAGAAAATTCTTCATCAATGAGTTTTAAATTATTTTCAATTCTTTGTTTATCGTCAATTAAAGAGTCATATTTAGCATTAAGCTTAATAATTAAATTCTCCATTAATTGGATACGCCATGTATACCATGTAGTTCTGGCGTTATACTTGCAATATTCTTGAATCAATGAAAAATCGGCTTTTAATGATTCTTGTTCATCAAAAGTTGAGTTGTAGAAATCTTTGAATAGGTCAGGATTGTTTTGAATGATGGATTCATTTAGTTCTTGATACAACTTCCTTCCTTCCACAATGTTTCTTGATAAATCTTTGTTGCTGAATTCAAATAGAGAATAAACCAATAATTTACTATTTGCTTTGACATAATCATTGAATTCATATTGTTGTTCAGCCAACAGTTTGTTAAATTGATTATTTGAAACATCATCCAACTCAATATCATCAAAAAATTTGATACCTAAATCATTCAAAAACTGAGACAATGTAACTGGTTGATAGTTTGGGTAATTAATAACTTCCGCAGATTCATCTGTTAGTGGGATCTTATGAATTGTTGATATTTCAGTAAGCTTTTGAAACTTATGAATTTGATCATTATCATCATCCATATCACTAAATCTCTTGGCTTTCAAATCAGTAGGGATTGGAATTTCTACATCAGGAAATTGTGGGGTTGCTTGGTTGGTACTGGGGGATTTCGAAACATCCCTTATAGGAGTGGTAGCAACACTTGAAGCTTGACTAGGGAATTTTGAAACCAAAGAATTCAGCTCTGTATTTGAACGAATGGTGGATACGACTTGTGTTGTTTCCATTTCATAATCCTTAGAACTTTCAGGAACTTCAGAATTTTCTTCCTTTCCATCAAGAGGAATATGATTGACTTGGATCAGATCATGTTTTTCTTCCTCATCGCCTTCACTAATGGTAGAGAGAGTGGCAGTAATTGTGTTCAATGGCTGAGTAATTTCCATAGTCATTTCTTCTTTGGTAGAATTTTGGGCAACTGAAGGCTGATAAATTGGATTTTCAATTGTCTTGTTCATTTTAAGCACGGGCAACGGTTGTGTGAATTCCATAGTATCATCCATTTGCTTATTTGTGGAAAGTGTTTGAGTAAGCCCCATGGTTTCATCGACTTGATGCTTTGAAGAGTTTATAGTATCATCTTTTAGTTTATTAGTCATGGTCGGCAATTGCTGAGTGAATTCCATAGTATCATCTTCTTTTGATTGTTCAGGAATAGAAGTTTGTTTAGTCATAGGTAAAGTTCCTAGTGGTTGAGTGAATTCCATAGTATCATCTTCTTTTGGTTGTTCGGGAATAGAAGTTTGTTTAGTCACAGGTAAAGTTCCTAGTGGTTGAGTAAATTCCATAGTATCATCATCTTGAATCACTGGTTGACCCATAAGTTTGACTGGTTCAGTGAATTCCATATCTTCCGAACTAAGCATATCATCATTTTCATCATCAGAACTTGAAAGATTAGATAGCTTTTGGGGAGAAACAGGGCCTACAGGAATTTCACTGCCAACATGTACAGGAGAATGAGGCAACTGTGATTTTGGCGGTGGAGCTAAAGATGCCCCTGATAACTCACTTCCAGAGCGTGTCATTTTAAAGCCAGATTCAAACAGCAGCAGTTCTGATGATGCTGAAGAAACTGTAGATGAAGAATTCATATCTTTTATATCAGAAGCATGTCCAATAGTTTGTCTTCGATTCTGTGGAACCAAATCAATCTTATGCAAAGTAACTTCAGGAGCAAAAGAAACACGTCTATTAGTTCTGGTATCAGCATCGCTCATCGTCAGATTGGAAGAAATATCGCCAAATGAGCTGCGCTTGTCGTTGACCGAGTTCTTCAAGATACCCTTTGGATCAAGATTCTCTTTACTATTAAGCATCTTTTGCAATTGTTTACATCTAAATAAGCGCGTTCTTTTTCAGTAAACATTTTTTCACCAGAACACGACTTCATGCCCCCCCCACGAAAACCCTCGGATATATAATCCGTTGTGTCAATTGTTCCCTTTTACCCCAAAGTTTCTTAATATTTAAACCTGTGAAAATTCACAAGTTAGAAAAATTCAATATTTTTTATTATACAAGTTTGATAAAGAATGGTAGCAGATTCAATTATTTACCATCCAACGTATGCTAAGTTACTAAAGTTCTTAGATTCATCACCAAAGAGAGAGAAATGTTTTAGATTAGTGGCTTATTTGTCTAGATTCTTAACTTATTACTTGTATAAGACAGGATATTCTAAACAAGTTGTAGATACATTCAAGACTGTTAAATCACAAGTGACATTTTTAAGAAAAGGAATGAGATTCTTGAAGCCTTTACATCATTTGGAAACAGCATCTAAAACCTATGATAATAAGTTAATGGATCCAATTTTACAGAAGACTACTGTGATCAGAAATTTGGGATACGCAGGTTATTTATCTATTGATGCTTTTATTTTCTTAAAGTTGGTTGGATTGGTTGATTCCAAGAGATGGACCAAAGGGTCTACTTGGGCATCTAGATTCTGGTTATTGGGTTTGGTTGCTGGTGTTATTAATTCTTTAAGATCCATTCAAATCAATACTAAGAAATTACAAAGTGCTGGAAAGTCAGATGAAAAAGTTGACATAGATGATATTAACGGTAAATTATACAAGTCCAAGAGAAAATTGGTATGGGACTTTTTGGATATGTTCATTGCTTTAAATTCATTAGATTACTTGCACTTTACAGAAGGTGATGTTGGTTTGGCTGGTACTATCACTTCTATTATGGGTTTAAGAGATTTATGGGCCTCTACTTAGAGTATTTCTAAAGTCCGTAATATATATTTATAGTTGTATTCCCATTTATCCGAGTTCCTCTAGTTGTTATTATTATTCGACTCATTACTCGAATTTGTCCTCTTGTGCTTCATCTGAGATTGACTTTTGTAGTACCCATGCCAGAACCATTCCATCATTAGTTCTTTGACTTCCTGTTGTAATTGATCACGATCGGGATGCGACAGTATCACTTGTTCAAGAAGTGTAGACGTCTTTGGAACAGTATTGGTCGCTGAGTCATTAGTAGACCCTTCAATAGTATCACCAATGTCATGTTGAATCAAGAAATTGGACGATATCTCAGGATTATGGTCCTGTAATGCCATATGATCGACCTGTTGCTCACTATTATTGAAGGTCTCATTTATGAACATTTGCTTTCCTGTAGCCCACGCATTTCGTATTCTCTCTGGCAATGGCTCCATAGTATAAGATACAATTGTATTTACCCGCCCTTACTTTACCAGCCCGTAGTATTTAAAGATGTTGATATTCAAATGGCTTCAAATAATAACTTTTTAATTATCTACAAATCTCGTGTATGCGAAAAAAAAATCCAATCTCATCTCATCAAATGTCTGACACGTTACAAACTGTTAGATTACATATAGGGAACATCTCCAATAAGTTGGCAGAAGACCCAGACAACCTTTCCAAGAGGTTAGCAAGATTTGGGAATGTTGTTTCCCCATTGGAATTACACACAAAGCCTGTAAATGACCATCATTTTGGATTCTTAACTATGGAGCTTTCTGATAAGGGTTACAACAACTTGATTAAAACTCTCAATAATGTGCAATTTATGGGATTAAAATTGAAAATAGAAAAAGCAAAATCCAATTTTACTGAAGCGTGGAAGAAAGATGCTGAAAGATTACATTACAATGTGCCTAAAGACAGAGTTCATGCAGAAAGAAATAATAGAATAGCAGAATATACCACATCTGTTCATACAAACCCAATAACAAAGACCACCACTGCAATGAGTATATCACCAGGATATAATAAGTCTGCTCACGTTTACATGGACAAGTCTGCAAACACTAAACAAACAGCTCCTACCCAAACTTTAATGGGAAGAAAATCATATGGCTCTTTAACTAAACCTACAAAATTCTATCAACAAGAACATGCCATGACCTCAGGAGGGGGAGAGATAATTAGAGGTAGGATAAGGAAAACTCCTAGATCGAAGGAAAAGTTCAAGAACCAAACATTAAGAATTTTGATTAATGGAGAATTGAGACAAATCAAAGCATATAAGACCAAATTATGGGGGTATGAAAAGACCAAGACAGTGAATGACTTAACGTGGACATATTCAGATGGCGTATGGAAAAGTGGTGATGATCATATATTAGAAAGAGTTGATAGATGTGGAATCAATGGTGTACAGGCAGCTAATTATGGAAAAGATATTGAAATGGAAGATAGCAACGAACCGGTACAGAAAGAAGAAAAGCTGAAATCCTTGGCAGTGTTGGCGTCCATGTTTGAGACATATGATTTTGACAAGCCTGCTGAATTGGAAGATGAAGATGACGAGGAAGTAATAATTGATCCAAAAGGTAGGAAAAAAGTAGTTAGATTTGATTATGAAGCTGAAGGAGGACTTGAAAGTAATGGTGACCTTGAGCTTGACAATGCTAACATTGATTTAATTGAGTCTTATAAGAGTCAACAGGAAGCTCCTAAACAAGAAGTTTATTATGATGAAGATGATGAAGGGAATGAATTAGACTTCGATAAGTTGGGACAACAATATAGTACCGAAAATATTAGCAAAGAATATGCTGAGAGTCATCAAGAAGCAGAAGAAGTAGTAGAAGCAGAAGAAGCAAAAGCAGAGGAATCAGAAGAAGTAGCAGTAGTAGAAGTACCAGCAGAAAAAGAAGAAGAATCAGAAGAATCAGAAAAATCAGAAGAAGAGTTCATGCCAACTTTCGGAGCTCCAACCGACAATTCAACTGTCAATAATACCGAAGCATTAAGAACATTATTCAATTCCCAAAGTAATGAGTTCAGTCTTGGTGTTCAAGATGATGACATCGATACTTCTAAACAAGTTGACGCAACAGAACAGCAAAAAGTGCTAGAACTGATCAAATCGCAACAAGAAGAGACCAATCCTGAAACTGAATCATCCTCATTCGGACTTTTCTGGAACCATCCAGATTCTGCTTTCTTACAAACTCAAACACAACTAAGTAAATTAGGTTATTTCAATCAAAAGGTTCAATTACCAGGAGAAGAGTTCCAACAAACCGACGAAACACCGTACGAACAATGGTTTTGGAAAATGAGAGGAGATGTCACAAGAGAGTGTAAAAGACGTCGTAGGGATGTGATTCGGGTGCTCAAAAAGAAGCCTAAGCATGTAGCATAAATAGTTTAAATTAGATCTAATTGAAAAAATCTCAAAAGTTAATTTTCGAAATAATTTAAATGTCTAAAGAAGTTAAAAGGGATCAAGAATTGCCCGAATTAACTTTGAAAAATGTGGCTAATGATATAGTGGAAGGCTTGACGGCTTTATTATTTGATCCTCACTATAAAACAATTGTTGGTCCTGGACTTGCATTCATATCTTCCATAGTTACTAAGATAATCATCAATAAAGTTCCTTATACAGAGATTGATTTTAAGACTTATATGCAACAAATTGAAATAATCAATGAAGGTGAGTTGGATTATAGTATGATTTCTGGTGATACTGGACCAATTGTTTATCCTGCTGGGTTCGTTCAACTTTATCAAGTTATTTATTGGTTAACAGAAAATGGCACATCAATTGTTACTGCTCAAACTTTGTTTGGATATTTATTTACTGGTTCACTTATTATGGCCATGCTAACATACTATGGAATGCCTCCATGGACTTTAATACTCTTAATTTGTAGTAAAAGGTTAATGTCCATATATGTGTTGAGGTTATTTAATGATTGTTTCACTACAATCTCAATGATTGGGGTTACTATTATCTTACAACAGACAGCTTATTATTATGAATATTTGAGTGATACGATGGTATTAATTGCCACATGTATTGCAGCAGACTTATTCAGTATTGCTATTTCCATTAAAATGAATGCCTTACTTTTTTTGCCTGGATTTATCATTATAATTTATTTTTTGAATAAGGAAAATATTTTAAAATCTTTATTAGCTCTTGCTGTTATTCCACTAATTCAAGTTCTTGTAGGTTGGAAGTTCTTATTACCATTATTTAATGATGAAACTGCCAAATATATCAGGTGGACCTATATATCGCAAGCTTTTAAATTCGATAGGAAGTTTTTATATGAATGGACCGTCAATTGGAAATTTGTTTCAGAAGAAACTTTCTTATCGGATAAATTTAGTAATGGTTTACTTATTGGACATTTTACTGTTTTAGTTTTGTTCATTTTCACCAGATTCTTGAGTCCTCAAATTACCGGCAAGTCTGTTGGTCAATTATTTAGTGATATGTTTAAGCCTTTTAACACAATATCTAAGAACAATTTAATTATTGACAAAGAGACCGGACCAAAGTTAATAATGTTGATTTTATCCACCACTAATATTATTGGCATACTCTTTGCCAGATCTTTACATTATCAGTTTTTATCTTGGTATTGTTGGCAATTACCTTTTATGTTAACAGTCTCTAACAAATACCTAGCAATTCCACTATTTATCATCCATGAATATTGCTGGAACACTTTCCCATCAACTCCTATAAGTTCAGGTATACTTGTGGCAATTTTATCTTTTATCTTAATCTCCACTTGGAATAATATTCAACTCTGGCGTAAGTAGAATTATCGAATATATATTGACAATTACAAGAAAAATATTTTAAAAGGTAATGAAATATACAATGATATAATAATACAGAAAGAATGAAAATATTAAAACCATTTTGCATAATAAACGTTAATGAACAAACCCAATAAGTGGGTCCAAAAAAAAAAAATTAGCGTATAAGGTAAAAGAAAAGTTGAAATCATGAATCTTCAACAGCATCAACGCCGCCCCAATTGAACGTAGTAATACCATCATTAACATTATTATCCAAGAAGGAATTGAAATCGAAATCCATATCCTCTAATCCATTAGAGTTATGATTACCCTCACCAAATAATTGTTCTTGATTACTAGCTTCATCAAGAACATCCATTGTAAACATTTGGTCACCATGTCCAATATCATTGAAACTGGAAGCCAAAATAGAATTTTGAACCATAGTGTTTAAAGAACCTTCTTCATTCTTTACTTCTTTCTCTTCCTTGATAGTATCAGCATTTTCCTTTTTAGATTTATTAGAAACTTTTGGAGAATCAGTATTGCCATTATTATTATTATTATTATTACTGTTCTTTCTCTTCCGTTTGTTGGCAGGCGCAGAACTATCGTTAGGTGTCTCTGATGTGGGTGTTAAAGGAGTAGAGAACTCTCGTTTAAGATGTGAAGGAGTAGCGGTATTATTTGGAGTAGCTGAATTATTTCCTGCCGAGCCACTGGGCTTTCTACCTCTTTTATTGGCACCAGCCACTTTACCTTTTTTAGGTGAGGCTTTATTACCAATAGTCGGTGAAGCCTTCGAAGGATTTGTTGGGGTTATATTAGGATTGGCAGCTGATGAACCATTTTGTTGATTTATCATTTGATCGGTTGTGCTATTATTTTGCTGTTGTATCTGTTGCATTTGTTGCATTTGTTGTATCTGTTGCATTTGTTGTTGATTTGGAGGTAACATCCCAGCTGTCAAGGTCGTTAAAGCATTTGATTCACCTGACCCACTATTTCTGGCTATATCCAAACGCTTTTTATTTTGCTTTTCCAATAACATTAATTGCATTTGATAATCATGTAAAGCATTGATGTTTCTGGTGTTGATTGGGGTATTATTATTTGCCATATTAACATTTGAACTTTTTCCATTATTATTATCAAAATTTACATTCATTCTAGCTTGATTTGAATCACCACCATTTGGAAATCCATTATGCTGAAATTGGCCATTTGGGGGACCTTGAGTAGTACCTGGCGATGCATCATTCCCTTGAACTTGACTTTGACTTCCTCTAGGATTAGCATTTGGTGGTAAACTTGGACCTCTATTGACATTTGATGAAGTTTGAGGAGATTGGTCAGGGAGTCTTTGAGCTGCTGCTTGTTGCCGAAGATTATTCATTTGATTCTGGGCATGTTGTTGAATCTTATTCTGCGCAGCTATATTCTGCTGCTGTTGCATCATAAACATTTGTTGTTGCTGTTGAGCATTTTGTCCATTGGCATTCATAGAAGCTAAATATTGTTGTTGTTGCTGAGGATCCATTTGATTGAAATTCGGATTCTGCGCCACAGCTTGTTGTTTATTCATCATTAATTGCATCATCATCCGTTGTTGAGCTTGCTGGATGTCAGCTTGAGAACCAGCTCCATTAGCAGTAGTAACTGAGGCAGCAGAAGAAGGTCCAGGTGGTCCATTTACTGGACCAGGACCAGTTGGATAATGATGAGCAGCATTCGTTGGATTGTATTGAGGATTGAAATTACCATTATTGTTCATCCCAGTCATTTGTTGGAATTCTTGTTGTTGTTTTTGTTTCATTAATTGTAATTGATAATATTGACCAGCCAAAGAATTTGGCAGTTTATCACTTTTAGCTTGATAAACATCCCAAAATACCAGCCACCATTCATATAAAAACCCTTGAGGAGCGTTCATCGCTACTTTAAGCAAAGGTAAATTATTCTCTTTGTGGAATTGTGTAGAATTTGTAGGACTATTTGAAAATTTATCACTAGATTTATCATTTGGTGAAGTCTTTACATTAGTATCAGAAGGAATTTCGGCCTCATTGACAAATATCCTTGCAGTCTGAGCCAATCGGTTTTTGACCAAAAAGTCATAAACATATGCATTTAATAACTGCTTTGAATTAGACGCTAATCCATCATTCACATTATGAGTTGAATCCAACCGATTGGATTCACCTCTATTAGGAAGATGTGGCGTATTAGTGTGACTCATGATATGTTCAAAAGCTGATCTGATGCTGCTATTATTCTAGTATTTACAGTCCCCTTGTTTTTTTAAAATCAATTGAATTTGTTATCAAGATAATTCTTGTTTTAACAGCTTTTGATAATCAACTTAACCTTAATTAACGACACAAAATATGGCGGTAAAAAAGTGATTGAAAACGGCTTTATACTTTGTTTGTTCTCAATAATTCAAATTTAAAGGTTAAGGACAAGATGTGAGGCTTGAGATTGATATAAAAAGATAAAAACTTGGGCTGTTATGAAGGTTTAACAAACCGTTACTTGGTTTTAGCCCTTTTTTGTATATCAACTTGATAAAATTTTCTCACATTATTTCTTTTTTCGTCCCTTTCTTTTTTGCAAGTCTGAGGTTATGATTGCCTAATAGGGCAGGTAATATGATTTCCGCTATGGATAGTTGGCAACGGATTTACTTTATTGGCTAAAATGATTAATTTTTATTAAACTACAGTAAAGTTCGAATTAATGAAGATTAATCGATTACTTACTTTTCTACTTATTTGTCTTTTCTGTTTCCCCTGTCCAGATCTATATCTGTTATAATACACCAACATTTTTTTTTTTTTCACCCGTATCTTTTCACCATAATTTTTTTCACCCTACTTTTATACTTTACAGCTTTCATCACAATTTTTACTACTTCTACTAATCTTTACTCTTCCCACTATCTAAAAGCCTTTCCTCCATCATACAAATCCTCAACGAAATATTACCATTTCAATAATGATTGACTAAAAACAAAAGAACCACAACCAGTTTAAACTCACTCTAAATTTACTCTAAACTTACAACCAGAAATACAAAAAAAAAACACTAACAACAAAAAATTTTTAGTTACCTTGTCCGTCCTTGACCCGTGTCTTGACCCATGTCAATATCTAGGCAACATAAACAATATGAGCGACTTTTTTCCCAGAAAATGCTGTTTTAACCCCAGACAGTTGCATCAGTCGAGATACTACTTGAATTACCATTACCCCAAATATTAGATGATAAACCGCTGCTTTTCAAGTTCAAAACACCAGAACCAAAGTTGGAGTTGAACGGATCGAAAACAGGGTTGATATTATTAGCAGTAGAAGAAGATATTGCGTGATATGGCTGATTCTGCTGCTGCTGTTGTTGTTGTTGTGGCTGGTGTTGAATCGCATTAAATGAGCCACTTAAATAAGGTGAATAGTCCATAGAAAAAGTTGATCCCAAAGATGTATTTTGACCAATAGATGAGCTGTTATGCATAACATCACCGGATACAACAGGGTTATAGTTGGGAACACTACCATTCATTGCAATATTAGATCCATTCATGATATTCCCATTATTATTCATTGGATGAGTATTCTTGAAACGGTATTGCTTACGCTGCTTCATCGGATAAGAAGCAGGCTGATTTTGCAGTTCAATCAACGCCTTGTCAATAATGTCCATTTGCTCAACAAATGTCTCATTCACCAAAACCCTCTTTGGATATAGCGTTTCTTCCATGCTTTTTCTTAATGTGCAAATGCCTCTTTTTTAGTTTAAAAGAAAAGTTTTTTTCTCGTATTTTCATTTGATGATGAAATAATGAGATTTCAAGATTGACTTTTCAATTTATTATAGTTAAGTTCGCTTTTAAATTAATATATTATATATTATTATACACATTTTGTAGAATGAAAAAACTTAAATCTTTTTCTTCTTTTGTTTGATTTCATTATCGTTAGTAGGATGTAATTTAATTTGGACCGGATAATCTGGTCTATTACCTCTGAAACCTTGAGACCAATCATAACTCAAAGCGTATGCAAAGATTGATCCATTTCTGTTAAATGCAGTAGTTGTTATTGAATGATTTAATTCTGGAAATGATTTTAATCTTTGTCTAGCATCTTTATCCCAGAAGCAGAAAGTCCCGTCACTACCTGCGGTACTAAAAGTTCCATAAATTGGATGGAATTTAATGGAATTGACTGCATAAATATGACTTTCAGTTTGACTTCTTAATGCACTAGTAGTGGAAGAATTTGGTGTTTTACGATGGCATCTGAAAGAAAAACCATGCTTACTTTGTTCTGCTTCATCAATATAGACAAAAGCACATCTACCTTCAATTGATCCTATAGCATATCCATTACCTTGTGGATAACAACTTACAACTCTAGTTTGCCATTTTAAAGGTGACATACTAGTTTTGAAAATTTGTTGAGGATTATTCAAATCAATTACACAAATATGACGTTCTGCACATCCTACTACTAATAATTTTTGTGAAGAATCCATAGTATAAGCTCTCTCTGGAAGTTGTATAGTTGAAATAGCTTGAGGAGATCTCATATCCCAATATTTCAATGTTTTATCCCATGATGCAGAAACAACCACCTGAGTGTTGGTAGGACCACACTCCACATATCTAACAGCTTTAACTGGGGCATCATGAATACCAATTTGTTGTGCTTGTTGACTCGCTATATCAAATAATTTCACTTGCTTATCAGCACCTCCACTGGCTACTCTTGTACCATCAATGGAAAAAACATTACTGAAAACAGGCCCATCATGTTCATATAATGCCCTTCCTTGATTATTACCTGTATTACTATCAATTTCATAGATTCTAACCTTTTTATCCCAACTAGCAGCTGCTAAAAGATCCAGTGTAGGAGAAAAACTTAAATCACTAATTGAATCTTCTGGTGGATTATTAATCGCTAAATCATTCATCAATTCTTGCCCAGTAGCAGTACTGTTAGTAGTAGAGGTCGCCGTACTTCTGTTTAAGAACGATGACATTTCCAATAGGCTTTTCTTGTTAGTTTGAAGTTTTTTTTTTCTCTTTCTCTGTTTTCAATTATTGTTTCATAATTTTGCTCGCGATTTAGCTTTGAGACACGACATTTTGATTATTACACCTGTTTAATGTCTTACTATAAGCCAATAAATAATGTATATGTTGAGTATGATGATGATGACATTCCTATAGTAGACTATACGACGAACCGTAGGCGAGATTCAGGACCCATTGATGTAATATATTCAAAAAAATACCCTAATAATACATTTATTGATTGGTATGTGGAAACTAAGAATATACCCAAATCCACAAGTTTAATATATAAAAAATGGGGATCAATTATAGTGACAGCCATAGTGGCAGGATATACAGTGACATTAATAAATTTGGCCAGTGTATGGATCAATGATTTGAGGAAGGGATTATGTTTTAGTAAGTTAGATAAATGGTCATTATTAAATCCATATCTGACATGTCCAGCAGAAGATTGGTATGATTGGTCCAAGATTTTGCTTAATTCTGATAAGTTTTTAACAAGTGCATTCATTAATTTCCCTATATATGTGATTTTAGGTTCAGTAACGGCTTTTTTGGCAACTTATGTCTCTCAAAAGGAAATTACTATTCAACAATCAGGTATTCCTGAAGTGAAAGCTATTATTCAAGGGTTTCAATTCAATTTATCTGGTTATTTAGGGTTAAAAACTCTCTTGTATAAGATAATTGGTTTGATTTTGGTTGTTAGTAGTGGGTTTTGGCTAGGTAAAGAAGGCCCTTTGGTTCATGTTTCTTGTTGTATAATTAATGTTATTTACAATATGATAATGGGCAAATCTAATAATAATGAAGCTGTTAGAAGAGAATTATTGAGTGCTGCTACAGCTACTGGTATATCATTGGCTTTTAATTCTCCCATTGGTGGTGTTTTATTCGTCTTAGAATGTATTCCCAGTTATTTTATTGCAACCACTATAATGTGGAATTCATTTATCAGTGCTACTATTAGTTTAATTGTATTAGTTGGATTTAAATTGTTTACTGAAGGAAAGAATTTTAATGAAACTGAAATGTTCCTGGTGGAATTTGGTAATGTTAGTTGGTTAGTACTTGAGATTTTCCCATTCATAGGATTGGGAATTTTAGGTGGTCTTTATGGATATTTTTTTATTAGAATATATTCAAGACTTAGTTCTAACAACCTAAGAGGCTTTATTCAACTGAAATTATGTCACATCTTCAAAATGGATGAATCTAAAGCAAATTATGTTGAAATATTGTGTATTTTCTTCATCACTTGTTTACTAAATTTCCCAATAACAATCACTAGATTACCTTTAGAAGCATTTTTGAAAAGTCTTTTCACTAATTGTGAAAGTACAATTGATTCAAGTAGTAACTCAGAGAATTTCATGTGTTCAGCATCAGATGTCCAAACTTTATTTAAACTTGCATACATTGGAATCCAAGCATTTATAATTAGTGCATATACTTTTGGAACCATTCTTCCTGGTGGTGTTCTTATGCCTTCATTAGTTATTGGTGCTGTATGTGGTAGGTTTGTTGGGATTTTATCCAAGGCAATTCAAGAATTATTTGTTGGTTCTTTGGATACTTGCACATCTAATTCATGTCTTGTTTCTCCAGCTTCCTATGCCGTAATTGGAGCAGGTGCTTTTATGACTGGAATTACGAAATTAACCATGTGTGTTGTAGTAATTCTTTTCGAGTTGACTGGTGCAGTATCATACGTGCTACCAATTATGATTGCAGTTATGGTACTGAAGTTTGTTAGTGATTATTTGGTTAACGAAAACATTTACGATTCTTGGTTGAAATACAATTTCAATTTGGATAGGAAAACTAATTTAACAGCGTTTTATAACGAAGGGAAAGGAAATGGATTGGTGAATTATTCAACTTCCACTGCCACCATTAAAAATAAACTTCCTGATATTCCAGTTTCTAGGGTAATGATCCCAGTTAAGCAAACAAAATGTCTACTTCTTATCCCTGATGAACCTTATACTTACACTTCGTTACAAACAATGTTAAACAATGATAAGCATGAAGGATATCCATTAATAGTCAGTCAACTCAATCCACTCTTCCTTGGGTACGTGCAAAAGGAAACACTTTTCAATGTTCTAAACAGTATTGATCATAATCAACAAAATAGTATTAGTTTCCAAGTATCAGGAATTACTAGTGAAGTATTGTCTCAACAAATGAGATATGAACAACAACTAGAAACTGTCACCAAGTTGGATTTAACTCCAGAACATCCGTTCATAATCATTAATGATAAAGCTTCCTTTACTTTAGTTATTGATATCTTTGAAAAAATGTATCTTAATTACCTAATAATCCAAAATTCTTCAAGTCAAAATGTTAATGTAATGTCAGGATTTATTGACAGATTCATAGTAGCACGACTTATAGATGAAGGTTTTGAAAGCCTTAATGACGAGTTACCAGTCGAGTATATGGAGTTTGATATAGAAAACCAACCTGAACAATCAGAACAGCATTTAAGATCACGAGATAGTATAGAATTGATTACATAAAAGTATATAATTTATATAATTTAAGATTGCGAAATTTCAAATATATATCAATGAGTATTCCCCCAAAAACAACCATAATATTCAAAGGTTTACCACGAGATACAGAGAACTGGCTTGTGGGGATTGATACTAAATTCTTCACAGTAAACCAATTATTAAGGGGGTTGAAGCTCGTGCCACTGGGGGTTCATTTAATTCACTATTCTATACCATGGAAATCAGATGAGACTACCGAATCAAGTATACGTTATGGAAGGTTTTTAGATTGTCAAAATGAAGTGGTAATACTACATTGGAATCAACAGCATGAGAAGTTTGACTTTATTGACAGCTCTATGGAAGAAGAAGCATTAAATTTCTCAAAGTATATGGCTGAGTTGGGAGAAGATTATCAATTTACAATAGAATATCCTGAAAATTTCAAATTATGGAAGAAATTGATTAGTCATTTGGATATGGATCTTATCCAAGAGTTTGTACCATATTCTTATACACGTTATACCGATGAAATCAATACCATTACACCATCAAAAGAAGAAAATATGGTGCTTTTAGATCAATTACAGCAAAGAGATCCAATACGAACGTATGAAGATCATAATACAAGTGAATTTGCATACACCATCATAGAATTCAAAAAACAAAGACCACAAACATTTCTGGAAAACGAAGGTAAGGATTTAACACAGGTAACAAAAGATTATTTGAGTAAAACTTGGTATTTTGATAGTCTATTTGGCCATGATCTTGATGTGTTTCTTGGAGAATTTCAACTTTCTTTTATTTTATTTGTAGTGCTTGGAAACTTCTGTTCTGGACTTCAATGGTTGAATTTACTTCGATTATTACTGATGTGTAAATCGTTTATGATAGACCATAAGACGTTTACCTACAATTTTGTGCAGATTTTTCAGTTACAATTAGAAACTATTCCAGCTGAATACGTAGGTGATACTATCAGCTTAACTAGTGCAGTTGATACCAAGAGTTTTGTGGATATAATAGAGAACTTTGTGAGGGATGTCTTTATTCCCAATGAATGGGCAGGAGATTGTTGTGGTAAGATGAAGTTGAATGGAATGATTTTGGAAAAATGGGACAATATTCTTGATATAATCAATGAGAAATTCAATTTAAACTTGAGATCTTTAGGCAAAGTAGCAGTAGATGATGAGAAATTTGAAGTGTATGATATGAAAGATTATGATGAAGATGATGAAGATGCCCCAGCTATTGTATAGATTAGATACAGAGTAAATTTCCTTTATGAACTTTTATTTATTATACACTACTTAAAACTTTAACTTTTTCTATTTACATTATACATGGATAAAATACTTTTTTTTTCTCTATTTACAAATCAGTAAATCAGAGCTTTAAAGAATTAGCAGACTCTTTTGCCTCCAATTCTTCAACAGCTTTGAAAATCTTATACTTTAATTTAGCATACTTTTCTCTTATTGGAAGGATCTTACCTTGACTGTAAAAAGTACCTTCTTTCATTAACCGAATAAGTTCTTGTCTCTCGGTTTCTCTTTCTTGTGGAGTCATTTTATTCCATTTCAATGCTAACGCCTTTTTAGCATCAGATTTATAAGTAGCAGCATCGGCACTTACATAATTCTTTGCAGCAAAATGGTTCCAAGCATGAGTCATGGTTATCTCATTGTAATTATAATCAGGAGGCATTTTTTTATGTTTTAATACATATAAACAAAGTTCTTTGTTCTCCAAAGCTCTATTTTTCTTTTTATCTAACGTCATAGTCTTCTTTTGAACCTTTTGTTTCGCTTTAGTCTCTTTAATATGCTCTTTACCCATTTGTTTTTCCAATAATTTGACGTTTTTAGCTTCCTCTCTGGCAACAGCAGATAACTTTGTAGGTTTAGGACGACGAGGTTTTGAACTAACAACCCACTCATCAACTGTGTCTTGAATTTCACTAAAACTTCTAGGATTTTTATCAATATCAGGATATTTATTGCCAATGTAGTCTCGGAGTAATGGAATCGTATAATCAGCAGCATATAACTTTTTTGGTACAAAGAACCAACCATAATCCAATTTAACTCCATAAACAGCATTTAACTGGCTTGGAGGTATTAATCTCCGTTCCACAGTGCCACTAGAGTACAACCTCTTAATATTTTGCCAGAGATTAGCTCGAATCATCGCATAGTTTAAAATGGCATTTTTTTGCGAAGATTACGGAAACTTAAACCTTCAATCCCTCACTTTTTATCTCATTTGCAAACGACCCTTAATCTTCCGATTGATAACGTTTTAAAAGGTTTTCTTTTCCATTTTGATCCGAAAGTAACCTTACTACAACAACATCAAGGGCCATGAGTTACCTCCCTCCTAATTCCCCCTTGTTCACACCGCTGCAGTTGGCTCCTGTTAACTCTACAGCCTCAGGGGAGCACAATTTGATACCAACTTTACCTGAAAAACCCACAGCTTCCACAGGTTCCGTGCAATTATATATTATCCCAACAGAGAAAACATTGTTCTTTCAAGGATTTGGCCAGGCAGAGTATGCCGAAAGACAACCAGTATTATTAAGAGGCTGCTTATTCATGAGAGTGTTGAAACCAACTAAGATCAAATCGATCTCTTTATCTTTTAAAGGTAAATTAAGAACAGATTGGCCTGAAGGAATACCACCAAAGAAGAATGTATTTTTTGAAGAGAACGATATTATATCGCATACTTGGCCATTTTATTCCATGTCAAATCCCATGAATTCCGTCAATGGAGGTGCTGATTTATTTAGTGAATTACCTAAAACAATTGATAGAGATATTAGTCACTTAAATTTGAATGATAGTGGCGCTCGTGCACATTCACCTTCGGTGGGGACATTGGAAGCACAAACTGGTTCCTTTTTAAGAAGCTTGTCTCCATCAAATGGTTTAATGAAACGGGCTAATACAAGTCCTATGTTGAATCCGGTGGACTCTTTCAATGATTTGGCAACCGTTAATACAGGTGATAGTGAAGTAGGAAAGCCTGGTACTTTCCCTCCCGGTGATTATATCTACAACTTTGAACATCCATTAAGACCTTCATTGCCAGAAACAACTTCTGTAACTTTTGGTGATGTTTCTTATGAGTTAGAAGCTACTGTGATTCGAGCTGGTGCTTTCAAGCTGAACTTGGTTGGAAAGCTTCCTATAACTTTGGTTAGAACTCCTTCCGAGTATAATCTTGAAGAAAATGAACCTATTGTTATTACAAGAGATTGGGAAGATCAATTAAGGTATGATATTGTAATTGGTGGAAAATCAATAGTGTTGGATTCTTACCTTCCATTGGCTTTTAGGTTTGTACCATTATGGGGGAAAGTAGCTTTACATAGAATAAGAGTATACCTATCGGAAAACTTGGAATATTATTGCCAAAATAAGAAAGTGCATAGAATGGAACCATCCAAAAAGTATTTATTACTTGAACATAAAGCTAAAAAGGGTAAAAGTCTACTTGCTAAGAAGGAAAATGGTGAATATGGTGATGAAAATGATGAATTGTTACCCAGAGAATTAGAATTTCAATTATATGTTCCACAAAAGTTGAATGGTAGAGTGTATCATATTCTTCATCCTGATACTTCATTTGATGAGATTCAAGCACATCATTGGATTAAATTATGTCTTCGGATTTCTAAACTTGATCCATCTAATGAAGGGAAACGTAAACATTATGAAATCCTGATTGATTCTCCTATTCATGTTCTTTCTCCTTTGGCAGCTCATGGTAATACTCTTTTACCTGCTTATGATGATCATTTACCAGAATCAAGTTTCTTACCAGAGTATACCCCAGGATCTCCACCATTGTCACCGGATGTTACTCCAATTGATAACACCCAAACCATTGGGAAATTATTTTCAGCATTAACATCAGTAAATAGTAATTCCTCCCATAAAAAGGAAGAACCAGAAGAAGATCCTGCTCAGTTTGCTCCTGAAAGATTTTATCATTTGAACAGTTTAAAAGATAACGATGAACCACTTGAGAGAGAAGCAGATATGCATTTAGATGCTAATGTGTATAAACCTAATCCAAGTGGATCGAGATCTCAACTTAATTCACCACAAGCAGTACCACACATTGGAAGCTTATCACCAGTTGGTTCCCCAATGTTGAGACCAATTCATTTGTTGAGACGTCCATCATTCAATCCTCCGCCTTTTAATGCAGAAACTCCACCACCATCTGCAGAAGATCCACCTCCAGCTTATGAAGAAGAAGATTCTGATAAATCTCTTTCGGCAGCTCCTTCAGTAACTAGTTTCCTGAATAGGTCAAGATCAAAAACAGGATCTAGTAATAATAGTGCCACACATACACAAAACCAAGTTTTCATGTCTAATTCTAATTCAGTTAACAGTTCCACTGAAATCTCAATTAAAGATTTGTTATCTAATAGTCTCGGTGGACTAAATGGACATAGAAATTCTGTTGTTTCTAAAAAGAGTCAAAGTTCTGCTGATTCTGAAAAGACAAAAGATTCCAAAAAGTTGAAAAACAGTTTAGATGAATCACGTAGGCCACCAACCTTTGATATTTCTACCCCTGATACCACTACACCAGATAATGGTACTATATTAACCAATAATGATACTTCAAGTTCTATAAGACAACAAGAAAACTTAGCATCTGGAACTGCTGCTCCTGCAAAAGATCCTGAAAGTGAAGAGGATATTGTAAATTTGATAGGATCTCCGGAACTCATTCCAGAGGCAGTTAGTCCTAGAAAGAATTTGAGTCCTATGGTTAGTCCAAATAAGGGAATGAGTCCAAGAGATTCACCAATCCTTGAACCAAGTCCTGAAAGACCAACTGAACCAAGTCTTATTTTGAATGAAAACTTTGCATTAGAACACTTACATGATGAAGATAATGGATACCAATCAAGTATTGAAAGCTCATCATCTCGAAGAGATTCTTTTACTTCCAATGTATCAAATGATTTAATAATGGGTCAAAAGATTCCCCTTTTAAATCTGTCCACACAATCATTATTGGCCAGTAATCCACCCAATACTAGAACTGCATCTGTGGGAAGTATCTTATTTGATAATGGGAGAAGATTGAGTAGTAATGCAAGGGCTTCAATTGTTGATTTTGTAGATGGTGGAGATCTTGGTGGAGATTATGTTAAACAGAATGCCTTTCAATTTAAAACCCCCAGAAGAAACAAACAGCCACAACCAATTAAATTAGATGAAGAAGCAATTGAATCAATTGAAGATTTATCAACTCAAGTACCAATGTCGTTAAACCAAAACCAAAGAACGCTTTCAAACTCCAATTCCAATTCTAACTTCAATAGTACATCGGAAGAGAGCGATCTTACTATTAATGAATCCAATCTCCAAACCAACGTCAATAAAACTATGAATGAAAATAATAATGTTCCAGGCTTAAAATACGGCTTTATGATAGAGTAAACATTGTTATTATTACTAAAGATGTGGTTATCTGTATACTATTAATATATTTCTTTTTCTGATTTTGATTACTTCTCTATTTTTGTAATAATTTATTTCCAGTTTCTTCATCAATTGTTTCCAACCATTTGTATAATACTGCCAAATCCTTATTGGCGATTTCTGGATCTTCACAAGCTTTATCATACCAAAATTTCCCAATATCTCCAAGATAAAGAAATCTTCCATTCGCTTTAGCACTTTGGGTAGCTAAAACTAAATCTTTTCTAGTCAATTTAGTAACAAATCCACCATTATAATCAACATCAGCTGGAAGTTGATTTTCGGGATAAACTCCGGGAATTGGACAATTATCCACAGAAGCCCAAGCCTTACCGGTTGAAACAGCTACAAGTTTGGCATAATGTTTCAAATCCAAGCCAAATGATTTGGCTAGTTGGAATGAATCTGCAACTGCTAAATTAGTAACTGCTAATAAGTAATTATTTGATAATTTTGCAGCCAAACCACTGCCATGTTTAGCACCACAAGGGAAGATATTCTTACCCATTTTATTGATAAGAGCTGTTAGTTTTGGAGTTACTGACTCCTTATCTGGTCTAGATAACATAAATGAAAGTGTAGCTTTTCTTGCACCTGCTACACCACCACTTACAGGAGCATCAATAAAGTCAAATGTAGGAATTTCCTGTTTAACATAGTTATGAACTTCAATAGAAGTAGGAATATCAATAGTAGAACTATCAACAAATGTAGTTGTATGTTGGATATCTAATTTCTTATAATTAGTAACCAAAGTTTCCACTATAGATTTAACATGTTTACCTTCTGGAACCATAGTTACAATATAATCAAGCTGAGAATGAACATTATGAACAAAATCTTCAATACTACCAAGCTTATGAATCATTCTATTATTCGCTGGGTTTTCTTTAGTTGCAATATTGACAAATTTATCAGTTACTTCAGGAACAGTATCAAATACATATAAACTATCGTTTTTATCCAATTTATTATAAACATGTCTAGCCATGTACTGGCCCATTTGTCCTAATCCTATAAATCCATAATTGACCTTGAGGTTAGCAGAACAACTAAATGTACGATAACTCACTTCAAGCATTGTTTTAATTTGCAAAAAAACAAGAATTTTATCCACATTTTATACTAAAAGTTTCCGTGGATACCTTATATATGACTGTGAATATATTTACCCCACGATTTAAATTGAATGGTCGTGTGATGGATTAGATTTGTCTAGATGAGCTGCCGTTTAACAAAACAGTAATGATTTATTTGTTAACAAGCATATCATTGATTCTCAAAGGTTTACTGCTATGATTCCAACTACTTCAAGCATTCCATCCTTTTGATTTTGTAAATGGCTTAAAAGTTGAACAATAGTCTTGTCAGATTTATTCCGCTTTCCGAGGTGTCGGAAATGGTATTCCTAACCAATGAACTTTGATATTCCCAACGGGCTCCAAATTATCAATCTCCTATCGTAAGTAATCTTTTGGTTGGATTATTCAGATATCTGATACACAATTTTCATATAGTAATCAAATCTTTTTCTAATATTAAGAACATGAGACAACCAGGAAATTGTTAGCGATTTCGGAATAGAAATCTCGGTGGTTTGTTTCAAATATACCGATCGAAGAAAATAATGTTTAACCTTATATATTGAACAATTCTCATTAAAAGACGCTTTAATGACTGCTCCTATTGTTTCATCTTCCCAAAAGGCCGAAAAGACCACATTTGGACTCCCAAAACCTATACCTGCTTATTACCCTCATCCAGGCTCCAAATTATATGCTAATGAAGAGTTATACAGTAAAATTGCCAATGCTGACAAGAAGTTAGTTGAAAAATTGATCTGTAAACCAAGAAGTGGTATTTCCTTTAAAGTTCCAGCTAAATCTGTATTCAGATTAACCACCCCTGAAGGACCTCAGGTATGTGATTTAAATATTTGGAATTTACATAATCCTCGAGAACGATTTTGGGCTGCAAGAACAAGACAATTACATTCTGCTCATGTTTCTACTTATGATAGATTATGGTCAAATTTGCCTTATTTGAGACCTTTGGTAACTATTACTGGTGATACTCTTAATGCTAGACATGATGAATGGGGTGGAAGAGCTCATGATACTTTAGGTACAAGATGTGATCCTTATGTTGATAAATTAATTAGTGGTGAAGATAATGACTTACATTGTCACTCTAATTTAACCAGAGCCATCTTACCTCATGGTTTAACTGAATTTGATGTTCATGATGTTTTAAATGTTTTTCAAATTACTGGTTTAACCGAACAAGATCAATATTTCATGGAAGCTTGTCCTGCTACTAAAGATGATTACTTTGAAATGTTTGCTGAACAAGATTTATTGGTTGCTATCAGTGCATGTCCTGGTGGAGATCTCTCTCAATGGGGTTGGGGTGAAGATAAAGAAGATTTGGACAATTCCAAGATGATTGACTGTTGTAGACCTCTTGGTGTTGAAATTTATCAGCTTGAAAATGAAGCTGAAGTTTTACAGGATTGGAAATCTCCTGAAGTTCCTTCTTATAAAGGTAATCATGGATTAACTGGTCCTAAACCACAGTAGATAATAATAATTTAATATATAATTATATATACAAGTTCTAAACAGTTCCATCTATACACATGCCAATCCAATCACTTAATTCATCGTTGGTGATAAATCCTGCAATTTCTGATCCTTTATACTTGATTTTCTCCTCCACACTTGCTTCCTTAGTCTCTTTGATCATTTGTCTAAGAAAAAAAAACGATTCCTCCACTTGTTGTAATGATGTAGTGGAATCAACATTGATACTGAAATCTTCAACAACAGCATGTTTACCAATAAAGAATTTGACGGTTACTCCATGTTTTGGGTTGTGGAATTGATGTGTAAACTTCGGAGAGTTCCCAAACTTCCATTCCCATTGTTTAAGCTCATCAGCCGTCGTTTGAATTTCTTTATTCAAAATAGTATTTTCATCTACTATAAAAGTACTTGTGACTTTTTGCAGAGTTAACACAAAATCTTCAAGACCCAAAGATTCATTATGATCTATTTCCTCGGGACTTAATTCCACCGTTGTTCCATACTCTTCATTGAAAGCATCAGTCACAACTTGAATGAAATGTTCACTGTTCATTCCAATATTTGATACTTTGGACTTTACGGAGGCAACTGAATTAGTAGCTTCAACAATTCCATTTTTCTCCGGACTTGTAGATAAAAGTTGTCCAAGAACATCTAGTTTCAGGTTTAAAAGCATTGTTCCATGATGATATGATCTTCCCTTAGCTAATTTATAAGCAGATCCACTTACTTTAAGGTTATCACTGGTTACAATGTCACCTCTTTCATTCACTTTAATAGTACGCTGTGCTCCACTACTATTATTAACAGCATTAACCACCATATTTACAAACTTGAATCGATCAAATTCTGACTTGGTAGTCATAAATGAAAAATTAACATTGCCAGCATCATGAACAACAGTTCCACCCCCAGATTTACGCCTTAATAATGGAATATGTAACGAATTAAGAAGAGGAACATTTGCCTCCTTCCATGGATTCTGATTCTTTCCTATTACCACACAAGGAGAATTGATATAGAACATTAACCGATTGAATTTAACAGATTCGGACTTCTCTGGTAATGGCATTTTCCGGAAAACGTAGTCTTCAATAGCAAGGTTGGTGTAAGGATCTGATATTTTGGATATAAAAACCATTGGAGTCTTCAGGTTCACTGCATCTTCCAAATCATTCCCTTTAACAGGTTCAGGAGCATTTATGAATTCATGTTTCATTCTTTCGAGTTCTGGAGATTCTTTATAATGCTGGAAATCTTCTAACCCAAATAACTCATTATCCACTGAATCCAAATCATCTTGAAACGGCACATTCATATTGCTATACCATCTTCGTACCGGCTTTATGGAGAAGCTGTACGACAATCCTAGTAACTTTCTACTTAACATCATCAAGTTGTAACATGCGAAAATTATTCAAATCCTCATTAATGCTTGAAAGGACAGAACTTGAAAAACATCTTCTTTCTCGATGTTTTGATGAACCGGAAAAGATAGAAGAGCTTCTTACGACTCGTTACACAATTACAGGATCCCAACAACCAAGTTTGGTACTTTTACCTACAAAAAGTGACGATACGGACAAGACAAAATCATTATTACATAAAGAAACCATTAGAGATGAGCAGCATAATCAACGCAGAATAAATACAAGATTAGAGATCCGAGAATATCTTCAAACCACTAAGAAAGAGCAGCAGAAACTTGTGAAGAAGATTCAAGAATATAACAAGTTAAAACAGAAGAAACCTAAACGACTGTTCCCTTTACATAAACTCTTGATATTGCATAAAATCCCAATGTATGAAGATTTCTTACCCATGTATAAGCTTTGGATGGAGTATATTCAAAATCTAGTGTTTCCCGGAGTCCACTCTCCTGAAGATAAGATTCCTGGTAAGCAAATGATCCTTTCAAAGCTTGCAACTGCTGAATATAATGGGTGTTTAATTAGAGTCCTTGAATCCCGAAACTCACAATTGATCGGTCTTAAAGGTATTGTAGTGTATGATACACAGTACACATTCATAATCTGTGTACCTAGAGATGAATCTGATAGTTCTACACCAGCTAAACAAGTAGGAGGCTTAAGGTTTATACCTAAGAAGCACTCATTATTCACTTTTGATGTTACTTTACCTAATGAAACAGAAGATCATGATGACCAATGTTTAAGTTTTACATTAATTGGATCTAGAATTGAGATGAGAGCCGTAGATAGAAGTACCAAGAAGTTCAAGAATCATAACGTGGAAGACATTATATAATTATTCTATAAAGAATTTTGAATCATATTTAATTGTAATATAAGTAATCGATCTTTTGATTGATCAAGTTTAGATATCATTTGTTGTATTTGTTTTCTAAGTTCTGGTTTTTTTGTTTCTTCTACTTTTCCAGATGATAATAATAAGTTGATATCTTTGGATAATTGTTTCTTATCAATTGAATCTGGGAATATCTCATCATCAAGTACACCTTTCACACTTGATGCTGAGTCCATATCATTAGTTTGAATATCAAACTTTTCAATAACATTTTGAAAATCATCATTATAAACACTTGCTTTATTATCAAGGAAAGTTTTAAGATCGTTCAATGTATCAAATATAAAATTCTTATCAAGTTTGTTTTCTTTATTATCTAAATTTTTTAGTCCTGTAAATGATTTTTCAGCTGTATCTAATGACGTTGGATTTGAAAGATTCTGCAATGTTTGATTAAGTTTAATAAGTTCATAATAATTGTCATAAATAATGGATTTCTTCTCCAGATCATGAGAATTTAAGTTACTTGTAATGGAATTTCTTAATCTCAAAATCTCTTCAATTGGTGTGGTTTTAACATAGTTTGCCAACAGCTTTGGATCATCAACATCTACTTTCGCTGATACAGATTCAGTTCTCGGTCTAGTAATTTCACTTTCCTCTGTTGTTGTATCTATATTGGTATTATTTGACTCTTCTTGTTGTTGCTGTTGTTTTTGCTGTCGAATATGATAAAACTCTTGTAATGCTTTTCTTCTAGACAGAACTTTTCTTGGTTGTTTTTCTAAAGGCACTTCGGGTGTTAATGATGCCAGTGATATTTCTATATCTTCAGACGGTGGCATCACTACCGGAGACTTTGGATTGGGCTTTTTATATGATAAAACTGGAGTTGTAGACATAGAGAAACAAATCAAATCTCGCACTGATATTTTTTTCGTTTAATTACTATTATTCTTTAATTATTAATGATGTCTTAACTATGTACCCATGCATCAAAATAGACCAAATCCACTTCTTCTTCGTCAATTACATTATCACTTCTATTGTTGAATATGGAAAAAGTTTGTGTACTCAATAAACTAGCAATTTCAGGTGTCATATTTTCATTTTGTAAATATTGTTTACCATAACCAGCATCTAAAACACTTTGCCAAGTGACTTTATATTTGTCAATAGAGTTGATCACCAACTCAAGCTTATTATCATATACTAACACGTCACATAAGGCTCTTAAATCGTTGATACCCAATTCAACATTGGCTATTCCACTATTTACTATCACATCCATTATATCATTAATGTCAATATATCCAGTATGATTATAAGGATAAGTGGATTGCAAAATATTGGTATTCGGTGTAGGAGCACTGAATGCTGATGGGTATGTTTTGGAAGCCACTAATCTCCAAATAAATGCCAATAGACTATCAATGAATTCACTATCTAACTCTGAATCAGTAAACCATGGGCCTCCAGTTACATCTATTGATGGCTGTAAGTTGTATAACATGTATATCTTTCTTGTAGGATGTTTAACTGATTTGATACTCTTGATATATCTTTGATTTTCAAGTGATTTCAAACATCTTACTACTATATGTTGATGTAAGTTTGTTTTAGCTTTGATAGTTTTAGTCCAAATACCTTCTCTTCCTGATGCCTCAATATGAGAATATATCATGGCTTCATCTTCGGACATAGACGCCACTTTGTTTGCCTCAGCAACTGAAATAGCTTTAAACTTTAACTGTTCTCCTTCTCTAAAGAGCTTTACCAACTTCATGGCTACAAGCTCTTGGATTATCCCCATCAAACTGGCTTTACTAGAAAACTGCTCCAACTGCTGTTGGTTGAAATAGGTCCCACTAGGGGCCTCCATCATCTTAGCATGTAAATCCTTTGCTTCTTGTGAAAGAGAAGACATTTGGCTTTATTGGATCTATAAATTTGATTTTTCGATGGCCTGAATTTTTGTGCGTAAGATGAGAAGTTTTGAGTTGGGGAACCCAATATGAATTTTGATGATATTGATGATGATTTTTTAAATGTGCCATTGAAAAAGCCCACCAAGTTCAAGAAGAAAGCTATCAAAGGGAAGACGAATGAAAGGCGAACGAAAGTGGAACATGAGAATGAAGAGGAAGATCTCAATGTTTCAATGGTTAATAAGAAGAAATTTCGCACGAGGCAAACATTTGTAAAAAGTCAAGAGAAGACGACAAACGCTTCCAAATGGACCATACCAGCCGGACTGAGTGAACTCGTTGACTCTGTTGACTCTAATATTGTAGTAGATGGCGTTCCTGACCTCGAAGAGGGCGCCGTTCTCACAGCAGTAGATTTGGAACTGGACAATGGAGGTGAAGATGATGCGGAACCGGTTAAAAAGTATGTACCGAAACTAGATGATAAATTAGAACGAAAAATGTCTAAAAAGACAGCTATAGATGATATAGCCCATGAGTATGATGATTACAATGATTATGATGTTATAGAAGACAAAACAGCCACGGTTAAACCGGGACATTCTCTGGAAGATGAAGAGGAGTTACCAAATGACATTGAGATTATGATTGAAGATGAGAATGAAAGCCAAGGAGCCGGCAAAATGTATGATACTCAGATAGGCGATAGTGATGAAGAAACTTCAAGAGATGGAATAAAGAGGATATTTCAACCACTTCCAATCGATAAAGAGATTCAAAGACTTGAAAATCTCATTAAATCATTGGAACTTGAGAATACCAATATTTCCACACAACTTCAAAGTAATAAGTCACAGCTACAAGTCATAGATGAACGGCGGAACCGAGTACTCGAGAAACTCAATAGTATTGGTTAGAAAGATTTGTTAGTAATGAACAAGCAAGTTGACGTCATGTCAGTAAACCTCAGAACGTTATAGAGTAAATTATGGACCACCTTCCTGATCTTGCACCGCGCTAACTAAATGTCAAATTACCCAATCGGTAGTGACTCATTATCGGCAAAAATTTTCATATATAACTAGACCAAATTCCCCAAAGAAATAGAAAAAAAAGTATCAATAAATGATAAGTACTAAAGTAGCTACAAATATCAGACAATTCTCTATGACTAGTGGGCCCAAACATCTTGTGAATATTGCTCAACTTTCTAATGAAGAGTTGGCCGCATTAGTAAATAGAGCAGGAGCATTTAAATTACAAATTAAATCAGGAGCTCCAGCTCCGATGAAACAATATCAAAGACTTTTAGGAAAAGTTGTTGCATTGTTATTTTCCAAGAGGTCAACCAGAACTAGAATTAGTACTGAAGGAGCAGCTGCATACTTTGGAGCTTCACCAATGTTTTTAGGTAAAGATGATATTCAATTAGGTGTTAATGAATCATTATATGATACTACCAAAATTATTTCTTCAATGACATCTTGTATCTTTGCCAGAGTGAATAAACATCAAGATATTCTTGATTTATGTAAAGATTCATCTGTACCAATCATTAATTCATTATGTGATAAATATCATCCATTACAAGCCATTACTGATATTTTAACCATAAAAGAAACCTTTGGTAAAACTGAAGGATTGAAATTAACTTGGATTGGTGATTCCAATAATGTTCTTAATGATTTGGCTATTGCTGCTATTAAATCTGGTATTAATGTATCAGTATCTATTCCTGCTAGTATTAAATATGACCCTGAAATTCAAAAACAAACTGAAATCTTAGCCAAAGAAAATAATGTTATATTTGAAATAGTTAATGATCCTTTAGTGGCTTTAAAAGATGCGAATATTGTGGTCACTGATACTTGGATTTCAATGGGAGAAGAAGCTGAAAAAGTAAAAAAATTGAAACAATTTGCTAATTATCAAATTACTCAAGATATGGTTAGTAAAGGTGGAGTTAAAGATAATTGGAAGTTTATGCATTGCTTACCAAGACATCAAGAAGAAGTTCATGATGATGTATTTTATAGTGATAATTCTGTAGTTTTTCAAGAAGGTGAAAATAGGTTATATGCTGCTTTATCTGTTATTGAAGGATTTGTCATCAATAAGGGTAATTTATTAAATGCCATAGATGAAGATATTAATTAATATTTAAACAATGAAAAAGAATAGTGTTCCGTTCGCATTTTTTTCCATAATTGGTAACATTCCCGCGGAGGCAAATAATCAGTGATTTTCACTATTTAAACCGATTAGATTCCTTTGATTTAACAAAATTTAATAATCATGACTGCTACTTCAGTTTTCGTTTCTGGTGCAACTGGTTTTATTGCACAACATATTGTTAAGCAATTGATTGAAAAGGGTTACAAAGTCGTTGGTACTGTGAGATCTACTGAGAAGGGGGATAGATTAAAGAAGAATTTGGGTAGTGATAACTTTGAGTATGAAATTGTTAAAGATATTGCTGAACCCAATGCTTTTGATGAAGCATTGAAAAAACATCCAGAAGTTACTGTTTTCTTACATACCGCCTCTCCTTTCCATTATAACACCAATGATGTTGAAAAAGATTTGTTGATTCCTGCAATTCAAGGTACTAAGAATGCTTTAACTTCAATTAAAAAGTATGCACCTCAAATTAAAAAGGTAGTTATTACATCTTCGTTTGCTGCAGTGAGTCCTCCTGATAAACTTGGCCTGAATGATTTGCCACCTTTAAATGAAGACAGTTGGAATCCTACTACTTATGAGCTTGCTTTAACAAACCCAATTTTTGCCTATAGAGGATCTAAAACATTTGCTGAAAAAGCCGCATGGGAATTCATTGAGTCTGAAAAGCCAAACTTCACTTTAAATACAGTTAATCCAAGTTATGTATTTGGTCCTCAAGCTTTTGCTTCAGAAGTTTCCGATACTTTGAACACTTCTTCTGAAGCATTAAATAAATTCTTAAAATTGAAACCAGATGATGAAGTTCCTGTTAGTTATGGAGGTTTTGCTGATGTTAGAGATGTTGCAAGAACTCATATTTTTGCTTTCGAAGAAGATATCACTGGTTACAGATTTTTATTGGCCACATCCAGGTTTACTTCCCAAGATGTCCTTGACATTCTTAATGCTAACTTCCCTCAATTGAAGGGTAAGATTCCAGTTGGAACTCCTGGTTCTGGTAAAGATATTGTTAGTCAATTGCGTCCAATTGATAACTCTCAAACCATTGCTAAGATTGGTAAGTGTATTGACCTTGAAAAATCTGTTGTTGACTCTATCCAGCAAATACTTGAGGTCCGTAAGCTTTAATTAATATATATATACGTTTATATGAATAGATACTAAAATTGACTTGTTTCAAAAAATTAAAAATTTCGCATCTCATCGACTCTACACTATGAAAGGTTTCCCTGATAGATCTTCTATTAACGAGGAGTATTTCACCAGTTTAAGTCACTATGGCCCCGTGACTTGTATTAAAGTTTCTGGGAAGTATATTTTTTGTGGATATGGCCCAACGTTAAAAGTGTTTGAGTTTATTGAAAACAATTGTGTGCTTGTTCTTAGTCAATTAATATTTAAAAGAAATAAGATCCATAGTATATCTGTTTCTGAAGATGGGACCAAGATTTTGGTTGCAGGAGCAAGATCATTTGCTGTTTTAGATTTTAATATTGTTGATAAAACCATTCAATTCAAGGAGAAAGCTGTCAATGAATGGATCATTTGTGTGGAATTTCTTGACATAAATATGGCATTGATTCTCACTTCTCATAACACCATATATAAGATTGATGTGTCTGATATGGTATCTTATAAGTTCAAACTTGTAGAGATTATTCATTGTAATGAGAAATCCATTTTATACAGTGGTTCAATAACAGTTGGAGAATCCAGAGTGATTATTTCTGCAGGTACTGTTATGGATGGTATTATCATTTGGGATTTGAATACTTCATCTATTTTACATAGACTTACGGATCACAAGGGTTCAATATTTGGGGTTAGAGTTGATAGTACATTCAAATACATCACATCATGTTCTGATGACAGATCCATTAAGTTGTATGAGTTTGAAACAGGTGCTCTTTTAGCAGAAGGTTGGGGTCATGGTGCAAGAATATGGAATCTTGCATTCTTCAAGGAGTCTCCTGCTATAAGAATCTTCAGTTCCGGAGAAGATTGTACCGCTAGAATTTGGGAATATGAGGAAGGAAACCCAAATTTGAAACAATTGGAAGTAATTGATGATTGTCATTTGGGAAAACATGTGTGGTCTAGTGACATCGATGATGCCAATAATTTGGCTGTGACTGGAGGGGCTGATGGTAAAATAAGACTTCATGATTTGTCAGTACTTTATGAAAATTCTGTCACCTACAGTTTGGAAGATATCGCTGGATATGTGGATTTGAGCTTTAAAAAAGCTGAAGCCATTAAACATGTAACTGAATTACCCCAATTAAATTACTTACTCGCATTGACCTCAATGGGGAATCTCTTAATACTTAATCAAAATACCCAAAAGTGGGACGTTGTGGCTTTGGAGAAGGAAGAATCTGAAAAATTTGTAGGATTTGCTGTACTAAGAGCATTTACTGATATAAATACAGTTTTCATTGCAACAGCATTTGGGGAACTCTTGATGTTGAAATTTGAAGAGGATATTGTTTCAGTGGAGAAAGTTTGGTTAGAAGATAAATACCTTGATGGTAAGAAAATAAATAATCTTCTTGTTTCTAATCATCAACATACTTATTTCGTGGTCAGTGCTCCACCAAATACTAAAGTTCCGCTTCTGGTAAAGAAATTTCATTTAGTAGATGGAAGTTTGAAATTAGAACAACAATTTACACTTGAGCAACCTCAACAAACAATGTTTACAACTACATGCATGACATATGATTCTGTTAATGATTGGTTAATTATAGGATCTCGTTATGTTAGTATGATGGTTTATGATTTAAAGAACCATTCTAATACTTTATTCAAGAAGATGTCTAGTGGTGACACTATTACAAGTATCTCACTCGTTGAGTCTATCAATGATAAAATCAGCTTGCTAATTGTTGTAAGAGATGGTGTTTATATGCACATGGATATAACAAAAGATGATACTTTCAAGATGACCATCACTCATCAAAATAAATTAACAAGAGGATTCTTAGAAGGTGGGTATTTGAAGCAAGGTGACTTGATTTTATATGGATTCAGATCCAGTTACTTTTATGTATGGAATGAAACCAAGCAAATCGAAATTTATAAAGAATTATGCGGTGGGGCTCATAGATTATGGAAATTGTTTGATTATGACGCTGGAAAACTTGACTATAAGCTCGTGTATATAAACAAGAATAAGTTGATTGTTAGGGATTTCAAAGATAGATTTGTCCTGAATCCATACGGAGTTTTAGATGAAGGTACACATGGAAGAGAAATTAGAGACATTGCAGTTTCCCCATTCATGAATAAGGATGACTCTAAACTCATTATGACTTCTTCTGAGGATAGTGTGGTAAGATTAGGTAAAATCTTTGGTTCTGGTAAAGTAATCTACAATTGGTGTATGAAGAATCACATTTCAGGTATGCAAAAAGTGAAATTTTTGAATGATAAATTTGCAGCTTCATCAGCAGCAAATGAAGAGTTTTTTATCTGGAAGTTACATGAACTAAATGGTACTCCTTTGATTTCTCAATATGCTTCTTTGAAACCTAGTTCTGACACTCCAGACTTAAGAGTGATGGATTTTGATCATGTAGAATTAGATGATGGGTTCTTATTCACAACCGTCTATTCAGATTCTCATATAAAGCTTTGGCATTTCAACATCTCCACCAGAAAATTCAACTTACTAGCTGAAGATTTTTACACTTCTTGTTGTATCTTGAATGTTAAGTTCATTACTTTCAATGGAGACCTTCACATTTTAATTTCTGCCACGGACGGTCATATAGCCATTTGGAACATTGAATCTAGTCGTCATTCCATCAAGGATTCTTCTGATAAATTGGGCTCTCCTATCATTAGACAGCAACTTCATCAAAATAGCATTAAGGGTCTTTTGGTCAACAAGGTCAAACAGAATGAGTATGATCTTATAACTGGAGGTGATGATAATGCATTGATTTATTCCAAATTGCAATATACTGAAGATGGTAAGATTCTTTGGAAGACTGAAAGTTTTATTGAAAATGCTTCCTCTTCCACAATTACATCAGTTACTTCAGGAGGTCCACTAAAAGCCTTTGTTACTTCTGTTGATCAAGTAGTCAGAATGTGGGATTTTTCTTCTGGTAACTTGGAATGTTTATCAGCCAAATATACTACAATCGCTGATACAGGAAGTTCCGATACAACTACAATAAACGACACGAATCTAGTACTCATTGGAGGAGCGGGTTTGAGTGTATGGAAGCATTAAATATGCTTTTACTATATTAATTTATTAGCACTAAATACAACATGTATATATGTATAAAAGATTATATAATTCTAAAGGGATAATAATCTCAATTTGAAGACGGTATCATTAATAGATTGTTCTTCATCAATAATAACTTTGGAATCATCAGCTGAAGAAAATTCAGTGACTGGAATTTTGGTGGATTTAATCAACACATCGGATTGGGATTTAACCATGGATTCAAAGTTAATAGTGTCTTTGACCAAGTTGTATTCAACTTTAACATCATCAGTGGTATTTAAACCGGCTTTCTTACGTAATCTTTGAATACGGTTAATCAATTCTCTAGCTAAACCTTCACTTTGTAATTCTGGATATAATTTAACATCCAAAATGATTAAAACACCTTGAGAAGATCTTGATTCTTGACCATCTGCAGCCTTTTCTGCAGGTAAACCACGAAGAACTTGTAAGTCTTCCTTGACCAAATCAATACCATCGACAGTAATCTTACCAGTTTCAGCGAATTTCTGAACTTCAGCTGAAGAAACACTTGGTAAAGCAGCCTTAACTTTCTTAGCATCTTTCTTTAATTTCTTACCCAAAACTGGCCAATCGGCAACAGCAGTGTATTCAACACCATACTTGGCTTCATCAGAAGTAATAATAATATTTCTGACATTTAACTCGTCTGTAATGTATCCTTTTAATGATTCAACATCCTTCAAATATTCTGGGTCAGAGTGTAAGATGACTAATTCTTTTAATGGAGTTTTCAATGAAATCATCTTCTTTTCTCTAATGTTACGACCTAAGTCAATAACTTTTTGCATTCTAGAAACAGCAACTTCAATCTTTTCATTGAATAATTCTTTTCTTACAGTTGGATAAGCCAAGAAATGGACAGATCTAGTATCAACTATCTTAGGATTAACAGAAAGAGTAGCCAAATATTCTTCAGTAAAGAATCCTTTAATTTTTTGGAAAATAGAATCAGCAAGGAATGGAGTGAATGGGGCCATGGCTCTTGAAATGATTAATAAACCTTCAACTAAAGTATTAAGACCCATCTTAGTATCTTCAACACCTTCGGAAGAGTAACCTTTGATACGACGACGGTTAAAACGAATGTACCAATTAGTTAAATCATCAATCAAACTTAATAATCTTGGTACAACAGTGTATAATCTGTAAGCCTTCATTTCATTATGAATGAATTCAATCAATGATTGAATGGAAGCTAATAACCATTGATCCATAACATTATTAGAAATAAGTTTTGGATCGTATACAAAGTCTTCACCATTATCTTTTTTGAAAATATCGGCAGAATCTTTGAAAAATTTATAAGAATTGTACCATGGTAATAACACACCAGAAACAACTTCTCTAACACCTTCTTCTTTGAATTTTAATGTTTCAGCTCTTAATACAGGAGAATTAATTAAGTATAATCTTAAAGCATCTGCACCATATTGGTCAAATACAAAAGTTGGATCTGGGTAATTCTTCAAACGTTTGGACATCTTTTTACCATCAGCAGCCAAAACAATACCGGTAACGATGACGTTTTGGTAAGGGGCAGTATTGAATAAATGAGTACCCAAAACAGTCATGGTATAGAACCAACCTCTAGTTTGATCTAAACCTTCAGAAATAAAATTACCTGGGTAAGAATCATGGAAAGTATCTTTATTTTCCATTGGATAATGTTTAGAAGCATATGGCATAGAACCGGATTCAAACCAACAATCGAAAACTTCTTCAATTCTCTTCAAATTACCTTTTCCTTGTTTAGATGGAATAACAATATCATCAATACTTTCACGATGAAGATCAGTAATATCATCTCTACCAGATAATTGTTTTAATTCTTCAACGGAACCAATACAAACAACTTCTTCAAAATCATCACTAACCCATAATGGAATTGGAGTACCCCAATAACGATTTCTAGAAATATTCCAATCTCTAGCATTGGCAATCCAGTTAGAAAATCTTTTTTCTTTAATATTAGAAGGAACCCATTGAGTTCTTTCAACATTATTTAACATATCTGGAATGATTTCATTAATACGAACAAACCAAGCAGGAACAGTTCTGTATAATAAAGGAGTATCTGATCTCCAACAAAATGGATACGAGTGCTTAATTTGAGAGTTAACTAATAAGTTACCCTTTTCAGTCAAGTCTTTGATAATAGCTTTATCAGCATCTTTAACGTACATGCCAGCAAAATCAGAAACTTGATTGGTGAATTTACCATTGTCATCGATAGGATTTGGAGGAGTTCTCTTTTCAGAGATAACACCAGCTTTAGTGGCAGCTTCGAAATCAATTTCACCAAAAGCTGGAGCTTGATGAACAATACCGGTACCAGAATCATCGGTAACGAAATCACCAGTATAAACTCTGAAACCAAATTCTTCAAAATCACCTTTAAAATAATCATATAATGGAACATATTTAATACCATCTAAATCTTTACCCTTTATCTTTTCCACAATTTTGAATTTAGCAGAAGCTGGTTTTTTATATAAAGTTTTCAATAAAGATTCTAATAAAATAAAATATTTTTGTCTTTCTTCATCAAAAATTTTTACATATTCAAAATCTGGGTTAACACATAAAGCAATGTTAGAAGGTAAAGTCCATGGAGTGGTGGTCCAAGCAACCAAATAAGTATCTGGTTGATCCTTGATTTGGAAAGCAACGGTAACAGCAGGATCATTTACATCCTTATAATTTTGTTGGGCTTCAAAATTAGATAAAGGAGTAGTTAATCCAGTAGAATATGGCATAACTCTCAATCCTCTATAAACAGAATCCTTATCGAATAATTGTTTGAAAACCCACCAAACAGACTCCATAAAAGAAGGATATAATGTTTTATAATCATTGTCCATATCAATCCATCTACCGATTCTTCTAATGGTTTTACGCCATTCATCAGCATATCTCATAACAATAGATCTACATTCTTTATTATATTTGTCAATACCAATCTTCATCACATCATGTTTACCAGTAATACCCAATTTTTTGTCGATTTCATATTCAACAGGTAATCCATGAGTATCCCATCCAAATCTTCTTTCAACATAATGTCCATTCATGGTAGCATAACGTGGAATAATATCTTTAACAGTAGATGTCAATAAATGTCCATAATGAGGAGTACCAGTTGCAAAAGGTGGTCCATCATAAAAGGAAAATGGTGGGAGACCTTCTGTCAATTCTAACTGTCTAGCAAAAACATCAAGTTTATCCCACTTTTCTAAGACGTTCTCTTCTTCCTTAGGAAAGCTAAAGAATTGTTTGGATTCTTCTTCTGCCATAATGGTTATTAAATCTGAAAATTTTTTTGTCAACGATTTTTGCGCACGACAATCTCTGAGTCAGAGCCAAATATTGAGATAAAGAGGGTGACTTGAAGTTAGTCATTGAGGGGATTTTTAGGAGAGATGTGGCTGGATATGGTGGAGGATGATGGTAATAAGTAGGGTGAACGTATTCCAGGCCTTAAGGCGACTAAAAACCGGTTTTTGCCAGAAAATATTGGCTTATTCTATCACTATCTCACTTTCAATAAATCCTAACTGATGAACAAAATACTCTCATATTGAGGTATATACTTGAGGTAATGTCATAATACTCAAATGTAGATGTGGAATCTTCCATAACCTGAAAACTGTAACTTTCTTGTTATCAGTTTTAATGATTCAAGAGGCCCCGTAAAGCATACTGCCTTGCGTAATGATTCAAAAGGCCCTGTAGAGCATAATGTCTTACGATACTATTTCGTCTAGGAACCGAGATACTCTGTATATGAGGGAATCATTGGTTATTCTTCAATCTTAGTCATTTGGATACTACCTAGAGATCACAGCTTCAATGTGAGCTTTTCTCTTGTAGTCTTTAGTCTCTCCTCCATGTCTTTACATCATTAACCGGAATTATCAAACATGATCAAATACCGTGAACTGTTATTCCACAATCATTCCAATATTTAATAAATCACATCTATCAAGACGGCTTAAACAAAAGCTCGAAACACCTGTCATTATAATGCCAAGTAACAAACTATCATGGCTTTTCCCAAATAAACTAAGCATCAATTCAAAGCCTCTCGAGCAATTAGATCATCTACATTATATCCACGTATAATTCCTTTTGTTGTCCATAGACTATCCAGATGGACTAACGGCTATATCCTCTTATAGTAATATCTCCCCACGTGTACAGTATGTCGAAACCCATAAAACAATACGAAAGTTGCATAAATTTCCTAAAACGAGACTACTGTTCCCAATTTGGCACACATTTACACTTCTATGTAGGAAACTACCCAATGGCCATTCCACACTAAAGGAAGTATAAATACCTGAAGAAAGGACAACGAATCCTATTTCAATAGTTACAAACAAACCAATGAAGCTTGGGTCTACTACATCTTCATTACTTTACTTAGGGGGCACATATAATGATGTGGCTCTGCCAGATCAAGCATCTATGGAACAATATAACATTTTAAACTTTCTTGGAGGTAAATCTCCATATCAACAACATACTGGATTCGGGATTAACACAGATATTCCCGATACTTGTACATTAGAACAAGTCCAATTACTTTCTAGGCATGGTGAAAGATTTATATCTGCTGATAAAGCCGAAGAAACCCTTGAAATTCTTGCCAAATTGAAAAGTCAAGATTTAAAAGGTCCATTAGCTTTTATAAAGGATTATGAATGGTTTGTGAAAAATGAAAGCTTATATGGTGAAGAAGTTACTTTGCAAAATAGTAACAGTATCTTTTCTGGTAGTTTAAGTGCCCAAAGACAAGGAAGAGCATTTAGAGAAAAGTATGGAGAATTATACGATTCTAGTAAAACACTTCCCATTTTTTCAACTAATGCCCAAAGAGTTTATGATACTGCTGTTAACTTTTTAAAAGGATTCTTCAATAGTGATACTGAAATTGTTTCCACTAAAAGAGATCTTGGTTTTAATACTGAAGGTGCTGTAAAAATTAACATTTTGGATGAATCTAATGATAATACTGTCAATAATTTAACTCCAATAAATTCCTGTTCTGACTATGATGAGGATGATTATGATACACCAGATGGCTTGAAAGCTTATGCAACTGGATTTATCGACAGAATGAAGGCAGCTGGGAATCCTGATCTTGATTTGAAAAAAGGTGACGTTAAAAGGTTGATTGAAATATGTGCTTATGAACTCAATTACAAAGGTTCAAGTCAATTTTGTTCTCTTTTCAATAACGAAGAACTTATTAGATATGAATATTATAAAGATGTTAAGCAGTATTATACTGAAGGGCCTGGCAATAAGTACGCTGTTGCTATTGGATCTGTATTGTTAGATGCTTCTTTAAAGCTTCTTCAAGACAATTCGAATGAAAATAAATTATGGTTATCTTTTACCCATAATGCCGACATTGTGAATTATCTTGCAGCCATTGGTTTATTCACTGAGTCAGAAGACTTTAATGATAAAGATGTCCAATTTGGTAAGCGATTCCAAAGAGCAAAGATTGTTCCTCAATCTGCCAGACTTGTATTGGAAAAGTATTCGTGTAATGGAACTTCTTATGTTAGATTCATCCTTAATGATGCTGTTATTCCAATGGACTGTTCTTATGGTCCGGGATTTTCCTGTACATTAGAAGATTATATTGATTTAACCAAAAAGAATGCAGAACTTAGTTTTAATAAAGTTTGTGGTACTAAATTTGATAGTGAAGAAATCACATTTTTTTGGGACTATGATACCACCAACTACAATGCTACTCTTGCAATAGAACCTACTGGTAGTGATGACTAGTTCACAATCTTATAGACATTTTATAGGGAACTCTCTTCGTAATAGACAACGTTTTTTCCGACCTTCCTAAACGGGTATTCTGACTACAGTTATATGTCAACGTTTTCTGTCAATATACAGTCTTTAGCCAATTCGGTACCTAATTTGCATCTTGACAGGTATTGAACATAGATACACGTGTGACAACTTTGACATATTTTTGATATAAATTTGACATAATTTCCTCCTTTTCAATTAAATTATTCACAAACATTAACGTTGACTATGAAACTTGGTCCTGTGATTGGAGGAGCTGCTTTACTTATTGGAGGTACAGTTGATGATGTTATAGTAGATGAACAAGCTGCTTTAGAACAATACAATATAATTAACTTTTTGGGAGGTGCTGCACCTTACATGCAGCATTCTGCATTTGGAATCAGCACTGAAATCCCTCCTACTTGTTCAATAGAACAAATTCAAATGGTAAGAAGACACGGTGAGAGATTCCCAACTCCAAATAGTGGACCAAAATATAACAAAACTATCAATGCGTTGAAAGAAATGAACCTTAATGGTTCTTTGGCTTTCATTAATGATTATGAGTTTTTCGTTACTAATCCTGATGATTATGGACAATTAACCACCAAAGAAAATTGTGGTAGTATTTTTACTGGAGCTTCAAGTTCACAACTTAATGGTAAAATCTTCCGAGAAAAATATGGGGATTTGTACGAATCCAATAGTACTATTCCAGTTTTCACCAGTAATTCAGAAAGAGTCCATGACACTTCCATTTACTTTATGAAAGGTTTTTTCGGAGATGAATATGATGAAAGCAAATACAAACTTAACATTATTTCTGAAGATGCTGATATGGGAGCTAACTCCTTGACTCCGAGATCTGGCTGTAATAACTTCGATAGCGATAACAATGCAACAGAAAATCTTGGGTCTTATGCCACCGCATTCATTGACAGAATTAGAGAAGAAGGTAATCCCAATTTTAATATCACCAGAGATGATGTTGATAATCTTGTCGATACTTGTGCATACGAGTTGAACGTCAAGGGGTACAGTGAAATATGTGGTATCTTTACTGCAGACGAATTAGTGGGCCGCCAATACTCTGATGATGTGGACTTATACTATGGTTACGGTCCAGGAAATGCATTGGCTCCAACAATTGGATCCGTTTTCACCAATGCCTCCATTAGATTATTAACTGAAGAAAGTGACAACAAGATTTGGTTAAGCTTCACCCATGATGATGATGTTGTTCTTTACTATTCTTCTATTGGTTTGTTTAATGAAACTGTGCCATTAAGTACAGACCATATTGAGTTTGGGAAGTCTTTCAACAGAGCCAAGATCATTCCTCAATCAACCCGAGTTTACTTGGAAAAATACTCTTGTCTGGATGGCAATTCCTATGTTAGATTTATTGTCAATGACGCAGTTGTCCCACTCAAGAAATGTAACGATGGACCAGGTTTCTCTTGCGAACTTAATGACTATGTTGATTTGATGTCTGAACTTACTTCATTGGATTATAACAAAGCATGTAATGCTTCAGGTGCAAATGAGATTAGCTTCTATTGGGATTATACCACTGTTACCTACAATGCTACTCTCGAAGTATAATTCAAAGTACTATTAGATAAATTTATAAAGTATATAGTTTGACCTTTTAAATATACAAAAAGTATGGTTTTTACATTCGCAAGAAAAAAACACAGCTAAATGATTGCAATTGAATCATTTAAACAGCTGTTAGAAAGATGTTTCCCAGCTAAATTAGTACCGCGGAAGGTGTTGGTGGCGCTTTCAGGAGGAGTTGATTCCACATGTTTGACTTACTTGCTTTCCAAGTATCGTGATACCTACAGAAATGATATAGAAATCCATGCAATAACAATAGATCATAATTACCGAAAAGAATCAGCAGAAGAAGCAATAAAAGTAGGTCAATTGGTGAAAAATTGGCATGTGAACCATTCTATTGTTCAATTGAAATACGATAAACCCATAGGTGAAATTACTAACTTCGAATTGGTGGCTAGATTGAAAAGATATGAAGCATTCCAAGAATTATCTCATCAGATCCATTGCAGACATTTGATGGTAGCTCATAATTATAATGACCAATTAGAAACCTGTATGATGCGTATTCAACAGAAATCCACTGTTTTTGGGTTGGTGGGTCTTAAACCACGGTCCTTCATTCCCATTCCTCCACAAACACCTGATCTTGGAATCGAAGTTATACGACCTCTTCTTCCATTTGAGAAATCAGATATTTATAATACATGTGAAGAAAATAGCATTCAATGGTTTGAGGATTATACAAATAAAGATATTCATTTAACTGATAGAAACCTTTTCCGTGAAGCATTAACGAATTTCATTCCTCTGGTTCTTGCTGTCAATCCCACTTCCCCATACAAAATGATATCCAAACCAATGATTGAAGATACAATTAACAAAGCACAACTGTTGGTAGACTATGTTCAGGCACAAATAACGGTTCTTAAGCAAAGACTAGCTGATAATGTGATCTTAATCGAAAAAAATGGTCTGATGAAGATACAATTCCCTATTGATGAATATCAAAATAACGGTATTTTGGTATTATCTAGGCTCTTTTTTCAACTTCTTTATCCCATTTCTGCCATAAAAAACTACCATTTTTCTTATACTAAAGTGCAGCAAACGATACTCCCACAACTAAATAAAGCTATTGACACCCAAAAGAAGCAAAAGTTCACTTGTCTTCAATTGTTATTTGAAGTAAATGTAGTGAATAAAACTTTACATTTAAACGTTTCTCGTCAACCAATTCTTAGAGATGAATTGCCCTCAATTACACAAATTATACAATCCCCAAATTCAACTTCACATCTGCCACAGTGGACTTTATTTGACAGAAGATATTGGTTGCAAATTATCGGATTAACTGCACCTGTCAAGATTGTTCCATACAATCCTAAGCTTCACGCACTGCATATTCGAGCTCAGTATGGCTACAAGCCGCCTGGTGATGCTGCGATGGCACCTCTACTAATCTATAATGATAAGTACATTCTCCCCACGTACGGATATATGATTCCCGAGCTTACTGTTAATTGGCAGTTAAAAGCAGATGGTTCTATTGGTATTTAGGTATGTAGTAATGGTATATGCACGCTGGTGCGAAGCTTCATTTTTCTCATAATATTTCAAACCTTCAGTTCTGTTTGTTACTGTTAAAACCACAGCAAGTCTACCTTACAAGACGTCCGAAACTGTGTACATCTATTAAGAACACAGCGAGTATAGTTCATCAATGCCGCCTGTAGCCACCGGATCGGACGTGTTTCCGTTGATTGGAACGCCGTTGCCCAATGGTAACCAGCCTAATACGCCTAGAACATACAAAGCGTCCAAAGCTAAACATGTTAATTTACTGACCCAAGCATTGAAAATTGGTCATCAAAAGGTCAATATCGATGTAGATCTATCCAAAAACTTGATATCGGGTGCCACTGAGATAACTGTGCTACCAACAAGCAGTCATTTAAGATCTATTAAATTGGATTGTAGAGAAATGACCATCAAGGACATCTTGGTGAATAATCGACAAGTTAATTTTGTTCATAATGATATGTTATATATAAATGATCCTGATATGTTTGAAGATTTTGTCGAGCTGAAAGCTTACAATGTATTGGACATTTATAATGAGAATTTAACCATTCATCAACATCATTTAATTAGACAAAAGTTGAACTATATTTTTGGTGAAATAAATGAAGATCAATCTAACTCAGGTATAAATCATGGTAATACTGAAGAATTAACTATATTTTTTCCTGATAATTTGAAATTGCATTTGACTGATATAAACTCAGTTAACACTCCCGGAAGTAATCCAAATACAGCTACTCCAATGCACTTAAAATCGAGAAATACTTATAATGATTTCTATACTCCAGTTCAAGTTAAAATCGAATATGAATTACTCAATCCTAAGAATGGGGTAAATTTTGTTACGGATTTAAATCAATCTCCTAATGATACTTGGCATGCATATACTACCAATTCAACCTATAATATTTCAACGTCATCTTGGGTGCCATGCATTGATAATTTATGGGATAGAAATACATGGACTGTAGAAATTAATATTCCGAGGACTGTTAAAGATATAGGTCATCCAATTATTATTGGAACCAAAGAAGCAATTGAATCAAGAAAGATGGAGTATAAGAGAAGAAGACGACAAGAAAGAAATAGTAGAAAATCAGGCTCCAAAATCAATGGTGATGTTTCTTCAGGTGATGAAGGAAATGACAATAATGATGATGATTATGATGAAGAAGATGATGACGATGATGAAATCCCCCAGAATTTGATCGTTGCCACAGGAGATTATGTTGAAACAAAAGAAGTCCCACATCCTACGGATTTATCCAAAAAAACTGTTCTGTGGACTATTTTTAATCCCGTATGTGCACATCATGTTGGTTGGGCTGTTGGGTGTTTTGAAAATGTTGATTTACCTGATGAAGAGGAAGATATAGATGAAGAAGCTGAAGATATTCTGAAAGAAATGTCTTGCCCTATTAAACTTTATTGTTTACCTGGAAAAGCTGAAATGACTAAAAACACTTGTATTTTCATGAGAAAAGCTATTACTTATTTCCTGAAGGAATTTGGTTCATTTCCATTCAATTGTTTTAGTTTAATATTTGTTCATGGTTCGAATGTAGCAGCCAATAACTTTGCAGGTCTTTCAATCTTGGATGATTCTATTCTTTACCCAGCAAACATTCTTGAACCAATATATCAGAGTACTGAAACGGTTGTTGAATGTATAGCTACCCAATGGTCTGGTATTAATATTGTCCCACAAGTATTCAACGATATGTGGTGTACAATAGGAATTGCAAGATTCATGACATTTCAATACTTGAGAGTGTTGATGGGAAACAATGAAATGAGATTCAGAATAAAAAAGTATATGGATGAAGTGGTTAGAACAGATATAGGAAAAACGCCACTTGCATTGAATAATTTCAGATATCCTATATCAGAGAATGACCTTCAATTTATGAAACTTAAAGGTCCTCTAGTGTTATTCATCTTGGACAAACGAATGATTAAAACTGACAAATCTTTTGGTCTTTCAAGAGTATTACCAAAGTTATTCTTGCAGGCAATGTCTGGTGAATTGGTTAATAATACATTATCTACCCAACATTTCCAATATGTTTGTGAAAAAGTTAATAGAAATCGTCTTGAAAACTTTTTTAAACAATGGCTTTTTGGATCTGGTACGCCAATCTTTTTCGTTTCACAAAGATTCAACAGGAAAAGAGGTATGATTGAAGTCGTTGTACGACAACAACAGGGTCAAGAAAGACATTCACTGCGTCAATTATTTCAAGATCCAAATAGCTTTATCAATACTTCAATCAATTTATTGGATAATGAGAAACCTATCACTGTTCAAAATACTTTTCTAGGACCTATGACCATTAGAGTACATGAAGCAGATGGTATACCTTATGAACATGTGGTAGATTTGAAAGATAATGTTGTAAAAATAGACATAAATTATAATTCGAAATTCAGAAGAATGAAGAAACATAAGGAAGATGCAGCAGAAGGTGGGACATATAGTAGATTTGGTGATATTATTCAAAGTGAACAAGAATTAGCCGAATGGGGTCTTGAAGATTGGGGACCTATTGATGATGAAGAATTGTACAACAATGCATTTGAATGGATAAGAGTTGACACTGATTTTGAATGGATTGCTAAATCATTTGTTAGACAACCTGACTATATGTATGTTTCTCAATTACAATATGATCGTGATGTTGAAGCACAATATGAAGCAGTCAATTTCTTTGGTTCCCTGGATAAACCTACTTTACCTTATTGTACTTCATTAATTAGAACAATCATGGACGAAAGATACTTTTATGGGGTTCGAATTGCAGCTGCAGAAGCATTAGCTAGATTTTCTCATCAAGGGAATAATTATATTGGAATGCCATTCTTGATCAAAGCTTACAAGAAATTATTTTGTTTCCCCAATAGTACTATTCCTTTAGCTAATGATTTCAGTAATATTACTAAATTCTTGATGTTGAAGGAATTTCCAAGAATATTCTGTCATATAAGAGATGATAAAGGGAATGTACCTTATGAGCTAAGAGATATTATTCTTAATTTAGTCATTTATAACGAAAACTCGAATAATATCTTTCAAGATTCGTTATATGTTGCATCATTAATTGAATCATTAACTACTTCCATTATTAATAGTAATGCAACACCAGTGAATAATTTAATGATACCACCAGAAAAACCCGATGAAGAGTTGGATCCCAAAGATAAGGAATTTGTTGATGTGGTTGTATCAGAGATTGACAGACAACAAAAACTTGATAATTATGTTCCTTCTTACCATAGAGTTTTATCACTTACATGCTTAAAGCAAAAGATAAGACTTGCTCGATTTGGAGTAATGGAACTTCTGATGGAGGAACTTCTTAATTACACTTCCAACAAAAATGTTAATGAATTTCGTCTTATGGCATTTTATGGATTATTGATCTTGGGTGGATTAAAAAATAGTTATTGTCTTAACTACTTTCTTAAATGTTGTTTGTTTGAGTATAAAGATCAAACGTTCAGGTCTAAATTGATTGATCTATTAGTCAAGGCGATTGTTGTTGCAGCGACTCAAGGAACAACTTCAGTGGCTGATGATCCCGAATTTAAAACATTGGAAAATTATTTTGGAGATGATCAACCTTCAAGTTCAGAAACAAATCTCATAATCTTTGATGGGAATGTGAATACTAGACGTGATCAAATGGCCAGAGCTTCTATTAAAGGTACAATACAAATCCTCAGAAGAGATTACAGCGTTGGAAAAGGTTTAAGGTTCGTGTTCTGGGAACTTATACATTCGTCATTGCTTTCAATTTATGATAAAAGAAGATTGTTTTCTATTTGTCAAATTTTATACAAGGAAATTGATTCTTTCATCGTTGATTTACCTGTTCCATGTGTTCCTTTGAATGAATTAAACAAGAAATTAGTGTTGAAGCACTTGGGAGAAGGTAAAATTCTGGTACATAGAGAAGGAAGATTCAAAATTCAATTGGCTACTAAGCTTATGTTGAATAAGAAGAACAAATCAGACGAAAAAACTAAATTGAAGTTGAAAATCAATGCTCCTGAAGAAGTAACTGCTATGAGGGCTCCCGCTATGAGAGCTCCAGTTATGAGGGCTCCTAAAGTGACAGTTCCTAAAGCAACGGCTGCTAAAAGTGCAGTTGCAGAGCCACCAGTAGTTGAAATTGATCCGCTTGTGACTAGGCCGAACAAAAGAACTGTCAAATTCAAACTTAACAAGTCAAAATTGCAGAAACTCACTAGAACAAACAATGATCCAGTAAATGGAGTTAAGCTACATGGTACAACCGTGACTATACCTTTGAGTCAAGAAGTTTATCCATTAAGGTACGTTAAAATGCTCTTAAAGGATTCAAAGGTTAAAGTTTCCAGGGTACCATTTGAAAAGATTCCAGGAGTATCTTTTGATAATATGGAGATAGATAACCTTGAAACTACTGAACAGGTTGTATCTTCTGTTTCAAATGAACAGGCTGATGCTGAACAAACTGAAGCTGATCATGAAAAAGCTGAACAAGTTAAAAGAACTAATCATGAAAAATCTGAACAGGCTGATCCCGAACAACCTGATTCAGAACAACCTGATTCAGAACAACCCGATTCAGAACAAGCTGATCCAGAACAAGCTGATCCAGAAAAAGCTGACCCCCATTCTGAACCTGCTAAACCAACACCAGCCCCAAAACTAAAACTAAAACTCAATTTAAAATCATAATGATTATGTAGTATAAATTTAATGTATATTTTGTAACGATAAAGTTTAAAAAACCATTTGAATCCTTATATGTTTCTAGTAAAAGAAAAAAACAAGCCTTTTTAAAGGCCTTCAAAAGTCTGCATTACGAAGTTTTCCAACTTCTCTACAGAGCCATTCAAATTAATTCTAAGTTCGTAAGAAAATATCCAGTACTGTTGACCACTAGTTGAATCTAGCCAATAAAACTGTTGAGAGTTTAAAGGCAAAGAAATATGCACGTTGAATAAGCGGTTTAAAAGCTGGAAATTGCAAAAGTTACAGACTGAATACTCCGGTATTTGTTTTACTTCCACATTGATCTGCTCTCTTTGAGTCTGTTCCATTGGCTTTTCTTCCTTCTCCAGTTCTTCGTAGTCCAGATCCGTCTCATCTTTCTCACGTTCTTCGTGTCTTTTTGTTTCATTTATAAACTTATCATAATCTGAAGTCCTACTTAAGTACCCGTCCATAAACCCATTCACAGTTAAAGCAGCAAAGTCTCCTAGTGTCTCCATAAAACAAACCAAACCCTGTTCAAGTAAACTTTGCGATGAAGGATTTACAACTGAAAGTGACCATGGATTTTCGGTGACCTTTAAGCAACGTAGATTTGGATCTATAATAGCTAATCCCGTAGATAAAAGGTCCGGATGTGGTTTTAAGCCTTTGGGAATCCCATGGGACACATCTACTATCTTCAAATCACTACCAAAAGACTCTAAAACTTCGGCATTGGTTGCAATAAACAATATATTCGAGCCTTCCACAAGCGCATACATATCTTTTGGTTTCCTAGGGCATATAAGCTTAATTTCATCCATTATATGATCCAAAGTCTCATCATGAATTGCTTGTTGATAAATGTTCTGAAACTGTTTGCAACTATCTTTCTTGTCAATTCCGTGTTGTGATTGGGCTTGGCTACAAATCTCCTGGTTACCATAAATCCTTGCACATATTTTCTTCTTCCTTTTCATCTTCCAGTCCTCCAATGTAGAATCGACTGTTTCCTTGTTGGTGGACATAATACGACAATTCGTAAATGTTGTGCGGCATTAAGATATACCTCTAAATATTGAAACACAACTGCATAATTATATCTAATTGTAGGCTATAAGAAAATGCAAAGTCAGTGTTCTTACAGCCTTGGCGCGTTTACTCTGCTAGTTAGATCGCATTGATTTGGCACATTTGTTCATTTACTTTCTGATTTTATTTGACACAATCGGAAATCTGTCAAGTGAAATTTTCCACGCTTATAGTTGCACGACATAATAAAACCTTAAATTGAACAATAAAATCATTTAAATGAATCATTTTCTTAACATTTGTTATTGTCTTTTCCTATAGCTCAATTAAATTGTATCTGAAACCAAACAAACTCAATAAGATGAAGAATCCAGGCAACAAACTATTTTACTTCTATTTATCTGTTGGTTCTGCTACCTTTAGTTATGTCATTTGGAGTGGGATTAAGGATCTTTTGCCAAACAAGGATCTGGATACAGATGTGAATCGTTCCAAAGTATAATAGAAAATACATCAATTCAGGTATAAGTTAGGCTCTAAAAGTGTTAAATTTGTAGCTTAAGTTGATGAAAGTAGCGACATACATACTGTAACATTAGTTTCGTGAATTTCACATATATTCTCGTCTATCTTCAACTGGTATGAAAGATAGGATGTATTGTATAGAATTTAAATGCTTATTGGAAGTAACTGAATTCCACTTACACTTAATCTTGTACTTATCACTGTGATATACTCTTCACATCATTTGAATTTTAGAGAACAAACTAAATTACAATGCCTTCTAGTAACTTTAGCTTATCAGACAGTTGAGAGTCCTAAGATCTGGAATACACAGTATAACTGCATTTAGATACAGTAGACACTTTTGGTACCCTAAATCTATAGAATTTACTCATGTAACTAAATAACACATACAAACACCATATAAAGTCTCACAGTATTTTTCCGTTGTTAGAGATCTAGATATGTTTTGTATACAAAAATTGAAATAATTGCGAATAAGTCAACAAAACATATGGAGAATGTCGTTCAACAATTTGGCATTTAACATCACTAAGGCGACTCCCACAACATCCACTACCAGTAATACGGTGTCTACAGCTAGCACAACAGCTACAGATTCCAAGGAAGTTCCTAAACAGCCTGACTCAAAGTCTAATTCTGCTAAATCGCAGTTGCTACAAGGAATGTTGTCTAGCTCTCAATCTCCTCAGCTCTCTTCTGTATGTGAGACTGCTCCTGCTGTGGTAACATATGGTGATGATCTGTCTCGTGGTTCTACGCCTGCCGGCTCAGGAAATCCGACAAAGACTGATTTGATTGGATTGTTCGACAAATTTGCTGTAACCGATAGGAAAAAGGAGCAAGATTTTGATGATAAATTCGAAAGGTTCAAACCTTTGAATATATCGGGACAAAAGGATGAATATACTGAAAAAGCCACTAATGAAGATGCCTTAAATCCCGTGAAAGAAGAAATCTTAACAAGCTCCACCCAAGAAGACGAGGATGGAGGTATAATAGAAGAGAAGCATTTAACTCTGCTGTCTCCACAAGATACAATTGTTCAAACATCAGGCCCTATTCATAAGGATCTCATTGATATGGATGAAGAAGGCTCGCAGGGTACAACAAATGGCCAGAATTTACCAGTTGAAAATCTTGAACTGGCCTCCGAACAGCCTGATAAATCACAATCACCAATTGAACCTGGAAATTTCGACGAAATTGATGCAGACCAGGCATCTGCCGAAGAGCATTATCAATTAACTGAAGAGGAAATCAACATGCATAAGACTGATATTCCACAACGACCCGATGCTTGGGGGAAAAATAGATCAATAAGCCAAGTTAACATCAATCCTGCTGCTCAATATCAACAATCGCATAAACCTTTTGACTTTCATGTTTTCCTTTCACAATTGAAAATGAAAAGTGCAGATCCGGTTGCCAGGTATATTAAATCTTTCTTGGTGTCATTTAACAGACAAGCAGGAGGACTTTCTTTACAACAAAAGTCTAAAGTAGTTAAAGATTTCAAGATATTTATGAATGAAAAATTCTCATTATATGAACCATTTGCTTCAATGGATGAAATCTCTTTGGAAAATGCAAGAGAGGGGCTTGAGAAATTGGTAATGAATAGAATATATTCTTACTGTTTCCCACCCGAAATTCTAGCTTCTCATTTTCCAATTGAAGGTTTAGTAAAAAGTGATCTTGAAGATGATACTTTATTTGATCAACAACTTGAAAAGTTTAGTTGGGTCAATGGTACTCATCTTGAAGTCAATATTGACCAATTTATAACATTTAAAGCACATAGAAATGGAGAGGAATATTGTTTTATGGAAAATGCTGTTAAAGAATTTAATAAAATCAACAATTACAGAGCACCAAGAGATAAAGTAATCTGTTTACTTGAAGGTTGTAAGAATATATTTTGGTACTTAAAAGCCAATAAAAAAGAGACTAATGCTGATGAATTTATTCCAATATTAATATTTGTTATCATAAATGCCAAAGTAAATCATTTAATAAGTAATATTCATTATATTGAAAACTTCAGAGGTCTGGAATGGTTAAATAGAGGTGAAACAAGTTATTATATTTCCTCCATAGAAGGTGCCATTTCTTTTATACAGAATCTTGGGCTTGATGATCTTACAATATCTCCAGAAGAATACGAGGCCCATATGGAAGCATGGGCTGCAAATGATAGAATAAGACGTGAACAACAAGAAACTGAAACTATTCCTATACTTAGTCATCCTCAACAATCACAAGCTAATGCTGGCATGTCACCTTCGTCGGTGCTAATGACCAGTGCAGAAATGTTTGCCAAATCCATAGGCAATCTTTTATCACCATCTCCACCCCCTGATAGTCCTAATCCTACTACTACGAACCAACAACTGTCTGACGCTCAGGCTACTAATGAATCACCATCTCAACCTGATCCTCAACTTCTCAAGTCAACTTTGGAGCTGCTAAAGGAAATTTTCCCTGATCTTGATAGATCAATTATGAAGGACATCGTATATATGAATAATGGAGACGTTGACAAGTCCTTGGATGCTTGTCTTCAACTAGTTAATGATACTTAGTATAGTTTAATGCAATATATACTTTTCGAGATCTTTTGCTTTACATTATAGCACAAAATATAAACCTTTAACTAACGTTGAATAAGTTCTGCTACATACCTATAATATTTGTCCCCCAATTGAATGCCAGAAATAGCCTGGCTAGCTCAATCGGCTAGAGCGTTTGACTTTTAAACAAATTTAAAGGTTATCAAAAGGCTGCGGGTTCGAGTCCCGCGTCGGGCTTTTCTTTTTTTTTTTTATTACCAACTCAAATTATTTAGTACAAATGGTATTGTCATTTCACTAACATATGAGATCTGCCAGACACATCTGAAGTACCATATTCACCTTCAGACTTTTATTGTTTACTGTGAAATAATTAAGCTCAATTCAGTTTGCTAGAAATGAGACCGAAAAGACTGCATCAACAGATGTGAAAGCATAGAACAGACATCTAGACACCCCTAATTGGATCAAAGGAGGTTTAACGTTTCTATTACAGAAATTACGAAATTCCCAATTCAACCAAAATATCCCTTGTATTGACAATCCCCATTAATTGGTGGTGTGCAATATATAGTAAGATAGGACTCTTTTTCCTAATTGGGAAAAGATAAGAGAAGATATAATAAAGTCTCCCTGTTAGAAAACTATAAATTTGGGAGTAATTGGCACTAATTGAAAAAGTATCCACTACTACAACAAGTAATAAACTCGATATCAAGATGCCTATGAAATATAAACCAGCAATTGAAGGAAAAGCCGTTAAACCACCTTCTATTCCATCCCCAGGTAATAACTCCTTCTTAGGTGATATTTTTACTTCTACCAATGAAAAAGATAAGCAAATTAGTTGTGGTTTCTACAGACAAGAAGCTGGTGAAGCTTTGGTTTACACTTATGACTATGAAGAAATGAAAGTCTTTTTAGAAGTTGAAGGTGAATACACCATCACTGATGAAACTGGATACACTGTTAATGTTTCTCCAGGTGATGTCTTCTACTTCAACAATGGTGCTACTATCACTTTTAAAACCACTGGTTATGGTTTAGCCTTCTTCACTGGTTTAAGACCTGCTATGTAGGTGCTATTATCTACTGTATAGTTTAGAAATAAAAAAGAATATTAGATCTGTTTCATCTTCGTTTAGTTGATGCTATTCGATTTCTTCAATCCCCAATTTAAAGCCGTTATGATAATCCTTGTACTACATTCTACGGAGTTGGGACATCATGAATTGTTGTTTCCTGTTAATATGTGCTACTCTTCTGAAAGAACATTATAAATCATAATTGATCTTATCTCTAATCACCAAAGGTTTTTGTCATTAAATAACGCGGTGAGAATTTTCCAGAAATCAAATACTAACTTACTGAGCTTTATACATCACAAATGGCTATTGATTACAGTAAATGGGACAAACTTGAGCTTTCTGATGACTCCGATGTTGAAGTACATCCTAATGTTGATAAAAACTCTTTTATCAGATGGAAACAGAGGGATATTCATGAAAAACGTCAAATGAGAAATCAAGAAATCAAAACTATCTTGGTACAATTAACTATGTACAAGAAGCTTAATGAAAGCGTGGATTTTATCTTGAAGGAACTCCCACTCTCTGAGATTGGTGATACTAGCCTTGTTATGAAGAAAATTGATGCTGCATTTGACAAGCAAGAGAAGTTTGATTATGATGCTTTAATTAAAGAGAAAGGTGATAGTTTGAGAAAAGGATTGAAAGATTTGACATTTGATCCATCTGAAATTCAAGATACTCCTCCATACAATGAGATGGTTGAAGATTTGTTTGAACAAATTAAAGAAGATCATGAAGATGCATCCGATCCATCCAAATTAGTTGATTATTTGAAAGATCATAGAGCTAAAATTGATGATATTTTATCTAAACAAGCCATTAAATTGGATGAACTTTTATACCAAAAGTCATTGTTAATCAGCAGTGAAGACTACCACACTGGATTTGATAAATCTTTCTTAAACAAAGATAAAGAGGAATCTAAACCAACTAAAACTAGTAAAGAAACTGTGACTTCAATTGAGACTTTAAATGAACCAAAATCTTCTGAAATAGCTTCATCTAAACCAACTACTAAAAGCGAAGCTGATGAATTAGCTGAGCTTGAAGTTTTACCTGAAACTGAAGAGTTTTCCAAGATTCCAATGGATAATTATGATGAAAGTACTAGATATTTGTTAAAACACCCACATATTTGTACTGAACAACAGAAGGATGCATTAATCATGACTGCTTTTGATTATCAATTAGCCAATGATTCAAAAACGGCAAAACAAATCATCCATCAATCTCTTCTTTTACAATATATCTCTCATTTATGTGGGAATAATGCAACTAAAGATGCTCAATATAAAGCAGTATCGATGTTCATGGCTAAAATTAATGATACTTCTTTTCCTGTAAGGACAGGATTCTTACAAGATGTTGATAATACTTTCAATCATATTAAACAAAGATGTGAGATTATAAAACAGGAGCAAAGCGGAGAAGGTGAAGAAGGTGAAGCTTTGATTCAATTAAGAGCATTAGATGAAGACACTCAATTATCAATCACATTACCAGAACAAGGTACTGAAGAGTATGATATATTTACAAATGAATTACCAAAAGAAATGCAAGATGCTCTTAAAACTGAATCTTTAGATGAAGTTAATAAGGTATTTGCATCATATAAGATTGAAGAAGGTGAACGAGTTCTTGATATAATAAACAGATGTGGTGTTATTGGAGTTTCAGGATATATTGAAAATGAAACTGAATTTGAAGAACTTCAAAAGCAATATAATGAACAAAGTCTTGAAGATAAAGAAGCAGAAGAAAATCTTGATACTGCTGATATTGTCGATTAGTTTAATATATAGATTTGTTTAATTTACGTAATAATTTTTAAAAGGTCTTATTTTCTGCTTAATCTGGCTAAAGTTTCCATTAATTCATTCTTAGAGTTATCGTTGGAAGGATCATGTCTACTTCCTGAAGAATTAGGTTGTCCATAATTGATCGGTTGATTGTATGATGGTTGGGTTTGAAGTGTTGGGTTTGCAGGCGGTGGGTTTGGAATTGGTTGATTTGGAATTTGGTTGGGTGACTGTTGATAAGGTGAACCTTGCTGTTGTTGTTTTTGTTGAAGAAGGGTCAACATGTTTTGCATGGATGCTGGATCCATATTTTGAAGAGTTTGCAATAACTGAGCTTGGTCTGGGCCTTTAGCTGCTGGTTGATTAGAAAATTGATTAGGATCGCCATATTGGTTGTTTCTGTAGTGGTTATTGCCATATTGGTCATTATTGCCATATTGAGAGTTGTTTCCATATGGATCATTATTGCCATAGCTGTTTCCATATTGATTATTACCATAACGATTATTGCCATATTGGTTATCATACTGACTGTTTCCATATTGTTGGTTGTCATATTGATTATTTCTGTACTGGTTATTGTTTCCATATTGATTACCTCCATACTGGTTATTTCCATACAGATTTCCATATTGACCTCCGTAATTTGGTTCATATCCTCTATTGGGTCCTTGATCATAACCACCGGATGCCGGACACGGTTGATCATAATTGGTTCTTTGATAGTGGCCTGGTCCTCCACCTCTACGATCATCACGTCCTCCACGGTTTCCACGGTTTCCTTGTCCTCTTCTATTACCTCCTCTGTAATCATTAGTACCAAATTGATTATCGTACGGTTTTTGGTACGAAGGAAGATTAGCACCATACTTTTTAACTTTTGCTTTTTGAAGAATTTCAGCAGCAACTTCTGGCTCAATATCAGAATACTCATCAAACTTAATACCTCCATCAGGAGTAGTTTCAAAAGTTTGAACATCAACTTTACTCTCCTTAATGACACAAGTACCCAATACACCAGAATATGCTGCTTCACTAATCACTTCAGAAACATCTCTATGAGTAATATCCTCCACATCATTTGTAACTTGAACATTTTGAATTGCTCTCTTGACTTTTCTAATAAAGAATACTGAAGACTTCCCAGTGGTGTAAATTTGACATTCTGGAATATTTTTTCTTGACCTTTTATCATCTCTATCTCTAAATTCTCTACTATCAGTCGGTCTTTTAGATTTTTGAGGTTTTGAAGCATCAAGTCTCATTATCTTATTATGTAAAGGAACATGAGTTTCACCTTTAATACATGTTAAACAAGCACCAGCAGTTCTAAATTGAGCAAATCCATATCCAGCTTTGATAGCAATTTGAACAATTTCTCCATATTGACTGAAAATTCTAAACAAATCTTGTTTAGAAATAGTATTTGCTGGTAAATTTCCAATAAATAATCTCAGCTTATCAGGAAATTCATCCCAACTTTGACTACGCATGTAATCAGCTTCAATTTTAATAAAATTTTTATAAGCTTCATCTTCCTCTGGTGTCATTGGTGCAGTAATATTGGGTCTTCTACATAATTCATTAATTGGAATTAAAGGCACCGGATCCTTTAAATTCCTGTAGGGTTTATTATATGAATAAACTTGATCAAAATTAACGTCTGGAACCTCTGAAAATTTAGTTCCAGTATTAAATGTAATACCCCTTTCTTCTAATAATGGCATAATAATCTTCAGTTGCTCAACAGGTGATAACCCTGAAAAATTAGGATCTTTAGCGGTTTCTCTGCTAAAGATTTCCTCATAGGAGGTTCTTAAAATGAATACTTGATCGTTTGGATCCTTACTAGCAAAATTTGATATTTTAACAGTAGTTTCTTTGGTTGGTCTTTGAGATGGAACCTCTGTAGATTTCTGAGGTTGGATCGCTGTAGGTTTCTGAGGTAACAGCGGTTTTGAGGGAAGAACTGGAGGACTGTGGCTAGCATCTGAAACTTGAGATGGCCCAGTAGTTGCTTCAGAACCATTTGCTTCAGAAGTAGCCAAAAGATCTGAGGTTTCATTCGGTTCAGCTGTCTCTGGGACTTCGGCTTCGGTGACGGCAGACTCGGCGCCAGTAGAAGTACGTATTGAGGCCGAAGGCTCATCTTTTGCTTCATCTTGGTCTTTGGATTCTTCTTGAGGTTTCTCTTCGCTTAAGGACTCTGGGTCATAATTGTCTTGTTCTTCTGGGTCATAATCATTACTAACTTGCTGGACTTCCTCGGAATTACTTTCAGGTTTCAACATGATTTCAGGAGTGTCATCATCATCAAGCTGTTCTGCAATGGGCTGGTTGATTGGTTGTTGTTGCTCAATGGGCTTACTCTCTTCCGGCTCACTCATAATGGTGTTAAAATGTCAAAAATTTGTTATTCTGTGAACGAAAAAATAATGCGAAAACCATTATGAGTATTACACGACATTTGTCTGATTTACCTGCTGGTTCAAACAGCAGATACAACTGCTTATAGAAGAATAATGAGAATTTCATTAAATAACACGTAGAGTATAAGAGATGATGAGTATTAGTAATACAAAGCCACCGTAATGTTACATCGTACCGGAAAAACTTATTAAAATGAACAGTGTCTATAACCTTTCCTGATTGAAATGATTGAGGGTAAGATTATTCCGAGTTTTTTCATTCAGCAATTAAATGCAGGCCTCTTGCACCTTCCATTATTGGATACCTTGCTCTAAAAACTTGATGGTTAGATTGTATCGGGTATCCCAATGTAGTTCTCTAAATTTAGTTTCTCCGGTTCATTATTCTCCTCTTTTATCTCCACCTTTTCCTTCTCCTACTTTTCCTAAAGTTTTGAATATAAAAAGCATTGAGGTCCCGCAATTTTTTTTTGATTTGCTTTAAGTCCCTTAACATATTTCTAACTTCCAAATAATACTTTTAAATCATGGGTAAAGACACATTGAAAGCTGCCGTTGTTGGTACTGGAATCTTTGCTACTGATCAACATTTACCTACTTTCCAAAAGATCCCTTATATCGAACCAATTAGTTGCTATAACAGAACTAAAAGCAAGGCTGAAACATTTGCCAACAAGGCTGGAATTGATCCATCTAAAGTCTACGAATCTTTGGAAAATGCTTTCGAAGACAACGATGTGGACTTTGTAGATGTATTATTACCAGTCCAATATAACTTGGATGTTGTTAAATTAGCCATTGAGCACAATAAACCATTGGCTTTGGAGAAACCAATAGCTGCCAACTTGACACAAGCTTCTGAAATTGTTAAACTTAGTGAATCAACTAAACTTCCAATTGCAATCTTGGAAAATTGGGGATTTATGAAGACAATTTCTTTAATGAAGAAAGAATATTTACCAAAAATTGGAGATGTCACTGCCTTTAGTTATAAATCCACCGGTCCTTGGAATACTAATAATAAGTACCTTTCAACCACTTGGAGACAAAACCCAGAACATATTGGTGGATTCTTAAGTGATGGTGGTGTTCATCAATTGACCTTGTTGACTGAAGTATTGGGTCCTGTGAAAACCGTTTCTGGTTTAACTAAACAATTAAAACAAGAAAGTGGAGCTGATGATATTTTGTTTTCTACTATGAGTTTAGAAAGTGGTGCCATTGGTACTTTTACTTATGGTTCTGCTTTTGGTGCTACTGAAAAGAAATTGGAATTTGTTATTTTTGGTACCAATGGTTCCATTACATTCGTTAGTAAGCCATCCTTAAATAAGCCAACAATCACTTTGCAAACTGGTGATTCTAATGCCACTGCTTCCGAACCAGTTACTATTGAAGTCGATGAAGTAGATAATTATGAACAAGAATTCATCAATTTTGCTGATGCTGTCTACGCCAATGACAAATCCCTTATTACCATTCCTCCTGCAAAGGCTTTCCATCATTTGGCTATTGTTGCAGCTGCTTTGGAAAGTTCTGAAAAAAACGGTTCGTCAGTTACTGTTGCTAGTCCATAAATATCAATAAAAAGTTGTATATTTTCAATGTTTTCCGTGAGTTATCTACAAACTCTATGTCGTTTCAATTATTATGTACTATAATTCATCTTTAATTAACTCTGTCACCGTTTGTTCCCATGTTTGTATGGTATATGCTTCTATATCCATCACTACCTCAACAGCAGTATCTAGAGTAGAGCTTGTTGAAGAACTTGCAGTGGCTATATCTGTCGCTATTGATTCTAATGTAGCACTAGACGTCTCTACTATAGCCTCGATTATCTTTACTTCTTTTGTCTTTGGAAGTAACCATAAGAAAATCTTGAAGATCTTGAAAAAAGACCATAATAAAATCTTAACAGGTGTTTTCAATATTCTTCTCCAAATCACCCATAGGCAACATATAAAAAAGAACCCTAAACTTAAATATATCCTATTTTTGTCCAGTCTATCTTGCTTTTCGATAAACTTGACGATATTCCTTGATTTCTTTAATGTTTCCTCTAAATTACTCAATAATCCATCAAAAGTACTAAGATCTTTAGATTGTTGATCCAAAGAATCCATGTTCAACTCTGTTTGCATAATTGAGGATGTCATCAAATGTCTTGTAGATTGTAATGTGGCAGTAATAGATTTATTTTGGTCCAAAATCTTATCTTCTAAATCATGTTCCTGAACCTTCTTCTCTTCCTCAACCAGTCTCCCATTGAATAACTCTTGTTTCATTTCACCTATTGATTTCTTTCTTTCTGGAACCTTTGCAAATTTCTCGATTCTTTGCTCATGAATTAACTCTTCCTCTAATTTGTACGACTTTAACTGATTTTCCCTTAATTCTTGCTTCAACAGGCTTATTTTGGACTCATATATCTGTGTCATTACTGATAATTCTTCATTTCCCGGATAATTCGACGATTGAATCTTTAAAATCGCTAAAAGCTCTTGGAAATTTATGATCAATTTAGTTGCATCTTTTGTAATTTGACTTCTGGCAATTTCTACTGACACATTTTCCGATAATTTAATATTAAGAATCTCTTCAAGTTTCACAAACACCTGTCGTTCAATATCATCCAATTTATGGAGAGTTACTAATACCTCTTGTGGAATATGTGGCATAAGACTATCAACAAAGATTTGACTAAATTCGCGAGATTGATGCTATTAACTAATGAGTGAAGTAGAAGATAAAAAGTCCAAAGGGAAGAAGGGGAAGTCGAAGAAGAGTGTTGATCCTAGCATGTTGACCCCCGAGTACATAGAAGAACAAAGAAGGCTTCGGAATCTTAAAAAAGAGCAAAAAAGACAGGAGTTAATTGCTAAAGGAATAGATCCAAATGAGATACAAACACCAGAAGCACTTAGGTTTCGAACTCGACCATTTGTTGAAGTATCTACAAGTGAAGGAGGATTTCCCGTCAAGATTATGACCTACAATGTTTTGGCACAGGCTTTAATTAGGAGGAAATTGTTTCCCACTAGTGGAAATGCTTTGAAATGGTCTACCAGATCTCAAGTTCTTTTAAAAGAGATGCAGCATTATGATCCGGATATATTATGTGTTCAAGAGCTAGATTTCATACAATTCAACACTTTTTGGAAACAAGAGCTTCAGAAACTTGGTTATAACTCCAAATTTCATCGTGCTGGAAGTAAAAACCATGGAATTTGTATATTTTTCAAAAGTGATAAATTTATCTTTAAACATCAAGCATTTATAGATTATGATAAAACAGAAACTGGAGATATTCAACCAAGAACAATCACCCAGAATGTTGGACTTATTGTTTGTCTTGAATTTTCACCTGTTATCACTGCCAAGTATGGACTAAGTAAAAATGGTATCATTATAGGAACAACTCATTTATTCTGGCATCCTTTTGGAACTTATGAAAGAACAAGACAAACATACATTGTGTTGCTGAAATGTAAAGAATTTTTACACACCATGAATGTACTAAAAGATAATAATAAGGGATGGTATACTATGTTTGCAGGAGATTTTAACTCTCAACCATTCGATACACCATATTTATCAATTGTTGCTAAACCAACCAAATACTCTACAAGAGGTAGAAATGTGATTTGTTGCTCTTTATCATTTCAATACTCTAAAAACAGAGGTCTTAAGGAAACAGAAGTCGATGAAGATGAAAGTGAAGAAGAAGGTGGGAATGTCGAAAAATTTGGTAAAGATCAACCAAAGGATCCAGTTCCAGAATCTTTCATTGCAACACCTGATCAGTTACAAATGGTTGAAAGAATGGAAAAATTGCATAATGATTTGGATGCTAGGGCCATCTCTTTATATTCAGTTGGATATAAACAAGTTGATAAAGAAAATGCTGGTAAAGACAATGATAGAAACGAACCAATGTATTCCAATTGGGCTCATGGTTGGAGAGGATTACTTGATTATATCTTTGTTATAAGCGATTGGGATAAATCCCAAGATTTCTCCCATACAATTGATCTGATTGAACAGGTTAGCAAAGAACAAAAAATCAAGTTAATTAAATTGTTAAGATTACCAAGAGGTGAAGAAATGGGAGAAGGACCTTCAGGACAGCCAAGATTAGGACAGTATCCATCAGATCATTTCTGTATGATGGCAGAAGTTGAGCTATTATAATGTGAAGATAACATAATTCAAAGGCTTTATTGTATATATTAAGTCAATTAATTTAAAAAGAACCAAAACCAACTTTTAAAACCTTTCTAATTCCCCCATACATGTAAAATCATAAACCAACATAAATATATTATTGCCCTTCCAACATAGTTTCTACTAAATCTTCTAAAGGACCATAATCCTTTTGTTGGATTAAGTTAAACTCATTACAGAATAAAACGTAATGTTTTAAACTAGTATTTAAATGTGATTGTAAACCCAATTCGGTAATTTCATGGAAATGGTGACAATATATGTGAGAATAGACCCTAAATAATCTTTTAAAGATAGTTTTAACCAAGGTTGGGAATTGATGAGGGAATGGAGCACCCATTTTAGAAGGAAAGATATTATCATTATCAAAAAATCCTTGAATCCAATTCATTAAATTTTCAATATATTCACACGCAGGTAATGAGACTGGTTTCTTTGGAGAGTTTGATCCATTAGGACCTGGATTGATTTCTTGCCATAAATATTCATATTCATCTGTAGCAATCATTCTTGGACAAGTTTTAGGAGAACAAAATTCAGTAATCGTACCATATAACATATTGATTTGGTTATAAAAATCAACCACATGTATAGCTAACCATTCATTAATATCTTCATCTTGTGGTAACTTAACAGCTTGATAAAGAGCATTCTGTGAACCTAATGTTTGCTCAGCAAAACTTCTAATATCCTTATGAGAGGATACATTCTTACCATCATTCTGTAAATTTATAGTTTGATAAGGCACCTGATGTTGTTGCTGTTGTTGTTGAGACCTATGAGATATTGGCAGACCATTCATAGAAGATCTGGTAGGTGACAGTGGTTGGTCAAGTCTTGTAGGAGAGCTAGGAAATGTAGTGGCAGAGATTGCCTGAGGACTTGAAATTGGTGATGATTGCTTTAATTTGAACCCCCTGGTGGTTCTTAAACTATGCGTATTGAAGTTTTGAAGGAAAGACGTCATACTAATTAACTTGTTTTGTGTAAGACCCCTTTTTTCTATGATGACTTAACAATTCATCAACTTTATAAAGTTTTGAAATATTTTTGTTTTTAGTTGTACAAGTGAGATTTATTTACAAATACTACCAAATAGGAAAATCAAGTTGATTTGTTAATAAATAGCCGGATTATTTTCTTAATTGGCAAGTGATGCTGCTATCGAATCATAATTAAGGGCCAGAAGGTGGAAAAGGTGATTAGCAGCAGTTCTCTTACTTGTCCTGGAATATTTTTTTAATACTTTTAAAACATTATATTCACTGACGCATACTTGTTGAAGAAGATATAAATATTGTGCAATATTTCCTTCTAATGATAACAATGGAAGATATATGTTGAGGTGATAATAATTGATGGTTAGTATTCTTCTGGAATATATGGAAAAAACAAAAGGTGCCTGTACTTCTAAATTAAGTATTGCTGATATTATCACGTAGTTGAATAGATCTGAGAGTGAGATAACATTTAATTGATTTGTAGGGGTAACAAATTTAAAGTCAAGATGTAGGGAATTGATTCGACTTATCATGGATGTTTTCTCTCCTATCCCTCCAGTTCTTTGACAAAGTAAATGTAAGACAATCATATCATTGGTGACTTCATATTGCGTTTGATATTCTAATGATTTCCACAATTCAGATGAAGCAAACGCTAAGCCTAATGCTTCAAATAAATTGATATTAAGAGCTGCTAATTTGAACTCATTTATATATGGTGATAAATGGACCTATCTGTTAGTATGTTGTACTATTAGAAGACCAACTAAAGTGATTGAATTTGAGCTAGTCCTGTAATATAAATGTGAGTAACCGCTGAGGCGGGCCCGCTTTTTATACATACTGCAAAACTGTCGCCAGGGAGCATTATGCTTCCTTTTCCACTACTCTGACATTGATAGCGTAACCTCCCGTAATTCCATTCGGTGTTTCTACTATCAATAGCTCGTTTTACACTAATATCACCCTCCATAGCTGAATAATCAAAAGTTGCAACTGCAAAAATAATTAATGCGAATCAAAACAGAAAAACATCATAATGAAACTATCAAATGTGGTGGTTAATAACAATGGAATAGTGCTAAAACGTCTTATTAGCTCACCTGTGGATATTACATACTTAAAACTGCTTCCCACAGACTCTTCTCGGCTTAAATGTATGTATAAGAAGTTCTACAGACTACGATATATGATTGACAATGATAAACACAATATCAACAGGTATCAAGAGATAATCCGATGGAGATTTCAAATGGAAGACTTTAATCTCAAGCGGAAAGTAATTCTTGAAAAGCAAGATGCATTGGATCAACAGCAGATGTTTGAGAGAATCCTCAATACTCTTGCTTTTGTACATAATTCCACAGTTGCATTGAATGAAAATCCACCTCCATTACAACATTATCATGAGCTAAAAGCCAATCGACCAATAGAGAAACAGATACTCCTTACGATTTTAAAGATGCACTACAAATTGCCACCTGATATCAAATATGATCGGAAATATCAATGGTTTGAGCAGTATAAATCACAATTACAACTGATACCAGCAATCCCCACTAAGAAACTGCTCCAAAAAGCCAATCCATATATTGTGGGTTACATTGATTATATGATGTCTATTATGGCCGTAAACGAGCAACTAAACTTATGCCTTTGAATAAGGGACAGAGAAGTTAGTCTTTGAAATCTCATTTCTCTCATAATCATAAGAAAAGTATGCACACCAGCATCTAATTATAATCACCATCATAATCATCATCAAATCTCGCGAATTAAAATTTCATTATTGCTATAAATTATGGGCTGGTTACCTTTTACTTCTAAGAAGCCAACACTTGAAACTACACAAGTTGAACAAAAGAGTCACGATCCATTAAATGTGGCCCCTCAAGATTCTGATATCTCACATACTTTAAGTCAAATTTCAACAGATGCAAAATTGACTGTTCGTGAGGATACTGATGTGGACCCTAATGAAGTGAACCAAACAGTTAAAGAATTTGTTGAAAAGAAACCCAATAATATGTTCATAATTGATGGAGAAAAGGATGTGAAACAAAGTATAATCTGTACCAGCAATGAAACTGGTGGTAAAACATGTATTAAATTACAATATAATACCATTCAATTATTCAAGCAAATGCAACATTTAGAATATTTTTGTTCATTACCGGATGATATTGATGCCACTTATTTTGAATGTAGAAAGATCAAATGATTTAAATAATAATGTTGTATATGTAAATATAAAACAAAAGAATAAAAGACTTTAATGAGAGATTTTAAAACATTACTTCATCGTTGTTTAGCAACTACAAGATCAATGCAGCACCAACACCTACACCAATAGCAAACATTATAGATTGGGAAATTAAAACAGGAGCTTTATTTTCACAATCAATAGAGGATATATTGGTGGAATTGGTGTGATTATGGTGATGATGGTCTTTATTATTACAGCAATCTTTAGCACCATCAACTGAATCTTCATCTTCTATCGGTTCTTCTTCTTCCTCTTCTTCTATTTCCCTAGATTCATACATACCCAATTCTCTCTTAATTCTAGCAACTTCTGGTTCAAATACCTCTTCACCTTCAGTGAATGCATAATTACTGGTAAGAAACTGTTGCAATTCTTGAAGGTCTGGGTTACCATTTTTTGAATATTCTGTTTCCAATCCTTGAAGTCTAGCATCATCAGCTTTAACAATGTTTGCACAAGCCAATTTCTTCATGTTTGCGTCATGCAACACAAGAGATTTTCCAATAATAAAAGATTTAGATTTAGAATTTAATGATAGAAAGGGATCATCATATTTTGTTTCAAAACAAGTAGTATTAATCCAACCATGTTTTCCACTTAAATCACCTACCTGGCAATGAGCATCTGATTTTTGGGCATCACAATCAGGAGATGCCTTATATGGATTGAAATGCAACCCTGCTGCTTCACAATCTCCACTTTCTGGGATTGCATGTTCATGAATATGATAATAAAAAGGACCTCCTGTTTTTGGAAGTTTAGTAACATCTACATGAACATTGACTTGTTTACCTTCTTTTGCGGTGAACACCACATTCCCCATTATGGGAATTCCATACTGAGGAAAATCTGCTATTGCTATGGTGTCAGCAGGATTCTTTTTAACAATTGGAGCTTTACCAGCCATTACGGCTGAAGCTAAAGATAACAAAACAGCTTGTTCGAATTTCATTTAGAAGTTTTTTAATAGGTTTTTTTTTTTTACTAGAAAAAAGGGGGAATAATAGGAGGAACTTTTACACCGTTATTGTATTGGCTTTTATATTTGTTTCAAGTTTACAAACATATTAATTATACTTGTGGTTTGTAAGAAGTTGTACAAGACCATCAATACATTTTTTTTGCAGCTAAAACTTTGCCATAGCGCACGACATCGGAATCCGAAATCGGAACTCAACTTTAAACAAATTTTTGTATATTCGTAACTCTCTATAAATACATAATGCAATAACCGTTAAATAAAATGCTAATATGGGGGCACAAATTATGCAATTATACCATGAATGATTCACCACAACCACAAGTTCCTTTGGAATTTGGGTTTTTGAAAATAAATCTGGAAGATAATTTGTCCTCTAACCAATCCATCTCTGATCCAACAATTGAAAAGAGCGCTTTAGAATCAATAAACACTTTAACTCCATCTTGTTCAACTAATTCATCAAACTTACCTGCTTCATTGACATACTCTAAATGGTAAGTAAGACCTGAACATCCTCTATTTTGAACTCCAATTCTAATGAATTTACCATCTGGTTTATCCATTAATCCCTTTAAATGTTCAACAGCATTAGGACTTAATGTTATGATAGCTTTTCTAGGTTTTAATACTCTTCTTTTCTTCTTTGGCTTTTCACTTACCACTGGCTGTTGTTGTGAAGCCTCATTAGTTGTTATTGGTTCATTAACTTTAACTTCTTTATTAACTGTTGGTTCTTTAGCAGATGTCGTCAGTTTAGCATCATCTTTGGTTATAGCTTCGGTCTTTTTAAATCTAGATGCTCTACTTCTTCTCAATGGCGTACTCTCTTTAACTTCATCACCATTGATTTTATATGGATTCCATTTACTTCCTTGTAAGGAATTGGTGGTGTCAACATTGTTTTTAGATTTGATTTGCTTCATATCATAATTGAAACTAGAATAGAAATCATTGGTTGGTTTATTGGATGTAGTGATGGTTTGAAACAACCGTTTACTCTTGCTATTAACACGAGCTATACTCAACATCCTTCGATTCAAAGGGTATATTACTTTAGTGACAGGATTCCCAATTCTAATCATAGTTAATTATTAGTAAGATTTTTTTTTATTGTCATTTGCTAAACTTTTGAGTGTGAGAAATGCGGCCGTGCACGCACCATGGGGTCATTTTTGGGTAAGCAATTTTTTGTCGCATCTGATTGGCTGCTGAGCAGTGCTGGCAAATTATATTGAAATTGGGTGCAAGAATAGAACAGATTGAAAAGAGGAAGATTAAATAGAAAATACTCTCTATTTAACTGTTGAATTTGTAGTTTTTTCCTTTATTTCGTATATTTCTCGTCCTATAGATTTTTTTTGGCTGCAAAAATAAACATTTACTTCTTTAAATACTACTAGTTTCCCTCTTTAACCAATTGTAATAAATATCATGCTTCTTAAAGAATGGAGAAACCTCTTCCCAGATTTGCTTGTGGTAATTGTTAATCCATTCTTTATCGTCGGCAGTTAACAAAGAACAGTCGATTAATTTCTTGCAGAATGGAACTTTGGTTAAAGTTTCAAATTCATAAAACTTTTTACCATTATAGCTACTGGAAGTTTCTTTTACTACCATATCGTTCTCTAATCTGATACCGTATTCACCATCTTCATAATATCCAGGTTCATTTGATATTATATTACCAGGAGAAATTGAGGATTTAATGGCTGTAGGTCTTAAACCGATACTAACAGGTCCTTCATGAACGTTCAAATAAGATCCAATACCATGAGAAGTTCCATGACCATAATCCAAATCATATTTCCATAAATGTTGTCTGGCAATAGAATCTAAGTAAGCACCTTTAGTATTTTCTGGGAATTTTAAACTTGATAAACTAATTAATCCTTTTAAAACTAAAGTATAATTTCTCTTTTGTAAATTAGTTGGTTTACCCATATGAATAGTTCTAGTTATATCAGTAGTACCTTCCAAGAAATGAGATCCTGAATCATTCAAATAAATTTCATCTGGATTTATCACGGAAAAATTGGTTGTAGTTGGACTATAATGAATAATAGCAGCATTACTACCTGATGCACTAATAGTAGCAAATGATAATCCAACAAAATTTTCTTCTGCTTTTCTAAATTCTGTTAATTTATTATCAGCAGCAATTTCATCAACCATTTCACGTTGTACAAGTAATTGATCTTCTAACCATGCAAAAAACATACATAAAGCTTTACCATCTTTTAAAGATGCACTTTTTGCCCCTTCAATTTCAGTAGAATTCTTAATTGCTTTTAAATCTTCAATGGGAGATCTTGATAATTCTGTAAATGAACATTTCAAATTTCTAACCAATTCCCAAGATGCATTCTTTGTAATAAGTAATTTTTTATCATTTAAATTTAAATCTTTAGAAAAATTAAAGATATGAGTCCAAAATGATTTATAATCAACAACAGTAATATTATTTTTTGTTAAATATTCAAAAACTCCATCTTCAAATCTTGAAGAATCAACAAATAAAATCACTTCTTTATTTGCATTTATAATCAAATAACTGTAAAATAAAGGATTATACGTAATATCATTACCTCTTAAGTTTAATAACCAAGCAATTTCATCCAAAGCACTAATTACTAATGCATCACCTTTATTATCTTTCAAAACTTTTAAAACTTTTTCTAACTTGCTAGAATAACTTTCACCAGAATATTTAGTACTCAATATTTTGATCGGTTCAGTAGAAGCAGGTGGCAAAGGTTCAAATTTTTCCCATATTTTATATATCAAATTTTCTTTTATAGCAACCAACTCTACTTCAGCATTTTTACTTTTAGATAAATTGGTACTAATCAAATCATTAAGTTTCAAATAAGTATCATAAGAAATCAATTTTGGATCCACACCAATGTTAGCTTTATTTCCAGAATCCATACTTAACTGAATTGCTTGTTGAATTGCCCAAGATTCCCAAGTTGGTTCATTAATAGCACCTTGTTTTAATAAAACCCAATTGAAATCTAATTCATTCACAGCTTGACTGAAATATCTAGCATCCGTAGATAAAGCAGCCAACCCTTCAGGGGTGGAGTTAAAAGATGTTACATCTCTAGTAATAACAGCAACTCCAGCACTTCCAGAAAAACCACTAATAAAACTTCTCTTTTGGTCAGCCAATGAAACATACTCTGATTGATGTTCATCTTCACTAGGCACAATATAAACTGCCAAGTTGTATTCTTCCATAACTTTTCTTAACTCTTCTAACCTCTTAGATGTATTAACTTCTTTAGTTTCTGGTCTACATAAAACCGAAGTGTCAATACTAAAAACAGACCCTTTTCTACTACCAGCTCTGCTTCCAGTAGAGCTACCGGTTCGTTTCAAAGCAATCTGTCTAGCCATCATCGAGCTTCGTCTGTTGTTTCTTGATAAGAGCCCCGGAGAACATGTACAGTTACTACATTGGGCTCTGGAGATTCTTCTGCTTTGCATCATATTTGTGTGTAAAGAAATTCATCACGAACTTTTATTTGCTCACCTTATCCATGCCAATGGTCGTGTATAAGGTCATGTTTTGACAGCTTGCCACTTCTAGAAAAGGACCACAATTTAACCACTTTTATAGCTTGTTTTGTAGAATAATGCCAATACAAAGTTTACTATTGTAGATTATTAGAATATTTCTATACTATTGGAACCTTAAGCGTTTTGCAAAAAATATCCTCTACATTTCCATGCACATGATGGCTGAAATTTGTATGCGGAAATCTTCTTTTCTTATATTCAAACTAGGCTTTGAGTAAAAGTGTAGAAAAAGGATGGATTTATCCCAGGTGGTTCAGGTATGTATGAACTTGTGTGTTACAACTTTTGGAAATGTTGGATACTAACTGAAATAGCACATTGAAACCTTGTATTCCACCAAAAATCCCAATGAAATACAGACAGTTCAGCTGGTTTTGCTTGCGATTCAGAAGCAAGATGATGGGCAATTAGCCAGGCAATTATTGCAATTAGATAGTAGGAATTGTCAGTATTTCGGTGCTCTAACTTACAGTGTATTTATCAACAATCACAAGGGTTTGGACGTAGAGCGGTTGGAAGCCATGATAAATGACTTGGTATCGTTTATAATGTGCGGTAAGTTTGATGGCATAATAGTTAGAAAGCTATTGTCCAATTACTCTTTGTTGTTTGTTAATAATTATCAAAACTTTGATAATCCTGTAGTTCGATTGCTTGGGGATTCTGTAGGGAATGTGGCATCATTGGATCAAATATCATTTCTGGTATTGATTGACTTCTGTGAGATTTTGGTTGAAGAGTTGATGAAAAAGGAACAGTTGGTGCAATTACATGAAGTCATATACGAACAAGTGTTCCCCCATGTCAGTAATGTTTTCAATCATCTCAATAGCTTGCTGAATGTTGTAAGTGTTGTTCCATTCAATATTCTTTCTGGGAGTTTGAATTGTTTAAATTCTTGGATAACTTACATATCTATGGCTGAAACTCAATCAAAAATCCGTTATACCCATACTGAAGTCATGACCAATTATTTATTTACTTTCCTTGAGGTACTACCTTTGGGTGAAGATCAATCCATGGATTTAATCAACAAATCCATGTCTTCAATTACTGAAATCTTAGAAACCAATCCAACAATGTTAAGTTCATTTGAAAAGAAACAATACCTTAAATCATTACTTTTTGAACAATCCAAATTTGGTGATAGGTTTGTCAGTAATATAATATTTAATGAAGATAATTTTGATATTTATGAAGACGAAGTTGGTAACTTTATTAATCTTTTGATTATGTTTCTTCTGAGGGATATGCTTTCACTCACAAAACATATGATTGAACCAATAAATCAATATATATTGAGAAGTTTGATAAAGTTGACCAATATCCCTGGTATCCCTAAGATTGATGAAAATATTAGTGAACAGTTATTATCTTTTTGGGAAGAGCTTTTCAACATTTTTATCGATGATGAAGAAACAATCGAAACTTATTATAGTAATGATCAAAACATAGGCTCGAAACAAGAGTTTTATACATTAGGAGATCATACTTGTAATGAGGTATGCATGGTTTACTGGAATAAAATAAAATTACCACCTCCAGAGAAATTAAAAGCAAACCCTTCAGAATTTTTCTATTATAAAGCAAACGTTGGTGATTTTTTTTCAACTGTATATTCATTATTAAAGCTTCCCTTTTATGAAAGTTTAACCCAGCTGGCTGTGGAATTTTTAAAATTAAAACTGTCTAGTTTAAGTGATCTAGAAGCTATCTTATACATTATATATAAGATTAACGAAGATTCTACCTTCTATGAAAGTCAAAGTAATTTGTTACTTCCGTATGCTGATAAGTTGATGGCTAATGGTTTACTTGATATATTTGGGAACCTTTCTGTAAATACACCAAATTACTATCATATTGCATCAACTACCATTCGATTTATTGCTTCTATTGAATTCTACTTTAAAGCAGAAGGTAACGGCACCAAGTACTTGGGGTCAATTTTAGACTTTCTTTTCGATGTCATTATTAACTCAAAGGATCCTAAATTATCATTGTTGTCTTCTAAGACAATTCTAAGCCTTTGTCAAGAATGTAGAGCTCATATGGTTGTATTTTTACCGAACTTAAAGGTTCTATTGACAGAAATGATTCTTAATAATCAAATTGACAATCTAATAAGATCCAGGATGACTAATTCATATATATCTATTGCACAATCAGCATACTTGAAAGATCCTGGCAGTTTTAGCTCAACTCTAGCTGAAATGTTAACCTTAATCGATTCTCATTCAAATTCAATAATGCATCAACCATTAGATGAAAATCTGGAAGACTATTTAGTCTCCTTGTTATCATGTGTAAATGAAATAGGAAAAGCCACTATTTTACCTGATGAAGTTGACGAACTTTATAATGAACAAGAATCTTGGAAGATATCTGAATTCTGGACTAAAGACCCTTCTAATTTGAAACAAATGATTTTGTCAATAGTTGAGAAGTTTTCAATTAATTTTGAAACCTTCAAGGTCAAATCTTCAGTGACAGAAATTTGCTGTCAAATTTTAAAATGTGGACTTAATGAACCAATCAATGGACCATTCAAGTTTGAACTTCATATAATATTCAACTATTTGGCTACAAAAGTTCAAAATTGTGATCCTGGATCTATTTTCCATATATTCAAATTGATTGAGAGTATTGTTATTACAAACTATAAATCTTTGAATGAAACCACCATAACAGAAGTTTTAGGCAAAATAGTTGTCCCGTTCTTGAAAAACAATAACACAGATGATCCAGATATAGTTTCAAGCTCCATCGACATATTTACTAGTATTTTAGATAGAAAGCCATGTTTGTTATTGAGTCTGAATATTGAAGCATTCAAAGAGATTCTTCAATATGCAATAACTATCCAAAATTCAACTGATATTTTGGTTATCAAATCCCTAATGAAATTTTGGAATTGCTTCATTATTTGTAAAAGAGGTAGTAAACTGGACCAAACAAATATCCAACGGATTTTAGTTGAAGAGAACTTTGGACAAATATTATTGAATTCCCTTATAACGTCATTCATCAATAACTCCAGATCAAATTTGGATTATTATTATCCGGTTGTGAGAGCATTAATATCAAAGTATCAACTTCATTGTAGAACTTGGATGATCCAATACTTGTCAAATACAAACTTGAAAAATATAACAGATGAAGAAAAGAAAAGATTTATGGATAAATTATTCTTAACTAGAGGACAACGCCTGGCCAATGACATTTTAAAAGGTTTTTGGTTACAAGTGAATGGACTTATAGAGTTCAATTCCAAGAAATACTAATACAATTTGTATATTTATTTTCGAACCAAAAAAATTAAATACATACAACTAAATAGTTGATTTAACAATTATTTTGAAGTAGTATTTTACGAACCCTTACAATATAGACTGTAATTCTTCAATTAAGTAATCAGACTCAGCGATAAAATCAATATCATAGATAGCAGATGTTTGATACCTAATTCTAGTAGTTCCATTATAACTATCTTGTCTAGCTTTTAATCGAAAACTATATTCATGCATGGAAACACTTTCAATCACTTTTTTAAATTCCTGTTCATCAGTTTTTTGTAAATTCTTTAATTCACCTGCTGGTATTTTAAATAATTTGGTAGCTTCTTGATCAAATAAAGTAGTCCATAGTTGACCAGTTGCATCCATTATTGAACAATTCAAAATATATCTGTAGAAAGGATCATTATAATTGATATCACACTTTTCACATCTCCATGTTCCATCATTTTGATCAATAATTTTACGATTGCAGGTATTAACATTACCAGTGGCTTGATTTTTAATTTCATTAGTACATGCTGGATAGCAGAAATTATCAATTTTAAAATAGACAACGTATGCTTTAACAGAAAAGAAATCTGGTTGTTCATTAACCCCCAAATTTTCTTCTTGAGCTTGTAAAATTGTCTTTCTGTTTTTTAAATAACCAGTATTACCACTATTTTCATTCTTTAAAGTTTGGAATGTTTCATTGGAACCTTGATTATCATACCAACCTTTTAATTGATAAGCTTCAGGGGTATCAGGGTTTGGTAAAATAGAACCAGTTTGAGTTAAAGTTAAACTTCTACCTGCAAAATCTTGAACTTTACAACCTTTAAAAGCTATAACTGTACCTTCACTTAAGTTAAAATCAAGAGCAGTTGCATTCCATAACCCAACAGTGATGGAAAAATTAGAATCATCAACAATATCCACATCTCTTCTATCAAAAGGTTTACCAGTAGCTTTTGAAGTAATTTGGAAAGCTGGTCTTACTTCTCTTAAAACTCCAACAACATCAACAATGGAATTGGGTTCAAGTTTTTGGATTTGATTTAATTTAGTAAAATTGAATTTCAATTTTGGAACATTACCAGTTTTATCAAAACATTCTTCCACAATAGAGTCTCTATCCAAAGATAATTCATAAGGATGACTTAACCTAGAGAATTGAGGTTTAGCTGCTTGAATTCTTGCCTTACTGACGTAATAAACTTTACCTTCTTGTAAGAAATCGTACATCTTTTCTGCCACTTCATTGAAAGCAGTGGCTCTAATCTCATCCGAATCATCCAAAAAGTTGACATTAAATAATTTACCAGAACCTCTAGCATTCTGCCAAGTTCTAATATCTCCTTTGAATGATACTCTTGCTTTAATAACCCAATTATTTTGGTAAGGTGATAACAGCTCGATCGAACTAACTTTCTGTCCTTGATATTCATCAGCTGCACCATTAGAATTACCATTAGTTTTCACTGCAGGAGATGATACAGAATTCTTAATACCATTCCCATTAGAAGCAACGGAACCACTTTTATTCTTGAAGTAATTTTCTTCTGGATGATCATTGAAATAATCAACAATTTTAATAGTATCATGAGGTTCACTTTCATACTTTTCTTGTAAAACCTCAGCATCAATGATCATGGTGTAAAACTTTTCAGTGTCAAAGCATGAATGTTCCAAAACTTTGATTATAGACCCTTTACCAAATCCATTGGCTTGTAATTTAGTCACAAGTTCTTTATCCAAAAGACCATGCATATTGTATTGGCCATCATATAAAATCACTCTCGATTTCTCTTCATAATGTCTCAAATTAATCACTTGTACAATAAAGGGGCTCTTTAGGTACTTTTCCCTCTCTGCTACTGAGTAGATCTTGGGTAAGACGCCAAAATCAACTACACTTTCAATACCCATAATTAGTTGTAAATAAAATTTAAACGCGATCCTAGTTGTTTCGCGTGTAATTTGCGCGTTCTTCACAAACAGCTACTACAATTATGGATGACACTCTAGGCAGAGTGAAAGTCAAGAATGACGAATTAAAGAGGCATTTAAGAAGCTTGATTATGCAAGAAACTCCATACAAGAAAAGAGAATCAAATTTGGGTAAAAGCGTGTTAGAAACTGACAAAGAAAATGATGTTTTAGTGAGTCCTATAAAGCGAATAAATGAAGAGACTCCAACGAGACTTTCCAGGCATATGGAGCCCGCTAAGGCGGTGGTGGAGCACCATGTAAATCTGGCTGGTCCAGGTGGTGTTAAAAGCTCTGTAGAAACTTCAAAAGGGCCTATAGGAATTTCCAGAGAGCCAGCCAATGTAGGTTCTGACATATTTGGCGTGAATTCCGATCGACAAACAAAGCCAACTCTACCCAAAATGCCTGAAAAACCAGAAACAAGATATTATGCTCCTCAAAGACCGACATCTGCCGAGTCCAATCTTCTTCTCAATAAAGTCAAAACACAATCCGAAGAAATTGATCTGTTAAAACAGTATATTAAACAGTTAAAACATGAAAACAATTTACTTCAACAGGACAACTACTCCAAATTACAAACTATAAGTGAAAATAAAAGCCGAACCACCCAGGAAATCAAAACAGTGGCTGAGCACTTTGAAAAGATGATGGCACTTGAGCAAAAGCATCAAACACAATTGAATGAACAAGTGAATGCTTTAACAGAACAAAACGATACTATGAAGACCAATCTAGATAGGAAACAATCCGAGATCACTGTACTTAAAGAGGTATTAAAAGCTGTCAACAACGAACTCAATCTGGTGAAATCAGCGGAATATACAGATATAATGAAGTTGAACAATTTCCAGACTTATAGTAGAATAATGAAACAATTCATTCAACAGAATATTGTTAATAAACTCACAGATGACTTTGATAAATTAGGTATACTTCTTGATCAGCAAATGGTAGATACGGAACTAGTCCAGCATTTTGATGATAATCGATTTGAAGATCTTGATGAAGATAATACTACGGATTTGATAAATTTCAATCGAGACAACACCACGGACTTGTTGATCAAACACAAAAATTACATCAGCATAGAAAAGCTCATTATAAACAGTATTAAACCCAAACGAGATCCAAAATCCCGACTTCGGGTATACATAAGGTTCATTATTTGTGTAAATAGATTCAAATCTAAGTAGAAATTTTATAAAATTTGGTTGTGGTCGTGTACGATTGTTCATAGCATGTTGTCGTGGCTGGCCCTACCGCGCTCACCAAAAAAAATGTCGAAACTTAAAAAGTGAAAAGTTTCCAACAAGCTAAACAGTTATCCAAAAACTATAATCAAATATGTCAGCAGAAGGACAAGAAGAATTATTAGACTACTCTGATTCTGAAGAAATCGCCGTCACCCAACCAGCATCCACCACTGAAGGTGCAGACAAAGAGGCCGACAAAAAAGGTTCTTATGTTGGTATTCATGCCACTGGGTTCAGAGATTTCTTATTAAAACCAGAATTATTAAGAGCTATTGGAGACTGTGGTTTCGAACATCCATCTGAAGGTTCGTATATTACCTAAGAGGGCGGTTCAATGAAAAGTAAAACCCATTGAAGTAGCGAAAGCGGTATTCGAGCAATCTCAAGAGAAAGCTTCCGTTTAAATAATGGAACACTTGATATGCATTTTGATAGACATAATGTCAGAATAATGTGACAACTGGCAGATTAAGTGAAAGCTTTCCCATTGATTGGCGGGAAAAAGCATTATGTATTGGCCCATTTTTGGGCAGATCTATTGGCTATTCACATTTGAAAGTCATTACAATTGCTTCGATAGTTTTATTTGCCAGAATTTTGAACGGTGTGGCCATTACAGACAGAAAGTAACCAAAAGGGTGGTAATGATTCTAATATCAACTATATACTTTTCTTTTCAAGCTGTCACTGCTATTTGATGCTTTACTTTTCATGAATTCACTACTCGCCCGTCCCTTTATTAACTATTATTAACTAACACCCATTTTAGTCCAACAAGTTTGTATTCCCCAATCGATTTTAGGTACTGATGTTTTATGTCAAGCTAAATCTGGTTTAGGTAAAACTGCTGTTTTTGTTTTATCTACTTTACAACAATTGGATCCAGTTCCTGGTGAAGTCAGTACTTTAGTGGTTTGTCATACTAGAGAATTAGCTTACCAAATCCGTAATGAATACGCCAGATTTTCTAAATATATGCCAGATGTTAGAACTGAAGTATTTTACGGTGGTACTCCAATTGCTAAAGATGTAGCCAAATTGAAGAATAAAGAAACTTGTCCACATATTATTGTTGCCACTCCAGGTAGATTACATGCTTTAGTTGATGAAAAAGCTTTAAGATTAAACAATATCAAATCTTTTGTTATTGATGAATGTGATAAAGTCTTGGAAGCCGTTGATATGAGAAGAGATGTTCAAGATATTTTCAGAGCCACTCCTCATCAAAAACAAGTTATGATGTTCTCTGCTACTTTATCTCAAGAAATTAGACCAATTTGTAAAAAATTCATGCAAAATCCTTTGGAAATTTATGTTGATGATGAAGCTAAATTAACCTTACATGGTTTACAACAATACTATATTAAATTGGATGAAAAAGAAAAGAATAGAAAATTAAGTGATTTATTAGATTCTTTGGAATTTAATCAAGTTATTATTTTCGTTAAATCTACCAGAAGAGCTGAAGAATTAAACAAATTGTTATGTGCTTGTAATTTCCCATCTATTGCTGTTCACTCTGGTTTAAAACAAGAAGAAAGAATTGCTAGATACAAATCTTTTAAAGAATTTAATAAGAGAATCTGTGTTTCTACTGATGTTTTTGGTAGAGGTATTGATATTGAAAGAATTAATTTGGCTATTAATTATGATTTACCAAATGAAGCTGATCAATATTTACACAGAGTTGGTAGAGCTGGTAGATTCGGTACCAAAGGTTTAGCCGTTTCTTTAGTATCTACTGCCGAAGATGAAGAAGTTTTGGAAAAGATTCAATCTAGATTCGATGTTAAAATCACCGAATTTCCAGAAGAAGGTGTTGATCCATCTACTTATATGAACACCTAATAAGGTAGTAGTATTGTTTAAAAGTGTAGTTTGTTTAATAAATGTAGTCTATCTCAATGTATTATCTTTTATCGTTAACTTTGTATGTGCTACATAATTTTAGTTGAAGTTAATATTTTCAATCAGGAACTAAAAAATGCAAAATTCACAGATCTTACTTTGAAAATAAACAATTCTAACATCACTAATATTTATCTAAAAATTCCCAAAAAAGCACCAAACAGTAGCTTGAACTTTCTATAATCACTATCACTCTTCTATGAATCATAAAATCATTAATTGAAAATATTTATGGTACATTCTAATAGCATATTCCATCAACTACGCGATCGCAAAAAACATCAACAAACAATATCATGAAAGAGAAGAGAAGAATCAGAAAGACTCCCTTGATCGAGAAAATCAGAAATTACCCCTATGACTGCTACCTTTACGTGAATGAAACATTTGCTTCTATTGATTGGGAAGAATATAATCATTTTGCTGTTATAGTAAGTAACTGTGTAACAGTAACTTTTATACTATTAAATAAACTCACATATGTGGCAACAGCTCCATCTTCCAGTGTATTTCAAGTTGATCCCTACCAGTACGAGAAACTTAAGCAGAAGTTGCTTACCAAAAGTAAAGATGTTGATTTTGATATGAATATATCTTCAAATAGCAATAGTTCCCTTGTGAATGGAATTAGCAATAGTATTATTGGCATGATTTATATTGCATCTTTGATAATAACATACCAATTGTTTTTCAATTCATCTAGACAATATTCGTTGATGAATACCAAGACCAAACCCAAAACACCAAGTGCCAAAGAGACATTAATTAATGAGGACTCAAGTAATAAATTAGTTGAAATGATTATGTCATTTCTCAAGTTATTCAATAAGACAATTGATGAGGAAAGTTACTATAATGACTCAGAAACCACCATTAATAATGACGAATACACACTATATGATGATAGTAAGGTGATATACCAGATGGATGTGTGGCAACCTAGTGAATTTAATATCAATTTATTTTGTTTCCTTAATCCTGTAACTTTATTGATGGTTAAGGTAATGATTTCTTTATCTATTTGGAAACTTTGTTTGGTAGATATTTTATTTGGATTCCAAGTATATTTTATTACGGGGAAATTCTTTGTTTTGCTCAATGATAAACAAATTTTATATCAAGAAATGTTCCAAGAATATAATGATAAATTCGTCAAGCCAAAGACAAATATTTTGAAGAAGGATGTTGCTATCGATGCTACAAACAAGTTTTATAATGCATCAAATCCTACTACAGTAGAACAATCCAATCCATATTTCCAGAATACTAAACTGAAGGTGTTTATTGTGCATGATATTAATGGAAAGCCTGTAAACACCATTTCCAAAGATGACATGGATGAAGATCGTAAGAAACTTGAAAGTGAGAAAATTAGACTAGAATTGGAGAGAGAAAAGCTTAATCATGAGCAACTGATGTTGAATAGCAGTATGGATTCGGATTGGTTACGAAATACTGCACATTCTACTCCTTTTAAAGCCCCCTCAAGAAGTTTTCAAAGATCTCCCGATAGAGAATACAATCGCAGCTCCGTCTATAACCGATCTATGAACACTTCATACGCCAGAGATTCTTATAGAGATTCCAGTTATGCTTCTGATAGGTCCAGATCGCCGGGAAAATTGGACAGATATAACAGAAGTCCTGCCAGAAACAATTTATCTCCAACAAGACAAATGTCACCGACAAGACCCATTTCTTCCAGACCTACTTCAAGAGTGACGTCTCCAGAAAGGTTAACATCACCACTGAGAATAAGGTCCCCTGATAGGTCAACACAGTCAGTAAACTTATCACGTTCTTATGATAAACCAACCTACAGAAGCCTTAGGAGGTGAGGAAATAGTTTTGCAGCCAAAATATCATGAATAAATTTTTCCCACACATTTGAAAAGCAAAAAAAGAAAAATCGCACCATTGAAATTTCATAAGTTTAAAGATGTTAAGAAGATTAGGGTACACAACGAGAACAATGCCGAGGATAATGAGGGCGCCTATGGCAGCCAATCATATGAAGTTCATAAGGTTTGCATCAAGTCCAAGTGAACTCGATCAAAGGTTACAAGAAATTACTGAAGCCATCGAATCCAATCCAAAGCTTAAACAAGGCATTAAAGAGTTGAGAGATTTGTTTATAAGCAAAGGATTAAAACCAGGTGAAAAACCTAATATGTTCAAGATCTCTATGCTTTTAATGGATAAGAGCGTATCCCAAACATTAAATAATGTTTTCACAGAGCTTCAAAATTCCAATGTCAAATGCTCTCCAGATGATCTTAAATCGCTTTTAAAGTTGTATAATGATACGAAGTAATATATATATATACGTACAGTTATTTTTTAGCAAAAGATTTGGAAATATTAGCAGCTTCTTCAATGGCCCTGGAAATGGATCCTCTAACTCCAGCATCCTCTAACTTGAGTAATCCTCCAATAGTAGTTCCTCCTGGAGTACAAACTTTGCTCTTCAATACAGCAGGATGATCACCAGTTTGATCAACCATTTTTCCGGTACCTTCCATGACTTTGGCAGCACATTGTCTAGCAGTCTCATAAGGGATCCCCATTCTAACTCCACCATCGATCAATGCTTCCATCATTAATAAGCAAAATGCTGGTGCAGAACCAACTAAAGCAGTAGCTGCGTCCATATTTTTTTCAGGAATCTTAATGGCTTTTCCAACTGGATTGATCAATTTCATCACCAATTCTTCATACTTGGGTTCGGCTTGTTCAGAGAATGCTATAGTAGCCATTCCACATCCAAATTGAGCTGGTGTATTAGTCATAACTTTGGCAATATATGGTGAGAAAATTTGCAATTCTTTGATTGTAGTACCAGCCAATAAAGAAATTATCAATTGTTCATTAGTTAACGCTTGTTTGACTTGTTCATAAACTTCTTGATACATATAAGGTTTACAACCAAGAATAATTACATCTGCTTGTTTAACAGCCTCTTTATTAGACTCAGCACCATAACTAAACTGCACAATAGGATGACTGATTTTGGCTTTTAATGCGGTGGACAGTTTTTCAGAGCTATTGCAACAGATGATTTTGCCAGGATATTCATCAAATTCACTGGCTAAGATTGCAGATACTACGGCAGTACCCATGACACCACATCCTAACACTGTAATTGTATAGTTTTTCATTTTGGTATAGAATAATATGAAACTTGGAGGAAAAAGGAATCGATTGAGAAATTCCGGTCTGATTCCAGAACTTAAACTTCGTAATTATGGGTCTCGCACCCAATTTTTATTCATCCTTGTCAGCTGTTTAAGATGTTTGATAGTTCTAAATTAGTGGAATGTCCCACTTTAACTCCAAATATGGAGGAGTTTAACGACCCTATAGGGTACCTTTCAAGGCCCGATATTCAACAGTTGGGTTACCAGTACGGAATAGTCAAACTAGTACCTCCGTCGGACTGGACCCCAGTATTTCTGTTGTCGGCAGATTTCAGATTTCATACTAGAAAACAGAAGCTCAGTGACTTGGGGATCACTACAAGGTCGAGAAAGTACTTTATGGGGAATTTGAACCGTTATTTGAAGATGAGGAAGAAGAAACAGTTGGATTTATGCTTTAAATGTGCTAATATGGATATTTATTACTATGATTTGTTTGTTCAAGTAGAAAATCATGGACTTAAACCAGATGCTTGGAAGTGTATAAACAGACATTTTGGTGTGGATGAAGAATCTTCAATTTTGAAAACAGAATACTATCTTCATATCAAATCATATGCGGAATATTTGAAGAGTAATTTATCCGACGAATTACCAGAATCTGATTCTGAAGATGACGATGCTAACTGTTTAATATGTGGAAAACATAACTCTCCCACACAGACTTTATTGTGTGATAATTGTGATAATCCATTTCATTTGAGATGTTTAGGTTTAGATTCTATCCCTTCCGGAAGTTGGTATTGTAAGAAATGTTTGGTGGGAACTGGAGAATATGGATTCGAAGAAGAAATTGACAACAAATTCTCTTTACAAGACTTTTTGAATCATTGTAATCAATTTGCTACGGACTTTGTACAACAAAATGGGAAGGTGGATTTAAATGATATTGAAAAGTATTTCTGGAATTATGTTGATGGACAAAGAGAAGATATTGAAGTACGATATGGGGCAGATATCCATAATTTAGTTCAAGGTCAAATATCAGGATTCCCAATGAATGATGCACCAGAATATCTTAAACAAATTTTTGATAAGGAAGAATATGAGAAATATGCTAATCACCCATTTAATTTAACTAATCTTCCTTATAGTAAAGGATCTTTATTGAATTATATAAATCATTCAATTTCTGGAATGACAGTTCCTTGGATATATGTGGGATCAATGTTTTCAACGTTTTGCTGGCATATAGAGGATCATTATACATTATCAGCCAATTATTGTCATTTTGGATCTACTAAAAAATGGTATGGGATTCCAGCTAGTGCTTCAGCCAAGTTTGAGAAGTTAATGAGAGATACTGCACCAGATTTATTTAAAAGACAGCCAGATTTATTACATCAATTAGTAACTTTAATGTCACCTATGAAATTAATTGAAAATGGTATACCGTGTTATTATGCAAACCAAAATCCCAATGAGTTTGTCATCACATACCCTAAAGTTTATCATGATGGATTCAATTCTGGTTTTAATTTCAATGAAGCTGTTAACTTTACCATGGATGTATGGTTAGAATATGGTGAAAGTTGTATAGATGATTATAAAGTGATCAAAAAGGAAAATGTATTTAATCACTATAAATTAATGGAAAATGTTCTTATACATTATGTTGAAGGTAAAGAACAGAATATTGATCTAGTAAAGAGATGTTTGGCTAGTTATAAACGATTTATATCACAGGTTTCTCAATTATTATCGGATGTTGATGATGATGATTATATAGTGGAGCATAACAATAGGAGAATTGACTATAAATATTATTTAGAGTCAAATAAAGCTGATGAAGATGAAGAGGATTTATGTGATCTTTGCAAAACCCATATTTCTCATGCATTTTGCATCATCAACAACCGAAGACATACATTTAATGAATGTTTAATCACAATTATGGAAGAAACCAACAATGCAGCACCTACAAGCAAAATGAGTATTGCTCAATTGCTTACACCAGAAAATTCACCACAAGAGCAAGCGACAGATAAATTCAAGGTAGACCAAGAAAGAACCTTAAAGGCATCTGATGCTTTAAATAAAATGACATCAAATACCCCCACGACAAGAACAAGAAGATCCAATCGAATAGAAAAATCTACGAAACAACACCAGGAATTCAAGTCCAAAATGTCAATGATTAAACACAAAGAAAGCGTTAATGAACTCAACAATAAGAAAGACATCAAACTTTGTCTTCAATGTAACAATAAATTACAGGCCATTCCTGCCAAATCCAAGCTAATAATCAATGTAAGTGTAGATGAGATGAACCGATTTATTCACCAAGTGGAGGCCAAATTGGTGTAAATTGTACCACTATATACTATGATATAATGATTCTTATAAAACCACTCGCTATAAAACAATAATGTTCTATAGTAAAGTAGATTAGAATAACTTGCAGCCACTTGCGGGTAACCTTACACTCTCATATTACCGTGAATCCGAACCTCACACCCATAATTAACGAGAATTTGTTAAAGAGAGCGTGCACGAACCCAAAAATTAGCAATTTTCATTGGCCAATCGCCCCCAGTGTGAGACCGAACTCTGTCGCTCAATAGTTTATAAAAACTTGAGAGTTTTCCAATAAAAGTTTTTTCAAGGTCAATTTAGAATTACCATAGAATTATTTAATTTTTAAATATGGTTCTTCCAAGATTATTTAATAACACTAGTAGAAACTTGTTTAACACCGCTGCTAGAGGTTTCAAGGTTAACTTAACCAGAAACTTGGCTTCTGCTGCTCCAGCTATCGGTAAAGTTAGGTATGTATTTTTTTCCACAACACAAGTTTTTACACCTTGAACTTTTTGGTAATTTTTAAAGTTTTTTCATCAATCAATTGGATCATCAACTACTAAAAGGTATTCACCTGTGAATTGTATGCTTCATGATGCATTAGATGTTTCCAATCTATGAAATTGATGCACTATTTACTGGTGGAAGTTGAGTGAAAAATTGACTCTCGAATTTTTTGAGACTTCTGATTCGCTGTTGCGATCTTGGACCTTTTTTTAAATGGATTGATTTTTTTTAAATACTTTTAGCCTGTTAGATAATCAAGTCCAATCAATTGTTGATTTCCAATCCATCTATCATTGCCATTGATTGAAAAAAAGACTGTTGAAAGCCACTGTCATCCGGGCCCGGTTTTTTTTGGTTTTTACCAGATTTGATCTCGTCCAATGAAAATCTGCGAATCGCACTTGCAGAATAAATTTTTCACTTTTGATGGTGAATAGACATTGGATTAGATTAACTGGTAAACACCAGATATGATGAAATTGATGACGATGTTGGTGTAGATTTTAGTGTTGTTTTGTCAATTTTGGTTTTTTTCTATATACTAACTTTTTTCTTATAGAGCTGTCATTGGTGCCGTTGTTGATGTTCATTTCGAAGATGGTAACTTACCAGCTATTTTCAACGCTTTAACTTTAAAGAATGGTGATCAAGACTTAGTCTTAGAAGTTGCCCAACATTTAGGTGAAAACACTGTCAGAACCATTGCTATGGATGGTACTGAAGGTTTAGTCAGAGGTGCTTCTGTCACTGATTCTGGTGCTCCAATCTCTGTCCCAGTTGGTAGAGGTACTTTAGGTAGAATTATTAACGTTGTTGGTGAACCAATTGATGAAAGAGGTCCAATTGAACACGAACGTAAAAACCCAATTCATGCTGAACCACCTTCTTTCACTGATCAATCTACTTCTGCTGAAATTTTAGAAACTGGTATTAAAGTTGTTGATTTATTAGCTCCTTACGCCAGAGGTGGTAAGATTGGTTTATTCGGTGGTGCTGGTGTCGGTAAAACCGTTTTCATTCAAGAATTGATTTCCAACATTGCTAAAGCTCATGGTGGTTTCTCTGTTTTCACTGGTGTTGGTGAAAGAACTAGAGAAGGTAATGATTTATACCGTGAAATGATGGAAACCGGTGTTATTAACTTAGAAGGTGAATCTAAAGTGGCATTAGTTTTCGGTCAAATGAATGAACCACCTGGAGCTAGAGCTAGAGTTGCTTTAACTGGTTTAACCATTGCTGAATACTTCAGAGATGAAGAAGGTCAAGATGTGTTATTATTCGTTGATAACATTTTCAGATTCACTCAAGCTGGTTCTGAAGTGTCCGCTTTATTAGGTCGTATTCCATCTGCTGTCGGTTATCAACCAACTTTAGCCACTGATATGGGTTTATTACAAGAAAGAATTACCACTACCAACAAAGGTTCTGTTACTTCTGTCCAAGCTGTTTATGTCCCAGCTGATGATTTAACTGATCCAGCTCCAGCTACTACTTTCGCCCACTTGGATGCTACCACTGTCTTGTCTAGAGGTATTTCCGAATTAGGTATTTACCCAGCTGTCGATCCATTAGATTCTAGATCCAGATTATTGGATGTTTCTGTTGTTGGTAAAGAACATTATGATGTTGCTTCTGGTGTCCAACAAACCTTACAAGCTTATAAATCTTTACAAGATATTATTGCTATTTTAGGTATGGATGAATTATCTGAATCTGATAAATTAACTGTCGAAAGAGCTAGAAAGATTCAAAGATTCTTATCTCAACCTTTTGCTGTTGCTGAAGTTTTCACCGGTATTCCAGGTAGATTAGTCAGATTACAAGATACCATCAAATCTTTCAAAGAAGTTTTAGAAGGTAAATACGATCACTTACCAGAAAATGCTTTCTATATGGTTGGTGGTATTGAAGATGTTATCGCTAAGGCTGAAAAATTAGCTTCTGAAGCTAACTAGATTTAGTATCTCATTCCTAGATTTAGATTTATTCACATCATATAGTCTATAAAAAAGTACAGTTTAAAAATCATGTAGATTGAGTTATTTGAGCTCTACAGTTTTATAGATGTTCCTCTTAATTGTTCTTCTAAACACGTCAAGCCTTTATTGCTGAATCGCGAGTATAAAAAGTTGGCAAATTATTCAAATTATTCAATAATGCCTTTTTCTTTAGCTGATGTATGTAATTCATTGACAATTTATCAATTAGTACTAACACTTGTAGAACCTCAGCTTCTTAGATAGCCCCAGCTTGAACTGGAAGTCAATCATTGTTGGTTTCACCATTGGTCAATACTTGTTTGAGACTTATTTGGGATATAGACAATATCAAGTATTGAAAAGAGATGCGCCACCAAAATCATTAAAAGAAGAGATTACTAAGGAAACTTTCGATAAATCTCAAGATTATAGTAGAGCTAAAGCCAGATTCTCCTTTTTCACCGATGCGTACTCTTTAGCAAAGAATTTATGGATGATTAAGTATGATATTTTACCTAAGTTTTGGGCAGTAAGTGGTTCAATTTTAAACTTCATTGCTCCAATATTACCTAAATTTATGGGCGGTTCTATCACCCATTCAATTATTTTCACCTTGGTTATGACTGTATTTGGTACTTTGACTTCACTTCCTGTTGATTATTATAGCACTTTTGTTCTTGAAGAGAAATATGGTTTCAATAAATCAACTATTTCTTTATGGATTACTGATACTATTAAGCTGATTGCTTTAAGTGTTGTTTTGATTCCTCCATTCTTGGCTGGATTTTTGAAAATTGTTGAAAAGTATGGTCAATCATTTATTCTTTACGCTTGTGGATTTGTTTTAATTGCTCAATTAGTATTGATGACTGTTTTCCCAACTTTGATTCAACCTTTATTCAATAAGTTCACACCTTTGGAAGATGGTGAATTGAAATCTGCTATTGAAGATTTAGCTAAAAAACAAGGGTTCCCATTAGCTAAATTATACGTTATTGATGGTTCTAAACGTTCTGGTCATTCAAATGCTTATTTCACTGGGTTGCCTTGGAGTAAACAAATTGTTTTGTTCGATACTTTAATTGAACATTCTACTGTTGATGAAACTGTTGCTGTTTTAGCCCATGAGATTGGCCATTGGAAATTAAATCATTTAATGAAGATGATCATTTTCTCTCAAGTCAATTTGGTCACTATGTTTTCCTTATTTTCTGCTTTCCTTGAAAACAACTCATTATTCCAATCATTTGGATTCTTTGGTACCAAACCAGTTGTTATTGGATTCATGTTGTTCTCTGATATCTTCAAGCCTGTTGAAGCGGTATTACAATTTGCTCAAAACTTACTTGTTAGAAAACATGAATATGAAGCTGATGAATACGCCAAACAATGTGGTTATACTGATGATTTAGGTAAATCTTTAATCAAATTAAATATTGAAAACTTGAGTTACATGGATGTCGATTGGTTATATTCTGCTTATCACAGAAGTCATCCTATCTTAGCTGAAAGATTAGATGCCATTGGTTATGTTTCCAAACAAAAGGTTACCAAGAGTGATTAAGCAATAGCTTTCTTTATTAAATAGGTATGCTTCTTTCGTACCTTTATGTATAAATAAGTGTTTGTCTGTATATCTATCTATTTAAATAAGTTTTCGTTATCATTATTTACTATACTTTTGATGTAATTTATTATAAGCAGTTCTCATTTCAACATAACCCAAATGAATCTTCCCAATGAAATGATCTACCAATCTTCTATCACTATCAAGTCTTGACAAGAATGCTCCACACTGTTCACAAACTTGAAGTTTCTGTTGTGATGACTGACCAATATTCTCAATCACACTTCTTGCCTTCTCTCCCATTTGCTTTCTTTCTTCTATCAATTGATTGAGTTTCTTTGATTGTTCTAAAACCTTGATACTCTTCTGCTTCTCTATAAGGTAATTGATTTCTTGTTGCATAAGTCCGATTTTTGCATCCAAAGTTTCTAACTCCTTATTTACTTCTGCTATTTTGGCCTTTTCTTCAGGTGTATGTTGAAGCTTTTTACTAGCGTTATCTATCATGGCATCAATATCTTGAATATATTGCTTCAAGTCCATATAATATTCATATTCAAAGTCAGGAAACAGTTCTCCTTGCTTTGTTCGTATTTCATACTCTATTTTATGCTTTTCCAAGTGTAATTTGGGACACTTTCCCAAATCTTGTTTGGTTCCTACAAACAAATCATGAGGACAAGTCCCCACTAAAAAACTTTTGCACACCTTAAATGAGGTGATATCGGGTACTCTACGAGCCATGGAAGATGTTACATATGAATCACCTCCCATAAGCTGTTGTATAAGTTTTCTTTGTTGAGCATGGGCCAGCATTTGGAAACTATCAGATGAAGATGCAAGAAGAAATAATTCAATTTCGCATAAATTATCAAAAGGTTATCATGAAACGGTACCAGTTGATAGGCAAAAAGAACAAGGTTCGCATGATAGCCACGCCGACATATGGTCCTACTCACATCCATTCCATGCCATATGAGATTCTTATGGCGATTTTCAGTTTCTTGAAAGAAGATACTCCCACAATGGCTTCATTGTGCTTAACCTGCAAGAAGTTTCATACAATTATTGTTAAGAACTTTCTATATAAATCAATAAAGTTCGAGTTAACAAGGTATTTCCTAGCATTTAAGAATGCACACCTTCCTAATAAAAGACACGGAGTCACCGACACATCCACTAAAGTGAATTTAATTCAAGACTTGGAGATTGTTAATCCTCCTGTCAAAGATAGAAATGATGGTCTGACTATTGCTGGAAGTTATCCGATTGAGCCTGGTCATGAAATACAGAATGCTATCAAATTTGATGATTTCAATGAAGGGTTGGGTTTATTAATAAAGAATGATTTCAACTTGAAAACCATTGTGATATCAGAGATGTCCCCTCAGTTTTTATTTAAAGATATGGAAGTAGAATCCATACTTAAATGGTACAAGAAACGTGAGTTTAGGAGACTTAATAAGTTGGTATTAAAGTCCCAAAATGGCTGGTCCATTTTGTTTGTTTTGAATCGTATTTCCAAGATATTAGATTGTTTTGATACCATTAATACCATTGAATTACATAATTTTATTATTGATGAAACAGTGCTTCTAAATACTAAAATTGAGAGGGAAATTTACATTAAGCTGTTAAACTTGGTAGGGTGTACTTTTCAAAATAGGCTTAATAAACTGAAACCTTGTGATCTATTCAAACATACCCAATGCTTACAATTATATGATGTTAAAAGAACAAATGATTTATCTGTAATGGATCTAATCAAACGTAATAATGAGTTACAATATCTTACAATAGATTTGAGCTCACCGGTGTTCTATAAGGATGGTCAGTTTAATTTTAATGTGTTCAATCGGTTTTTTAAATTAGTATGTTCAAAGTCTGGATTTTATGCTAACCTTAAGAGTTTGACTCTTAGTAACATCGACTTATTTGCTCAATCTGACCATATCAGTGAATCAAATTCTGATGATGTTCAATGTATGACACAGGCATTAACGTATGTTGCTTCTATTGACAATTTAATTTTGATTGTAGGAGAAAGACGATCATTTAGAGCTTGTAAAAAGTGTGGAACTAAAGAGATGGAAGAGTATGGTGAGTTCCAAACTATGAGTGAAGAAGATTGGAAAAGTTTATTGCAACCACTTATTAAAAATAAGACAAGGTTCAAAGTTTTGAACCGTAAAAACAACTTGCTATATGAGCAACAGGACTAGTGAAGTTGTATTTATTTAAACAATTAACAACAATTACCTTAAATCTCCTAAACAATCACCTTGTATATACAAAAGAAAACAAGAATCATTACACCAAAAGCCTTATAATGAACTGAAGCTTCTAGAAAACAAACGTTAGTATAAATGAATGAAAATAAATTATGATTTAAGCCATGACGTACCTACCTGAACTATTGAGTAGAAAACAATGCTGCTATAGAATTAAACAACTGTTTAAAATAAACAGAAGCTTTAGCCAACAAAGTTTCATCATGATCGAATTCTTCTGAATCGTCACTATAAGAATACTCTGAGTCATAATCAGAATCTTGGTCAAGTTTTTGTTGATGCTTTCTATCATTATACGTACCACTTTTATAACCTTTAATCCTACGAAGTTTATCCAACCCAATTCCTGACATATAATCAATTTCCATTTGAATTTTCTTTGTGCCTTGATATTCTTGATCGTTATCATCAAAAATTAAATATTTGCATGTAAATTGTTCATCAGATAATGGAATAAATGATCCTCGTTGAACTTCAACTCCATATTCGATTAAATCGGTGGCTATTGTTTGAGGAAGTCCTTTACTAATATCGATATTCTCATAAGTTGTTTCACAAATAGGTAAAGAAGATTTCAGAACTCTATTCCTATTTTGAGCCTCTTTTGCATTTTGTTTCATTGATTGTGAAATATGATAATAATCTAAATCAGGTAATGAATCTAATTGTTGCTTTAAAGCAAAATAATCAGGTAATAATTTAACATCACCAGTTTGTTGAAGTTCAACTAATCCATAATTATTTGATTCCTGTGTGAATTGATATACCAAACCTCCACTAAATACATCCACCATATCATTAGAGTATAAGGAAGGAATCTCTCCAAAGTTCCTTGGTGTGACTTCATTGCATCCATATCTATCATTGTTAGTAACTCTTCCCAGGTGTTGGGGAACTGAAAAAGAAAAAAAGACATACTCTGAAAGAAACAATGGTCTAGTGTATGAAACATAATCATCCACCAAAGTATTATAACCACTAGAATAAAAGGTTTGTTCTCCACACCATTGATAGGAATTTACACCATAAAAATCCACTGATTCTACTGGAGATTCTTCAACACATTCAAGGTAATGAGAAAAGGAGATTCGATATTTTAAGTCATCAGCTGCAGAGTATCCCACTGGTATGGGACGGGGCGAGTTATATTCAATATAGTTTTTAATATCTCTGACAACTGCTTTGACGTAAACAGGTGAATTCTGAATAGGCTAGTTAGTAAGATGTACCTTTTTGAACTAAATTGGATCACATACCTTAGCTGAGGTTATATCATTTACAACCTCATTCCCTGCAAAAAAACCAAGGGTATTGTTGTAATAAGAGAACTGTTCAACCACTTTGAAAATATTCTCCAAGTATTCCACATTATAAGAAGTCCAAGGTTCATACCGGTTCAAATGGTGGTTGGGCATGGGAGAATTAACATCAAGAACAAGATAAATTCCTGCCGCTGCCAACATTGACATGCACGCATCATGGTTTAAATCAGTATTTATGGAGTATATACGTATAGTCTAGATGTTGTTAGTAAATTTCATTGATATTCAATTGACTTACTCGTCAGTCAAACTTTGTTACTTGATTATACATACATTTATTCCAAGATTCTGGAAAAGAAGAATATCCCTAGCACATGCTTCGGGATCAGACAATGGGTCTCGGTAATCCACCACACCAGAAGAACCTCCTGGCTGATAATCAACTCCTTTGACGTAAAACTACAATTGTTAGTAAAATAAACCCTAAATAAAACAAAACCAATTTCTACTTACAGGCTCATTTGTAATGGTATCAACAAAGTATCTTCCTTGTACTGCGATTGGATGAATGTAGGCCCAGGCTCCATGGAGGAACAGTAATAAAAACAACTCTAACTTCATGATATGTATTTGTAAAAAAAGACAATAAAAACAATGGCTGCAAAAATCACAAAAAAAGCAAAAATATTTTATGTGAGATTACACTTTAACGTTAAGCTTAGCACCAACAATAGCAAACCGTGCACAGGTAAATAACGATACAGCAGACAAACAGATACAAGATACGAAGATAACAAACATATTGTAATTATGGACGGAATTATTGTTGATAATTGAGGCCCCTACTGGAATACCTACTAAGTTGGCAAAACTAAGAATGAAGTTGAGTATTCCGAATCTTTCACCAAACTCAGACACTTTAGTTATATCGGATAAGCAAGCAGGAAGCAGAGCGGATATCAGGCCTTGAAAAAATCCTCCTATGGCAGCAAATACGTATAAAGCTGAAAGATGAGACCCAAATGTATACCAAATAGCTAACATAGCAACAGATAAACCCGAAAGCATAGAAATATTGACATTAAACTTGCCAATATAGTCAGAAATGATTCCTGGAAGAATTCTACCAACGATACTAGTGGAATTCCACACTGTTAAAAGGAGAAATCCCGTGGATTCAGAATATCCTTGAACAATAGCGTAATTAATAAAGTATGTTAATGCTAAGAGTAAGCCCAATTCTGAACAAAGAGATCCGAAAATTGTAAATATGAATGGCTTATCATTATGTTTTTTAGCAAGATCAATGGCTTTTTTAGAAGCAAGTGTGAGATTAATCTTCCATAGCATATTTTGTTTAGTTATTATCAGTTCAGACTTGTTTAATTTTGGCCTGATAATTCTTTCCTTCGAAAATATCACTGCTAAAACCATACAACCAAGGTTAATAAAAGCCAAGATTCTAATAGACCAAGCGTAACCATACTTATCAAAGGTATATCTTAAGATCAAAGGGAATATCAATCCACCAAAAGAACCTCCACTGGTGACAACTCCAGTAGCAAAGCCAGCTTTTCTAAAGAACCAGTGGTTAATCACTCCTACAACAGGAGTCAATCCGATTCCATTACCAATACCAAGACTAATAAAACATAATATGAACTGGTAGATTTCAGTAGCAGCAGAAGCACCCATCAAACCTAGAAAAATCAAAGCAGTGGCAGTTATTAAAATTCCTCTTGAACCTTTACGATCAAATATGGGACCGGAAACAATTCCAAGAGCGTAAGCTAAAGATAAATAAACTGAAAAAATCCAGGAAATAGAAGATGCATTCATACCTGCAAGCTGATGTGATGATACATACGCTTGAATGGCACCTATAGAGTTGATTAAGCCCAAACAAGTAACATTTCCCATGAACGATCCAAACACTACCAAATAGGCTTCAATGCCTCCATCAGGGTATTCCATATCATCTTTATCTGGTTGTTCATGTATTTGTAGAACATTCTGACTTCTGGCTGTAATCACTTCCAATTCTTGCATGTCTAATTGGTTATGCCCAATTCTTGTATGTTGCAACCGTAGTAGTGTTTTCTTATCGTATGAGTCAAAAGATGTGTCTAGTTTCAAAAGAGAGAGACGTTGCGGTAAGAATGGTGTAGGATTTGTTATAGGAAAAAGTAAGACGGGCGAGAAGTTGTAAATGGTATAGCGGAGCTTGGAATCAACTGATTACAGGAGATAAGAGGTAACGATAACATTGAAGAAGGGTGCAAAGTCTAGGAATAGATTGGATTTTACCAGACCAAAGACACAAGTTAGGTATTATAGTACACCCATTTTCAAGGAGAAGCTGAAAATTTCCCATTGCCGCCACACACATTCCCACTTTCATTCACATCTCCAAATGCATCATCCAAATGCATCATCCAAATGCATCATCCAAATGCTTCATCTAAATGCTTCATCTAAATGCTCCATCTAAATGTTGCAGCCATCTTATCAAGGTCGTGCACAATTCTTTTTTGTCATATTTCGCACTCATCGAAATGAAAAAACTTTTCCTTATAAAACCATGGGTAAAACAGGTAAAGGAAAAGGAGGAAAGAACAGAAGAAGAGGTAAGAACGATAACTGGGGTCAAAAGAGAGAATTAGTGTACAAAGAAGAAGGTACTGAATATGCTCAAATCACCAAAATGTTGGGTAACGGAAGACTTGAAGTCAGTTGTTTCGACGGAGTGAAAAGAATGGGTCACATTAGAGGAAAGTTGAGAAAGAAGGTGTGGATGTCTCAAGGTGATATTATTTTAGTATCCTTAAGAGATTTCCAAGGAGAACAATGTGATGTTGTACACAAATATAATTCTGATGAGGCTAGAACTTTAAAGAATGTTGGTGAATTACCAGAAAATGCTAAGATTAATGAAACTGATACTTTTGGTGCTGATGAAGATGATGATGTCAATTTCGAATTCGGTGCTGAAGAAAGTGACGGAGAAGAAGATAAAGAAGAATTGGATATCGATGATATCTAGATGTCATTTGTTCTAGAATCTTTTGCATTGTATATTTAATAAACATTTAAGAAGCCTTGTCAACAAAATAAACTTGTATGCGTTTTTTTTTTAACTGTTTTTCATAGAAATGTTAGTCTCTTTTTCTAATTTTGTAAATGTTCTAGATGTTTGATTCTAGACTCTATGGGTTGGTTGCATGGTTGTTTCATCATCACTGAGTTCAAAGCTATCAAATCTTCTTAATCCAACAGTTTCTTCACTTTCATACTCTGATCTTGATGCTTGCATAGATCTTCTAATAGATTGAAATCCTGCAACTCCTCCATCTAATGGGCCCATATCTTTACCATGATGAACACCAAATATTTCTCTAGTTCTTTCAACATCATCTTTTCTTGAAATATTTAATAAGTAAACCCCACTGAAAATAATTAAAAATCCAATAATAAGTGAAATAATATTAACTGCACTTGTAGTATTAAAACCTCTGAATAAAATAAATGAAGCCACTAAAGTACATGTAGTAAATGTAACATAATATAATGGATTAACAATGGAAGTATCAAACTGATCCAAAGCTTTATTTAAATAATTCATTTGAGTAAGAATACAAAGGGCCACCACTAATAAAAATAAATAAGTTGATAAAGAAGTGAATTGATTATTACCTTCAAGGGTTAATTTCAAGGCAATTCCAAAAGCTTTGATGGCCATAACAGATATACTACCTACTGCTGAACAAATAGACACGTAAATCATTGGATTAGTATGTCCATATTGTGGAACTATCTTATAAATCATGAATAAAGAGTAACATGTCACGATAAAACAATAGAATAAAAAGCCAGGCTTAACTGCATAACCTAACATTTCATCTACAGTTTCTATTTCTTTATCAGGAGGAGCATGTAACACAATAATTACAGATCCTAATAAACAAATAGCACATCCCATTTTACCTAAAACACCCAACTCTTCTTTCAAGAAAATGGCTGCCAAAACTGCACCAATAATCACAGATAAAGCCCCTAAAGGAGTAACCAAGATTGCTGGGGCAAAAGTATAAGCAGCAAAGTTGGCAACTTCTCCTATAGCCATTGTGACCATTCCTGCCCACCAGATTGGATTAGATAAATATTCATGTCCTTCTACGTTGGAGCTTCCGTTTCTTTTGCTGGTATCCATCAACCCTTTTTTCGTGATGATAAATGACGTTCCGATAGCCAAGGATGATGACATGGCTAGTGCAAGCCCAATGTATTTATCATCTACCATTGTTATAAAGTGATAAATTTGTAACGCGAAACAGTCGCGATTTAGAGATCTGGTGAGGCGGTGGTGCTGGAGCGGTCAGTGGTGGTAGTGGTGGTAGTGGTGGCAGTGGTGTGGGAAGGCGGTAACGCGTCCTCTGCGGTACGAGGCAAAATCTAAAGTTTCAGGGCGGTACTGGTATACACACACCCAGTTCTAAAACTACTCTAGGTGTAATTTTCAGACCGGTTTAGGTCACTAGATTTAGGGTGTATGAAAGAAGCAAAAAGGAATGAAATACTGAGTTTAAGGACTAATATATAGTATAGAAATGTGTAGGAGGCATGATGTGGCTTTAGATGTTTTAAAAGCAATCTTATGGTGCACTTAAAACTTCATGTTCCTATTACATAATCTCACATCTGGCGTTTTGTACTATCATCTAGTAATCTCCACAAACTCGCCAATTTAGTCATACCATGTCATATTCCAGCTACTTTCAATTCCCAGAGTTCCAGTACTTCAAAGAAGTTGTTTACCTGAGATATTTGCAGGTTTCTCAATGGCTGCAAAAACAACGATTTTTCATTATTATAAAGTTGTACTTTTGGATTATTGTTAACCAAATTGAAGAAAAGTGGAGTGGAATAGAGAAGCAAATGCGTTTTAGTGACGTGGATATAATCCAAGCTGCTTGTATTATGTCCCATATTATCACTTTGATACTGTTTGTTAAGCTTTTATTTAGCTATAATAATATGGTAAATTATCATCTCAGCTGCTTATGCATTGTTCTTACGTATTTTATTGTGATTTATCGGCACTTTTTGTACATTTTAGAGCATGAAGGAGCTTCAATAATGTCATTGGTAAAGTCAGATAATACATATTTATTGGCTACTGCTATATTGATGGTAAATTCTTCCAAAAGTTCTATGAAATTGGTTCCTTTTGTATTGTATTCTTTCTTGAACTTATACAATTGGATAATGGGTGAAGTTTTCAAAAATTCCATGATCTCTAAAGCAATTATGGAATATTCAGATGTAGTGGAAGAGAAGGTGTCAATGTGTGCATCAGTGGTTGAGTTGTTGGTAATTTCTGTTTACTTAAAAGATTGCATCTACAATTTCAATTGGTTAATAATCTATGCGTCTATTCTTTTCCTTAGGATGGATTCTTCCAATAGCTTGAATAATATTAGTAGGCAATTAGTGGCATGCATTGGCAAGCTTACAAAGCAGGAAATTGTATGGGATTCCAAACCAAAACGAAACCAAAGAATAACATCTGTGAATTTTGAAACAGTGGAAGTGATAAATGATTTATAAATGGTATATTAGCTAGAAATATTTACTACTTTTTGTTCAACTATATTCATTCTTTAAATCTTGTAAAGTATACCAACCTTCTGAATCTTCCCACATGTCTTTACCCTTTGACATCAATGATCTGATTGTTTGTTTGGCCTTGTATTTCCAGTCTTTACATACCAAATCTCCAGCATTATGCTTACCAGGTAATTCACCTAAGGATTCATAGGCAGCACAGAGATCAGAACATGCTTCCACTGATTCATTCCAGACATTTTCATTGGTATCAAGATCAGGACTACTTGAGATGGCTCTATAAGCTTTTTCATGACATTCCAAAGCAATCCAAGGTTTTTTTCTCCATAATTCAACTCTTCCTACAACCCTCCAGCTTCTAGAGGATGTATTGATTACTTTGGGTAACATATTGCATACAAGGTCAATACATGAAGATTGAAAATGAGTTAATCTTTCCCCATCTGCTGGATATTCAGTAGAAAGTAATATTTCTACCAATTTCTCAATAACTGGTAAGTCAATAGAACCTTCACCATCAGTTTCACTCTTAATTTCAAGCAATTCTTTAACTGCAAGTAAAACATCATTCCATTCATGAAGTTGCATGGCTACAATCATATAATTTTCATAGATTTTCCATGATCTTTTGTTTTCATTGGCAGCTCTAATGGCTTTTTTCAAAGCGTTAAAAGCAGGTCTAGGCTTATCCAGTCTTAATAAAGCACTAGCCAAATTGGACCAAGCATGAGAGCTTGTATCATCCAAAGAAACACATCTAGTGAATGCTTCAGAAGCCAATTCATATTGAGCACTTTCTAATCCACAACATCCATAAAAGAACCAATTTTCATAATTCAAAGGATTCATTTGAAGTGATTGGTTCATATTCTTAATAGCCAATTCAAGATTTTTGGTTAAACGAGAATCTTTAGGAGGTGCATAATAATATTTAGATAATGAAGCTTTAGCCTTGTGATATTTCCCTATTTCCCAAGATTTTTCCCATAAGTTTGGATCTTGTCTGATATCACCAAGAATAGAAATGGCTCTAGCATCTTCTGGATGTGTTTTGATTCTTTGAACTAAAATATTTTCAGCTTCCTGTTCTCTATCAATTGCTGCATAGCATAAAGCAGCTTCACAAGCTAATTCTAATCTCTCATAGATATCTAAAGCACTTCTAAATACACCAATAGACATATATTTTTCAGCCAATTTCATATCCATAGACCATTGGGGCATTAATGTCATTTGATGGATAAATCTTAATCTTGAAGCTACTTGAGAGTTTCCTTGATTCAATTCTTCTTCACTGAGTTTAGGTAAAAGAGTAGTTTTAACTTTAATACCTATTTCTTCAATCAATGAAGTCATTTGAAGAATCCCTCTTTCTATAGTCTTTGCTTTAGTTGTTTCTAAAAGAGATCTTTCCCATAAAGCTCTTGAAAAAATTGTCCAATTAACATTCAGAGTGTCAGTATACAAGATTCGACTTACTAAAGCCAATAATTCTTCCTCTACTAAAGCATTTCCTGAAGGAGATGTTTGTCTTAAGGTGGTTAATCTCAATAGAAGTTGAATACTGTCCAAATAGTTAAGACTTGGTTGATTATTAGGATCAATATCTTGTAATATAGCAGGAATATCTTCATGTTTAATAGCTATAGGCAATAATTTTTCAGTAGAATTATCATCATTATCAAACTCACTTGGATTAAATTTGATTCGTTTCGTATTTGGTTGATCTGGTAATTCTACATCTTCAAGACTTTCGAAATGTGGTCTTTCAAGAAGAAGATCGGAGTTTAAATCATGACTTTCAGGGACTTCTTGACCGCCACTTTTACTATAATATTCTGGAATCATACTTTTAGCTAATAGAATAAGATTTGAAGTGTGGAATTTCTGGAATTTGGTTCTTTTGGCTCTTGCACCAGTTAAAACTAATTCTAGATTAGAAGCTTTTCTAGCATTTCCTAATAATGGGATTGCCAAATGTTCTGTTTGGCTGTGGATTGCAAACCTGGCATTTTCAAGGTAGTAGGTGATTTGTAGATGGGCAAAAACTGTAGCGTCTACATCTTTAAAGCCGTTAAGAACTTTAGGAGTCAATAATAAAGTAGAAACAGCAGATATTACGCCAGGAGGTTCAGAAAATAACGCCAAATGAACCTGTAAAAGCCTAGATCTCCACCAGAAGGCACTACAGTATTCCACATCGCCATGATTATCAACAAACTGGTGAGTTTGCAGGACAATAGAATCAATATTGTCAATAGCAGCAGCAGAAACAAGCGACAATTGTTGAGGTACCTCCATAATCCGCTCAAAAATAAGTGAAGCTATCACTAACCATACTGGATTAACCATCAAATCGTATGGAACCTGTCCTTCAAGGGCCAAAAGTTTTAAAGCTTCCAACTGGACCATTTTTTCATCAATTCCTGAAAATAATACCATTTGATTGAACGGAACATTGGGTCCTGTGAAGTTAACTTGAACAAACAGCTGGAGATATGCAATACCAACCAACTGGAGACTTATACTGGGCATTTGCAGTGCCAACCAGTCTACATATTGTGACAAGACGGTATTTAAGTCATTTCTTGGGTATTGACTAAGGATACTTTCATTTGCCAACTCAGCACTGGTAATCACCGTTGTAGACTGTCCGTTTAATATCTGGGACGCAAGTTCCGATATGGCGGTAGCACCAAGCGGTAGAGAGTCCTGTGGCGCCAGCAAGAGCAACTGGCCTAAGATGGTGTGAAGCATTTGGTGAGATTTTAGAATTTGTACCTCATCGCATTTTGAGTATTGATTTGAGATGAAGATTGAGAGATGAAGATTGAGAGCAGGAGATTGAAAGAGATGAAAGAGATGAACATTGAAAGAGATGAAAGAAGAGATTGCATTTACAGTTTATTTCTATACATACTAATCTATAGGTGAGGTTGGAGATGGAAGGGTCGGTATAATACTTAGTTGATCAACCGTGAAAGTCGTTTGCCGGAGCTACTATCGCTTCTCTTATGCTCACCAGACTTTCTTGACAGTTTCCGAAGAGAATTACGGATTGAAAGCCGGTTCATTTGCGATTTGTTGTCAGGATTCTCATCATCTGAAGCCCAGTCTACAATCTCTTCGGTGACTCGAAAGTCAGAAGGATTGGTAAGAGACTTCTTCTTGAAATGGGGCTTGTTTGTCTTGATTATGGTATTGTTATTGGTGTTGTTATTGCTGCTGCTGCTGCTGCTATTATTGTCTTCGAAATCCAAATCAATGAGCGATTGAAGCGCTTCATCATTGAGTTTTAAGGAAGAACTGGATGCTGATTTTAAGCCAATTTCCATATCGATTAGATTAACTGTTGTTTCTTCTACTGATGGGTTTCTAGTCCCTTGGTGATTCATTTGTTCTTCATCAATATTCAATGAACTTCTTCCCTTGCTTGCATCTGTTCTATAATCTCCCCAAGGATTTGAGCTTTTTTTCTCTGGTTTTTCCAGATTTGACTTTTCCGCTTCTTCAACTGGGAAAGGATTGTTGTTTTTGAATGCTTGATTAGGTTGCATAATAGGAGAAGTGAAAGGGATCTCCGGACTCAAGCTTAGAGGCACTGACACCTGTGAATTTGTGTTGATCGAAACATTTGGTCTGCTAGTGGCGATATTGTTGGTAGTAATATGACCACTAGGCTGGCTACTACCAATTCTTGGTCTATTATTCTGAATACCAATGCTTGGTCTATCTGATTTGATGTTTTGTCCACTTTCCGTATGCGTCTTCTGATCCTTTATTTCAGTTTGAATTGGAATCTCTTTTTCAGGATTTACTTCCGGTTTAACAACAGTCTGAACTTCTGGTGATTTCACATCAGACTCTTTTTCTTGCAGTTCTTGTATCAAACCTTCTTGCTTCTCCTGTTGCTGTTCCTTCTCCTCTATTTCTTCTGCCTGATGTTCAGTCATCTTCTTTCCACTATTGTCAATATCACCATCGAGTAGCTCCAAGGCTGTCGGAATCTTAGACACCTCCGCATAAGTATCTTCCGAACCTTTTGAATTTGGTTCCTCTTTAACATCAATATTGACAGTAGAAGAATTGTTACTCTTTGTAAGTCTTTTTCCTGTGTCGAAATAACCTTCCACATCATCTTCAACATCCGAAGAGTAGCGAGCTGCAGATTCAGACTTTACAGATTTTACACTTTGCGATGTCTTTTGCTGTACTTGAAGCCCATCTGGAGATCTGGATTTAGATCCAAAGATATCATCAACAAGTTTTTCTGCCTGTTGGTCCATCTTGGTTTCATTAATTTCCCATGCTTCTTTCTTTTCATATTGAGATCCTGATCTTTGCATGTTGCTACTTGGATGGTTTTGGTTATGAAGGGGCTGCTGCTGCTGCTGCTGCTGCTGCTGATATTGTTGATGATATTGCTGTTGTTGCTGATAAAAGTGCCATTGGTTCATTTGATATTGAAACACTTGGTGCTGGTACTGATATTGTTGTAGTTGTTCTGGAGTCAATTCCTTTAAATTCTCAGGACTTAGAACTGGAGGTTGCACAGGATATGGTATTTGAGGATAAGATGATGTTGGGATGTTAGTTTGAGATGGTTTTTGTTGCATTTGGACCTTTGCCGTGGAAGTTGTAACAGTTGTTGCTGCAGTATTACCACTATGATCACTCTTTGTATCTGGTTCTGCAACAATGTTTTCTAGAGAAGGATATCTGGCTTCTACATTGTCAAGATCGCCAAGATCACCGAAGGTTTCATCAAGATCAGATTCCAATTCATCATCTGCCATTTCTGGGGCTCCGGAAATGGAGGAAGGTTTGGTGGATTGCTGAGAAATGGGTGTTTTGGACAGCCTAGCAGCGTTTTCAGGTAAAGTTTGGTCGAGTTTATGTGAAGATGCAGATTGAGATGCAGGTTGAGCAACAAGTTGAGCAGGAGGTTGAGCACCAGGTTGAGCACCAGGTTGCGGAGAATGTGAATGGGAAGCAGGAAGTTGCTGCTGCTGTTGTTGTTGTTGTTGTTGTTGTTGATAATATGTCTGTTTAACCATCTCCTGTTGCTTCTGTTGCTGGTACTGATACAATGCCAGAAAGTTGTATGAGCCAAGCTTGTAAATATCTTCAACTCCTATAGTCTTGAAATCAACATTTAGCATCTTGCAAACCAACTTCAATACCTGGACAATATTAGGTCTAAAGTAAGGATTTTCTTGAAGTAATATGATAATCAAGTTCTTTAAATCACCAGAATAAATAGGAGAAGGAGGAAACTGAAAGGATGCATGTAAAATGGCTATATCACCATTGGCTTCAAAAGGAGTGGTATAATAACATAATTTATACAAGAAACAACCTAAAGCCCAAATATCAGCCTTTTCATCAATAGGAAGACTCCTATAAAGGTCAATCATTTCAGGGGACCGATATTGTGGAGTTGTTTGATACAAGATATCATGAGTTAATGCTTGGAATTCTTGTTGATTCTTTGGTGGTGGTATTGGAGGACTTGTGGACCCAAAATCACACAATTTAAACCGATTATTAGCATCTATCAACACATTTTCAATCTTAATATCACGATGAATCATTCTTTTGCGGTGCATTTCAAATACACCAATACATATATCAAACATTATGGTTAAAATCTCTGCTTCTGTCAATTTAGTCTTGATTTTGGCATTCATATAATCAAGTAATGATTTATTAGGGCATAATTCCATCAATACTAATACTTGATACGTTCGATTGTCTAATCGCTCTGCATGGGAATCGTAATACCGCACCACATTACGGCACAGTCTTAACTTCTTCATAACGTCCACTTCTTTACGCAATTGGTCTAATCCCCGTTTGTCGGGCACTAATACTCTCTTCAAACATGCAATTTCGTTATGGTCTTCCACAGGATCAATTTTTACCTTATAAATATGGGCAAACCCTCCAGCAGAGAGATATTTCAAGATTTGAACCTTGTGGGAACCCACTGTCAATTTATACCCATCAGGTAATAAGTCCAATGGCTCCATTGAGGCAGGTTGAAGGAGATCACAGGGTTTGTACAATCAATTTGAACAAAAAAAAAATGCGCAGTAAGGAGTGAATGACGTCTGGTTATCATTACCGCGAAGATAGGGAGGTGATGGTGGTAGAAAAGGGGGCGAGCAGGACCTGCAATGGTGCGACAGAAGATTATTAATGGATGTGCGAAGAGCGGTTTTGGAAGATTGCAGACTGGCGAGAAAGTGTTATTTTTGGCGTGAGATTAGTACGGTGGTCGCGGTATTCCTTGTGTATTTACTACGGGGTTGAGATTTTTAAAATGCTTCTATATATTGATACTATACTAGTTGGTGCTTTTAATATTTCTACGTTTTTGCCAATAATTTGTTCATCTCCTCTAAGGAGTACGGGATATATACCTTCTCATTCCCGGCCTCATCCTTTACTATTTTGCACATGTTATGTTCTACAAATTCAGTCACCATATTCCTAAAGGAAATTTCATTGGATGTAATAAACTGTTGAATACATTTTTCATGAAGTGTTTTAAAAGGAATAGCATTACGGATACCTCCCTTGTTATTTTTCACTGATGACTTAGGATTGAGTTCTTTGATTTTTTCAACTTGAAGAGTAAGAAGAATATTGTAGATCTTCTTGGAATTGGCATTCAATGCACTAAGAACAAATTTGGCTCCCCTACTACTAGAAGTTCTGGTGGTCTTACCCATGTTAATCACATCTCTGAAGAAGGTTTCTGCTACATATGGATTATAGTTGGTGATATCATGGAAGAGGAACCGGAAGTTCTCACTCTTATACAGATCCCATAACAAAGGAGTGGAGACGTTTTCAAATGAACAGATAAGATGAACTTCAGGTAGACTGGCCAATTGACAGAGTTGGATTTGGCTTCTTTCATCCCGTAAGCTTTCTGATTCAATACTGTGCACAATTAATACTAGTTTGGGTGCTATTTTGTTGCTTTTCTCTCTTGTTTGTTCTAGATATTTGACAATATGAGGTACTACTTCATGAAGTTGCCTTGATATGTCTTGGGATGCCTCTGGACAGAGTATTTCAATCAAATGCTCTAAAATATCCTTGATTTTACAAGATGGATTATAACCATTTAAAACAAGAACTTTTGGTTCAACTGGATTCTTGTAATAACTATCTATCCAACCAGTTAAATAATTACTGGCAAAGTCCGTTATGATATCTATCTTGGATCCAACTCCAAAGAAGCAAAGATTAAACCCTTGCGATAGTTCAAGACACCATTGATGATATTGTTTCTTATATAATTGGAACAATTCCTCCTTTTCTCGTTTTCTTATGTAACCAAGTATATCTATTCTGTCTTTGAACTCTTGATGGCTTAAATTGACTCCTAGTGTTGATAACAGAAACACAGAATGCTTTTCCCGATGACTAGTTTGGTCGAAGAATCCTTCGGGTCCTTCTGAAAAATATGCTCTGTCATCGATGACTTCTGTTCCACTATTGTTAGACCAATTGATTGTAGAAAGATATTTCTGTATATATTCTTCAGGTAAACCTCCATCAGAATTGACATGAGGAACTGGAAGTATTTGTAGTTTAGGTTGAGTATCAGTATTAGAATCAGAGGGGATTCCAGAAACAAATGGGATTAACGTATCATCGTGAATTAGTGAAGTTTCCTTCGTTGTTGTTGGTTCGGTAGTTATCGGTTTTGTTTTGAAGGGGGTTTGAATCTTCAATGCTTCATCATCTTTTTTGAATATACTTAAAATTTCGGTATCTGTTTTACCTGAATGGCGAGGAGTGGAAGCAACAGACGAGGAAACAGAATCCATAGGTGAACCAACAGGTTCCATTATACTTGATTTGTGCCTTTTTGGAGGAGAAGTGGATGCTGATGGAGTTGAATTTTTAACAGACAATCTCTGCTTTCTAGGTCTCCCTCTTGATCTTTTATTAGAGGTCATAGTAATGCTCTCATCACCTTCTAAATCTTCTGGATCATCTGTATCATCAGAGCCGTCTACAGCATCAGAGTCTGTATCATCAGACTCATCCCCTTCAAAAACATCGGAATCCAGATCATCAATGTCATCATCACTTTCAACGACGATTTTTCTGATTTTTCTTCTAGTTCGCCTTCCATTTGTCAACTGTTCAGATTGTTCATTGGGCAAAAGTGAATCATGTGAGTTTTCTTGCACTTTTAAAGCAGTATTATCATCTAAAACATCCTCAAGTCTCTGTGTCAAGTTCTTTCTAGGTCTTCCACGGCCTCTCTTAGTTGTCTTGGGCGATTCTTTCAATTCTTCATCACTAGAATCAATCTCTAAAGGCACTAATACCCCATAACGATCTACCATGCCATTACTGGAACCATTAGAGTCGGGATCAACACCCAAATGGCCAGTATTCACGCTCTCAGAACTATCCCTCGATTGATTTATAATACTCTGGGCTATTGCCAAGTCCTGCTTGGTCAATTCATCACCAGAATCATCCTCATCGGCCAATATTGAGCTAATCTTCATTTTATATGCCTTTTTCACTGCACTAGCATCCAAATCTTCAATGGTTCTCTTAGCAGGAGATCGTAAACCTGCTCTTCCTCGAGGCGTTTTCACCGGAGAAAGCTTTATTGGACTGGGAACTGGAAATATCAATGCTTGCCGGCTTGGAGACTTACTTGGAGATGTAAAAACTCGAGAGGATTGTGGCAGTAGATGTGGCACATTTGCCAATTTGTTGTTCAGGATTTGCTGCTGCAAATCACCATTTTGCAGCTGTAATTGATGGGATTTTGCCGTATTTTCTTGCATTTAAAACAATTTTGTCGTCTCAACAACCTCCAGCTGTACGTTTTATTGGTATATAATCAAAAGAATGGATAGTACAACGTTACAGTTGTAGCCGCTTTAAACAGTTAAACAAACTTTTAAAGATTTCAAAACGCGAGGTTTTTCTCGATGGATTTTTTTCCTCTTCTCTAGCACAATTTTAATTCTTCTTCATTGTAAAGCAAATGTTGTCGTTTTGCCCTTACTGTTCCAATATGTTGGTGGTGACGCTGGCAGAGGGAGAACAGAATAGTCTCCATTGTCCTACATGTCCCTATGAGTTCCGTATAAATGGGTTCCAGATGTACGACAAGAAAGTCTTGCCTCGAAAAGAAGTAGATGATGTTCTAGGTGGTGAAGGAGCATGGGATAATGTTGATCAGACCGCAGCACAATGTCCTATTGATTCATGTGGTGGTGATAAAGCATATTTCTTCCAGTTACAAATCAGAAGTGCTGATGAACCTATGACCACCTTCTATAAATGTGTGAAATGTTCTCATCAATGGAGAGAAAATTGATTCAAGCTTTTGAGATTGAAGTTGAAATAAATGTCTGGATTTTTTTTGAGTTGGCTGGTGATTCTGCGGATTGTTGCAGGATCTGGGAACGTGTCTGGATAGACGTGGTGATACTTGTCTAAAGAACATTCAAAGGAGTTGAAAGACGAAGGAATTGTGCATTGATTTGCGGCCACTTTCGTGGTAATTGTTCCTGCTCCTAATTCGTCTACCACGGTTGCAACACTAGACACCGAGGCCCTACGGACAGAAAAAGCATTGGAAGTAGCGGAGGTACCATTGAGCGAGGTCCTTACAGCTTTAGAGCCTTCAAAAAAGTTTCTATTGCTGCTACAGCTGCTGCTCATTTCTTCCCTACTTTCTTCTTGTGTGGTTTCATATGAATCTTGAACCAACTGCTGCTCGAGCTCATTGATTTCTTGTAAGTAGTCACGATTACTAGGCCGTTGTCCTGGTAATCCATGAATTATGTACTGTCTGTATAGATATTCACTTTTCTTAATTAATGTAGTAATCTTTGTATCGTTTTGGCTGCAAATTAATTTCGAGAGTTGAACATTTTCATTCGAGTTTGGGGAAGATTGAACATCAATTTCGGAAGACAGTGGGATCCCAAAGAACTGGAAATCTTTTTGTGGATTTAAACCTTTGTTTAAAACTTTTGAAACAAACTGAAACTCGTTTTCACATTGGTTGATATCCCATCGATTGATTGTTATAACCTTTCGCTGCATTATTTCATCATGAGGGAACTTCATTTTTACAGACATCCAAACATCGTAAAGGAAGTTAGAGGGATTGGGCAGTTGACAAACATCTCCAAAGAGACGTGACATAACGAATCCCGTTTTCCATAAAGAATCAGAACTACCACATGGATAAACTTGTACTGGGCGAAACAATTTAATAAATTGTTTACATTCACTATATGATGAATGTCTCGAAAATACAAGTTTTATATCTTGGGGAAGCAATAAACCATCTTTCTTTATCCAAAGTCTTTCTTTGTGCTTGATTATATCATATCCATGGCTTGTTGTTCGTATGACTTCTAAGTCTTTAACTGTTTTCACATCTATAGGTAATAAGCAACTAATATAGTCCACAATATTGAAGTTAATACACTGTCTGACAGTAACATTGAATTCCGAATCTTCATCACATCCATGACCACATATATGCACATTTAGGCCTTGTTTATTATTACTTTTAACTTGCAAATGTGTCGGAAGAACGTTATTCCGAGAATCTACTTGGCTGCATACATGTACAGAACAGTTTAACAGAGCCAAAATTTGAGTCCAAGCTTCTTCAAACCCTAGAACATGATCTGGGAATGTTATAGATACATCAGGATCTTCAGGATACAATTGCAACAACTTTATCAGTGAAGCTATTCCTTCAGAATTAGGTAACATCTCAATAAAAGGTTCTCCTCGATACCCAAACGTGGTATCTAAATAAATATTGTCTAGCACTTTACATCCAGTGGCATAAGGAAACAATTTAGGGTGTTTTACTAGAGACTGACTCCACCATTTCTCAGCTCTAATATCACCAGTCACCAAGACATTGGAATCTTGTCCTTCAATAAGAAACATACACGAGCCAGGGCAATGATAAGAGTCTATAGGAGTTATGTACACCGTAGTCCCTCCAACAGACACACTAAATGTGACATCCAAGCTAACCTGGTGGAAATTTGACATAAAACGGTTGTACTTCTCATTCAGCAGTAATAAACGTTTAGTTAACTCTGTGCAATAAATACGGCCATTAAATGACTGACTAAGACCAACAAGATGGTCAGTATGACAATGGGTAAGAAGGTATACATCAGATTCCACATTGAACACGTCTACAGCAATAGAATACTCGTGAAGAGTAAAGCCAGACATCGCGTTAGGATGAAATTTCAGAGATGCTCTCTAAATATATAATAACATATACAAGTGAAGGATTATACCAAAATACCCAAATATTCTGCCCTTTTATACTTCTGGGCTACGCTAGCCCATTGTACTAAGAATCGGTTCGCAATAGGGAGAATTAGTTTGCCTGTAAGACTAAGTTCATGAACTCTGGCAAGACTTTCAATATATACTATGCGAGTATTGCAAAATCCAAAGAATTTCAACCCAAATAAAATGTACGCTATAGGGATGGAAGTTCCAGGACCGTTGACTAGAAGCACATCTGGCAACTGTTGTAGACCCCAGATCTTAACCAAGGCATCATAGAATGATATTATAGTATTTTTAATGGAGGAAATTAAAGGCTCGCCTACTGATCGAGCACGATGCAATGTGAGAAACACTGGATTATATTCTGGTGAGTTTAAGGAGTCTTCAAAAGCCTTGCACTTCAATATGGACGTTGTATCCGAGGAGGATATCACCCATGTTCTGTTTAATGCACTTATATCGACATTATTGAGGATCTTAATCATTTCTCCTGTATGACCTCCTGAGCCTAAGAAAATCATCACATTGGATCCTTGAAGGAGTTGTGGGAGCGATCCCACCACTTTATCCTTGATTGGAGGTGAGTTTGTGGATGGCAAAACCACCATAAGTCGTAATGCAATGACAATGATTGGGAATATAAACAAAAATACTCTTAAAACTACTTTGTTTTCGTATTCCATTATGTGTTTGATTTGATTTTATAACTCGAAATCAGTTTTCGCAGATTCATATTCGCGAGATGACGATGGAGATGACGATGATGTTTTGGTTCGTCCTGGCTTAGATTTGGCCTTAGATTGGGGTTTTGATGTCTTAGGACCGGAAATGGTTTTAGTATTATACTTTTGATCTTTTTCTGCAAGTTGTAGCATGACTTTCTTGACAACTAATGCTATTTTACTATGATCTCCTATTAAAGGCTTAACATCACTCCAAACGATTCTTACGGGAGAATTTTGTAGTATAGCAAGGCCTGCCGTTTGAGTGTTGGTATTTAGACCATTAGATAACACTTTTTGTGCCAACATTTCTGCTGATTTTCTGGAATTAAATGTAATAAACCCACATCTAGCTCTATGAACAATTGAAACACTCTTTAATTTTCCAAACTCTTCAAAGTAATCAGATATAACGTATTGGGGGGTATCTTCCGGAAATCCAAAGATAAAAAATGATGTTAATTGATTGTCTGGGATAGTTATGGAGCCATTGAACGGAAGTTTCTGAATAACTTTTGCAAGATCATTAGGGATAGAAGTATCTACACTCTTTTTCGATGACACTTTGACATCCTTAGGTGCTTTATTAAGGGACTTAGCAAGTTTAGTTAACAATTGGTGAGCTTTTTCATTGGTATTAATCGACTCTCCGTTTTCCAACTGTTTCTGTTGTTTGTCAGCAATTATGGCTTTTACTTCACTATTTCTAGAACTACTAGTGTGTCCAACAAGATGTTCCAATCCTGCCATCTTGAGAGCAGTGTCTCTCATATCAATGGGGATCAAAAAGTTAAGGTCAAGCATACATGATTGACAGCAATTTTTGGTTGTGGAACATGTTTTACAGATGATTGTTTTATTTGATCTTTTGGTCCCATTATCAGTTTGCCATCTGAATACAGTGAATGGCCGAGTGCATATCTTACAAGTTTCACCTTCAGGTTGTTTTATCATTCTAACGTTGTCGTCTCCAAGACATTTGGAGCATAATGATGGAATATCAGACATGTTTAATTTCGCAGCGATGAGGGAGACTTGATAAGCAATGATTTGGGAGGGCAAAAACAGGGAGAGCCCCTACCGGAGCTGAGGGCCGTACTGAGGGCCTTACTGGAGCTGAGGGCAGTAGAAGTGCTGAATGAAGTAGAACTGCTAAGGAAATGGAAGTACTTTCGCTATAGCATTTCAGCATCATCTCCTCTACATGCAAATTATGGTCAAAACTACGGGGTAATACAGTTAGTATACTGCCTGCAAGAGACAATAAACGGCACAAAGTACAACAATACAAGAAACATCAGACATTTCTAGAACCCAGTGGGTGATTACAATGTTCATTATACACACTAATGCTAACCTATCCATTAGCTCACCACTTCATTTCATAAGTCGAGAGAACTCAGTGTTAAAAAGCTCTGAAATTTTTTTGTTCCACATGAAGATTCAGGTGAAGAAATTCGTAGTTGTAAAATCATTCATCAGCGTTCTCATGACAGACTTATGAAACCAAGTGACCAACAATAGATGTTAAGCACTATGTGAAAGAGTTGTTAGAATGAAAAATTTTCGCAGGATTTTTACTTGTTTATATAGATGAGTTTTGGTCGTGTGTATACCGCTGGTTGCAAATATTAATGATTTAAACTAATTAAATAAGCGTGCTAAAGGCCCCTTGGGGAATAACTTGAACTCTTCCCGGTACTGGAGCGGCGTAGTGGATCCAGGTGATAAAAGTGATCCTTCTCCCCAGTGAAAAAGCACCATATGATGGGCAATTGCACTATAAAGCAAACCATTCCATTGACTTCCAGGCTTGTTAAATAGATTGAATTTCGCCATATATCTGGTGTTTTCATTTATATGTGTGGTCAATGTTGGTACCTCTTGGGATACATCGATTTTGGCAAGTATATCAACTAGCTTTTTAATGATAACAAAGTCAATTCTATATGGATTGTCCAAGTCATTAACAAATCTTTCATCTGGTTTATTGGTATCTTCAATATAATGACCAACTTTATCTTTGATAGAAGGTGTATAGTTCATGATACTTGCAACAGTTATATCTGAAACATCTTGCTCACTAAACTCAGATACTATAAATGCACCAAAAATCGAAATAAGCTTATAAGAAGGATAAGCATGTGGGAGTTTCATTACACTTGAAAGTACTTCAATAGCCTGATGACGAATTGATTCATTTTCGTCAGTTAAGAACCTAAACACAATGAAAAGAAAGTTTAGTTTAAGACGATTATTGGGTTCTGAACGGTTTAGATAATGAGCTATTGAACTTAAGCAATTTGCTCTAACTGAATCTAATTCTGATTCTAAATGGATGGTTAGTTGGAGAAGGAATTCCTCTGAACATTGGTAATTATAATACAACAAGATAGATATAGCCTTGACACTTATCTCTATATCCAGTGATTTTGTCAAATTTAATAGTGGTGTTAAGTTTGCATCTTCAACTCTTGGGTATAATTCTAATATAGACAAAGTCTTGTATACCAATGACTTGTCATGTTCTTCCAATAATCCCCAAGTTATGGATATATTAATGTCTCTTTTAGTGGCCAAATAGTCTAGAACTATTTCTTGGAAGGCTGGATTAGTATCTATCACCAAACGAATGAGATCTTCCGAGTGGTGGACCTCTAATAAGTACTTCAAAAGAGTATTTAATGATAACTGCTTTATTCCATCGAGTTCTGTAGTCATATTGTTCACGAAAAGAACACTTAATTTTATGTTATATGATTCTGGAACATCCATGAGTCTTATAGTGTCCACATATAGCTTTACAGTGGACCATTGCAAGCTATCAATAAGAGGAAGAATCAATTGTGAAAATTCGTTGGGATTTCTATGCTTTTCAACAATTTTGTTCACTGCTAAAAAAGTACCGTGTTTCAAGTTTCTTGATCCTTCTGTATTTACCAACAGAACTATGGTTTCCTTATATTGAGATTCCGGCAAAACTTCTGCTATTGAACAAGCAGCATAATCTCTAACTTTCCAGCTTTCATTGCTCAACAAATCTACAAGAATTGTATTAAAATCATTCAAAGTATCTTCATCATTGACAAAATTCAAGCTTGACACAATAGAAAGAACAGCTAGTATTATTTCACAATCATTTGATTTTAAGAAGGTTAACAAAAGATCTTTGATATCATACTCTTGAAAAAATGATAATGAAAGACGTTTAGTATGAGGAAATAATTTATTTCTTAAGCTGGTAAATAACATTAAAGCACAATTCTTTATAGACCAATTCAAAGATTTGAAGTTGGCTAAACATAAAAGCAAAGCTTCTTTTAAATATGTAACAGATTCTTCAGTTAAATTACTATCATTGAAGATTCCTTTGATACAATTCATTGTATTTACCTGAGGAAGATCATAATTTTTCTCTTCATTTGATACTTCTAGAGTGGTAACGGGAATAAGGGCTTTCATGGCTGTTTCCATCATACCTTTACACTCTCCTTTAGCTATTTTATTGCTTGTCAATACTGCAGTTATAAGATTTGGTAAGCCTCCACTTCTTCTTGTGATTATTTTAGATTTGTTCGTGATAATAGACAAACAATTTGATAAAAGTACATTTGGGAAGTCTTGGTAATGTTTACTGTTGTAACAATATCCAGTTATCGTCACTAGTGCTGGATAAATAGACGAAACAGCACCTCTATGATTAATTTCTGGAATTCTTTGAGTTAGAAATTGAATATAAGCAGGTAATTCCACAGATACCATTTTAGGATCTATTTGAGTAATGATATTGTACATACAAGTCATGAATTCTGTAGATTCTTTTATATATCTCCAACTAAAGTTAGTGAATAAACCCGTTTCAGAATTATCATTTTCTAGCCATTGAGGAATATAAGTCCACACTAATTGGTCAACTTGTATGATTTTATTGAAAAACTCACTCCAATAAGATTTATCATCAAAATATGAAGGTGGAAGATTACTTAGTATCAGTTTTAGAGCAGTGAAAACTCCGTGAATCCTGCTGTTAACTGGTAATTGTTGATTGATTTGAAAATTAGCAAAAATATCGTGAAATACGTTTAATATTGGAGTTATTGGTTTATCATTGTTCAAGAATGATTTTAAAAGAACTTCAAAGTATTTTGCAGCACCTTCACTTTGTCTTGATTTAACACTATAGCAAAGATCAGTTGAATTTTCCATTGAATATTGAGTCTCTTCTACTGGCAAAATAAAAGGACATTTTGATAATATGCTTGAACTTAAATTCCGAATATCTTCGAAATTGTTATGAAGATTATCAAGAAAAAGATTAATTCTGATTTCAGTATAGATTGGAACAACAAATGGAAACTTCAGTTTTTTGTCTTTATCACTAATAGGATGAAGATTATCAATGTCCAAGTCTATTAATTTGTTAATTAATTGTAAAGATACCAATGTTTGGTGATAAGTGCTAATTGGAGTTATACTAGCAGTGAAAAAGTCCAACAACCACTCAATAAAATGTTTTGTTTCTGGCAAGAAATGTTTTTTTTTCTTTATTTCATAATAACTGGAGTCTTTAAGTCGTATAAAAAATGCAAACATGATGCTTATAAACATATTTCTTGAATCCACTGAGTTTAAGTCCATAATTATATGCAAAATATTGTCTTTGATGAGATCAAACACTTTGGTACCGACAGGTTTAGTTGATTTAGGAGAAAAACATACTAAATCCAAGGCATTTAAACGGATTTGAATGGCTGAATTGGTTAATAAGTGACCAAATCCAAAGTCTACCATATCCATAGGATCCAATTCAAGTTGAAATGATACTCGTAGCAAATCTGTAAGCAATAAGGTATCTTTAGATGCAAAATGTTTGTTTAAAAACACCTTAAAATACGATTTATCAATCTTAAATATGGCAGGAACAAAGTAAATCTGAAGATTCTTTGAGTATTTGGGTTCCAGAAGATGTTCATATAACAAAGAGTCCCACTTTTCAAACCATTTATCATGCAAATATAAATTGTTGTAGATAGTAATCAAAAGCTTATTAGAAGCATTAGTTACACTATCAGAAGCAAAATTTCGAAACAACCGGAGAATAAACAGTGTTTTTTTATCGTAGAACTCACATATTGCCTTCTTGACGTGTTTTACCATCGCCTCCATCAAGTTCATCACTTCCTTGGTGTTATTAAATGACTCTACTAAAAAGTCAAGCCATCTCACAAGCATCTCTTCTACATCTTCATATGGCTTCACATACGCTATCGCCTTATTTATAAAGTTCAAGACCTTTGGCATTGCATTCCGGTCATCTAAACACACAAATATGTGCCGAATCCATTCATCATGAATCTCAACCAGTTGTTCCTGTTCAATCTTGGAGAGCTTAAGAAGTACTACTGAAACCACATCAAAAACAGCGATTTTATCGTCAAATTGCCGGAAATTCGAGTATAAGCTATTATAGTATCGTACCATTTCATCGGTGCTCACTTCACCGGATACAAGCTCCTTCTTCAACCGTCCTAGGTCTATCAATTGGACCATATCCATCAGATGAGAAGAATAATCGCACTGATACAAAAAGAAACTTTAAACGAAAACAAAAATACCAAACTCGAAGACTAAATAAACAATCATGATTACTCCCAAAACAGTTTACAGAATGATATACTACTCGCTCCCATGCTACATGTTGACCACCACAGAGAGCGTGATGTTACGTATGTAATTTCCCGGGAGTCATTAGGTGTTCTGGAGCAGGTTTTGGCTCTGCTTCTTTTCATCTCTGCTCCTTTCAGCAGCACTTGTTGAACGACGATTATTGGTGCATTTTACTAACGTATTTAGATGTTTTCATCTGCCTTTTTGCAGTGTTTGTCAGTTACGGGGTTTTTACTGTGATTCCTTCACAGATCTCCTCCCATATTAGTAATTAGAATGTATAGGAATAGACGATTGGTATGAGGGAAAGTTGTAGGAAGTAGGTGGTGGAATGGGGAGTTTTCGCTCTGGAAGTGTATTGTGGTCTGGGTCGAATATCTTGTTGATGGTACTGGCCCGAGTGGTGTTGGTGGGAGTGTTGGAGGTGATGCTTAAACTGCCTCTAAGTCTTCTCTAGATAAGCGCTCATTTGTATATATTACGCGTATGTACAAGCTGAGTTCCAGAGTAAGAGCTCCGTTTAAACCACCACGACCACTTGGATCGTCATCGCTGGAACTGTCACAGCAGTCCCTGGTACTACAGGAACTGGTATCCCAGGTCTCCCAGAGTCCAGCGCTCAAGCGAAAGAAGATACAGCCATCATTACCCACTGAGCTGCCAGTTATACCGCACACCAGTACTGGAACGAAAACACGCTATATTGTACAGTGGAGAAAGGTTACCAACAAGAAGAATAAGACGTGGAATGGTGATGGGACTCTTGATGTAGATGGCGATGTTGTTACTGCAAAAATTGACAATAGAAGCATCACTAAATCGGTTCCAACTATTGAAGGTATTTTCAAGATTGGTGGCTACGAATTGGAGATTGATTGTATAATGGGAGGAACTGAAGATGTCCCACATGTTTCTCCTAAACCACTACGCTCAGTTCCACGCTTGGTACCAAGTTTCAAGAAATCTAAGCCGATTTCTCGTCCTAAAAAGCAAATTTATCCCATTAAAGAAGGATCATTTGTGCTTAAATTCCGTGATTCGGATACAGAAATGGTCATGGATCCACTATTGACGAAGGTATTGCGTCCACACCAGAAGGAGGGAATCCAGTTTATGATAGAAGGGATTTTGGGCTACCGATTCGATGGTAATGGTGTATTATTGGCAGATGAAATGGGTTTGGGTAAAACTTTAATGACTATCAGCTTGATATGGACTCTCTTGAAACAAAGTCCCCATCCAGAGAAGCAATGTGAAATTAAAAAGGTTTTAATCATATGTCCAGTGACTTTAATTAATAACTGGCAAAAAGAGTTTAAGAAATGGCTTAATATGAATCAATTGGGAGTTTTGGTGATTGATAACAATACAGGCACTAATTATAAGCAAATATTTACGAATTTTCTGAAATCTAATGTGCACCAGGTTTTGATTATGAGTTATGAAAGACTCTTGAGTGTGGAAGAAGAGATATTGGGATGTCAATTTGATTTATTGATATGTGATGAAGGACATAAATTGAAAAACAATTCCAATAAATCATTAAAGATATTGAACTCATTGGATATCGAGAAGAAAATCCTTTTGACTGGGACTCCAATTCAAAATAATTTGACTGAATTCTATAACTTGATTCATTTCTTAAATCCTGGAATTCTAGGAACTTTCAATTCTTTCCAAAGAAAGTTTATAAAACCTATTGAAAACAGTAGAGATACTAATTGTTACAATCCTGAGATAATTAGTATGGGGAAACAAGCAAGCAAGGAATTGACAGCAATTACAAAGCAGATCATGTTAAGAAGAACAAATACTATTCTTTATAAGTATTTAAGTACTAAAACTGACATACTATTATTTGCAAAACCCTCCAAGTGTCAATTTGATTTATTCCAACAAGTTCTACAAAAGATTCCATTCAATAGTTTGGATAACAATCCAAATATTCTAAACATGATAAATGTCTTTAAAAAAATATGCAATTCACCTAGTTTATTGAAGGATGATAATTATTTCAAATCTATGACTATTTCAAAAGATTTACCCGTTTCTGGTAGTAAGCTTGAATTATTGATAATGTTAATACTTGAAATTATCAACTTTCAAAAAGAAAAAGTGGTTATTGTTTCCAATTATACAAAAACTTTGGATATATTAGAATCAGTTATGAAAAAATTACAATTTGATTTTTTAAGACTTGATGGTTCTACATCTACTTCAAATAGATCTTCTATGATCAACAAGTTTAATAATTTATCATTTCCCCTGTATCCAGTATTTTTGTTATCATCTAAATCTGGTGGATTTGGTATAAATCTTATAGGTGCCTCGAGATTAATTTTATTTGATAATGATTGGAATCCTGCAAATGATTTACAAGCAATGTCCCGAGTGTATAGAGATGGTCAGAAGAAACCTGTTTATATTTACAGATTATTCACTGCTGGATGCTTGGATGAAAAGATCTTACAACGTCAATTGATGAAAAATAATCTTAGTGATAAGTTCTTAGATGATGGGAAAAATAATCTGAATGTTTTTGATATGGAGGATTTGAAAGACTTATTCACGATAAATGATACTAATAGCAATACTCATGATTTGTTAGAATGTGGATGTGATGGTTCTGGAAATAATGAGCCATATATACCTACACAAGAGTCAGAAGATTCCCTACCAAAATCGTCAATATCTGAAGGGTATATATCTGCATTAAGTTTTAATAAACTTGATAATGTTAATCAGAAATCAATTAAGAATGCACTTCCTGATTATAAGCATTATGACCCAACTAAGTTGAAGTTTAAATGTGAGGACGATGTGGTTAATAGTATAGTCAGCAAGAAGAGAGATTTCATCAGTTATGTTTTCAGTAAAGTTTCGAATGCTGAACTGGAGATTGACGATGTGGATGAGGTGGAAGATGTCATCAACAAAACAATTGAAGAAATAGTAGACGAGAAACAGGAACTTCATTCTAACGAAGATCCAAAATTCAATCAGAACAAAGAAGAAATAGAGATTGATCTTTCTAACTATGAGGAAGAGTATGAAGGTAATGATATTTCTAATATTAATGGTAGCTCTGGTGACGATATTGCTGATAATAATGATTATAATGATGATGATACTTCTGGTGATGATTATATTGATTAATTATTCTAATTTACTTTCTATTTAATCTTGCTTCGGCAGCTCTAGCTCGCTGTTCTCTCATTAATCTCATCTTTTGTTCATCACTCAAGCCACTGGTGCTTGACAAAAGTTTGGAACCTCCTACTTGCCCTTTGCTGGAGAATGCTGGTTTTTTCAATTCCATTTCTGTTTTATGTTTCAATCCTTCTTGAATTTGCTGCTGTTTCTCTTGTCTAATTCTTTCAGCTTCTTGTTGCTCTTCTCTTTCCACTTCTTCTTTAGTTTTAGCTTCACCTATTTTTGTTAAGGCCCAATCACAGTAGTCTTCCCCAAGTTTAGACCTGCAAATTTGAAAAATACTTTTAGTATGCTTGTTTGCACTCAACTCCGCTGCTACTCTGCCTGCTTTGTTGGTAATTGTAGCATCTGCTTTCAAATTCACCATCAATACTTGTACCATATGTGCGAGACCTTGAGATGAACAATAATGAAGCAATGTTGGTGTGGATATGTAAGTTTCAGATGGTGACAACTCCATATCGACAGATAATTGATGTTTTTTCAAGTAATTGATTAATAAAGGTGCTTTCTGACGCTTACAAAAGCCTATAAGTTCACCAGTATGTTTTTCAGATTCTGAAACTTCTTTATTGGCGGATTGTTTCTTCTGTTGTTGTTGAGATTTACGTAAATTCTCTTGTTGTTGAAGTATTCTTTGTTTCTGTTTTTCGTCTTGTTTAATTACATCCGATACCGTCAAGTAAGTCAATTGGGCCCATGCTCTCTTTAATTCAGAAGCAGTGGCTCTTCTGGTGGAAAATGGGAACCCTTTAATTCTTTTATCATCATTTTTAAGCACTGCACCTTCATAACCAATTAAAGTCTTTCTACCAGAGCCACCTGCTCTAATATATATGGAATCACATTCTTTCAAGTCCTCTTTCCACAGTTCAAGAAGTTCTCTAACCTCAGATTCAAGCAATTGCTCCATTTGTCTACGAATGTTGGCACCTACAGACTTAGCATTTCCTTTAGCATTATCATTAGCACTTTGAGAACCACCCTGCTTCTTTCTAGTAGTATATCTATGGAAAGTCTTGGATTTTATAACCTCTACTTGTTGTTCTTGTAAGGAAATCTTGTGATTCACGGCATTTCCCTTGATATTCTTCCGTTTATGAGAGATAATTGCTCCTGCGAAATGCCCACCTCCCATCATGAACAACGCTGATTTGCCAGTATTTTCGTCTATATTCCATGCTTTTAATGCCATAATAGGATCCTGGATCTCTTTTTCATTGAACAACGCCTTATAAACACCGAAATTCTTGTCTTCTGGTAATTTAGAAGACTTGAAGTAAATCATTGGCGTTTTGGACTTCAAATGGCCAGTCTTTGGAGAATCACTATTCAAATCATCTTCAATTGTAGTTTCTGAAAACCTCTCATATAACTCATCTTCCATATCCTCTTCCTCGTCTTCTGAGCCACTTATACTACCTATTGAACCGGTTTCTACCATATTATCAAACTGTTCCTCTGTGAGTGGCACTAAACCTTGTGTCTCTCTTTGGCGATTAAACTTTGTTAAATCATCCTGTTTTGCTACACTTTTTGGTGGCAGGATGTAGCCAGTATCTACATCTTCGTCAAACTCCACCAACTTCAACGAATCCACTAACGTGTCATCTAAGTCATACACATATAGTCTATCTCTAGATATATCCATCATTAAAAACTCGCACTCGAAATCTGATTTCTTAGACTATTTACATATAAATCTACATAACTTAAGCACTACCGAATCTATGGCATTCCTTTAAGAAATGATCGATTTTCTCTGGTTTCATGAATGGGTGAGTTCCATGGCCTAAATTTATGATATAATTTTGTTTACCACCTCCAAAACCTTTGATCATTTGTTCTACTTTGGTGGTAATAGTCTCATCGGATCCATACATGATTCCTGGATCTAAATTCCCTTGTAAAGTGATTCTTCTTCCATTAACAACCTTGACGGCATCTTCTGGTTTATATAACCAATCTAAAGAGATAGCATCGTATCCAATCTCACATAATTCATCTAAAGCGTACCATGCACCTTTAGCAAAAATAGTCATTGGGATCTTTTCAGTAATACCCAATTCCACGAGTCTTTTAGGTAATTTGGCGGCAATTTGTGTTAAATAAGGTAAGGAGAATTCTCTGAACTCATTTGGACCGAGTTCACCAGCCCAACTATCGAAAACTTGAACCATTTGAGCTCCTGCAACAATCTGTTGGGCCAAAAATTCAACACAACAGTCAGTAATGGCTTGTAATAATTGATGGGACTCTTTAGAGTATTCATAGATCCATTGTTTAACAAACCTGAACATCTTACTACCTTGTCCTTCAACCATATAGACCAATAAAGTCCAAGGAGACCCACAAAATCCTAATAATGGCACTCTACCATTCAACTTCTTTCTAGTCAAGCTGATGGCTTTGAAAGCCCAATCTAATCCATTCAAAACATCTGGTTTCAAGTTGATTTTCTTGATGTCTTCTGGATGTCTTAATGGGTCAACGAAAACTGGTCCTTTTCCTTCCACCATTTCAATTTCACATCCCATTACTTGAGGAATCACCAAAATATCACTGAAGATAATGGCAGCGTCAATTAATCCATTAAAATGTTCAATAGGTTGAATGGTTATTTCACTAGCAATTTCTGCGTCCCTACAAGTCTCGAAGAAATCACGATTACCTTTGGCTTCATGGTATTCAGGTAAGTATCTACCGGCTTGTCTCATGATCCAAATAGGTGGTCTTTCGACTTTTTCACCTCTAGCAGCACGGAGAATCAAGTCATTCTTTAAAGGAGCAAATTCAACCATGTTTTAAAGATTATAATATGATTTTTCAGGCTTGCCAAAAAGTGAGACAGCATGATGATAAATACGCTTTAAAATGGACGATGTGCGTATATTTCAATCCTGACGTCACCTTTTGGTTAGCAATTTTTGTTTGTATTGTTGGATTGAGAGGTAAGAGACAGCTACAAATGAAATAGGAACCTTGTGGATTATTTAAGGCTGATCATGTGTAGTGTTTGTTGAATTGGTGGAAACAATGGTATTTAAATAGAAGGTAAATTGGCTGCAAATAATTGTGAAAATCACATAATTGAAAAATGTGTGAAATGGTAATTAGGTGAATCATAAACCGCTTCAAGAATAGTCAATACAATACCACCACTATTCTGTACCAATACCATTACTTTTATCCCCAATTATACCACCAATTCCCCCATTCTAGAATCTAAATTCTAACACTTTACTGATATCACATGACTTATCAAATACCAGCCACCCGCACGACAATGCCTAATCTTGAAATGCGATTATCAGGAGTATTTATTGCATTAAACGCTACTAATGAGTGAACCAGCAGAGTCTCAGCACGAGCCACAGGCAGCTTCTGTGATTACTGCGTCAACTAGCGCTCCTGCAAAGTCTACATTGGCTGCCAATTCCCCTAAAAAAGGCCCCAATGTCTTTGTAAGGTTCATTAGAGCTGTGTTTGGTTACAGGAAGACTTCACTTTCGTTATTTGTATTTTTATCCTTTATAATTGCCTGGTTGGCCACCTACTATGAGAATAGCTTGGAATTAAGTGTTCTGCTTCCGAGTGAGCCCTCAGAAGTGGAGCTTTTGGATCATTCGTGGGCTGCTTTACAAGAAATTGGCAAGTTTAAACATCCATATGGAAGTCAAGGTAATAAATATGTTCATAATTATCTTGAAAAAGAGATTAAGAGCTCTATTAATACCGGAAATCTTGAATATATTGAGTATGATAATGATTTGGGCAATAATAATACAATTTTATTCAAGAATTACTTGAATTCAGTTGCTTATTATGAGAGTAATAATCTTTTAGTAAGAATTAATGGTACTAGAGATGACTTACCTGCATTATTAATTAGTGCCCATTATGACTCGGTACCTTCTAGTTATGGTATCACTGATGATGGAGTTGGAATTGCTTCAATGATTGGACTTTTGAAGCAGTATACTTCAGGATATTTGAAACAACCTGTTAGAACGATTGTTTTTAACTTTAACAACAATGAAGAGTTCGGATTATATGGTGCAGCAGCTTTCTTAAATCATCCATGGTCAGAAAATGTTAAATATTTCATTAATTTAGAAGGAACTGGTCAAGGTGGTAAAGCCATTTTATTTAGAGGAACAGATTATGGAATTACAAAGCAATATAATTCAGTAAGATATCCTTATGCTACTTCCATTTTCCAACAAGCTTTTAATGGAAGACTTATTCACAGTGAAACTGACTATAAGATTTATTATGAAAATGGAGGATTAAGAGGTATTGATATTGCTTTCTATAAACCAAGGGATATTTATCATACCCAATTTGACGATATTCGTCATACTTCTAAGAAAGCAGTATGGCATATGTTGTCAAGTGCATTGGACTTTGTTGATTATGTTAGTTCAAATGAACTTGATATCGATTCTCCTTATCTTGAAGGTGAAAGTAAACCCAAAATTGATTATGCTTCTTTTGGTTCTGCTTTCAACTTTTTTTTCATTATTTCTTTACAAAAGTTGATTGTTACTAATATTGTTTTATTAGTAATTGTTCCTATTGCTTCTATAATTTTATTATTGATCATATTTGGATATAAAAAAAATTGGAAAATTGGATTTATCAATTTCGTTAAGTTCCCTTTATCTTTAGTTTTATCTATAGTTGCTATTGATTTTGTTACTAAAATCATGTCATCATTATTTGAGTTCTTACCTAATTCAGATGCAATGAATATGGCTATTACTTTGGGTTGTGGATTCTTATTCACCAATTACTTGATATTGAATGGTATCAATTTTATCTTTAGAAATTTCAAAGTTATTCAACATGATGAGAAATTGGTTGTTATGATGCAAGTATCATTTATTTATTGGGTTTTATTAATCCTTTCAACTGTTAGATTAGCACATAACGCTCCTGGTAATGATCATACTGGAGAAAATGTCTTGACTTTATTATTTGCCATTCAATCCATTGGATCTATCTTTGGTTTATTAGGATGGTGTTTTAAAGCTGGTAAAAAAGACTTGGAATATGAATTATTAGAGTCAGGAGCTGCTCAACCTTTAATTGTTAATGGAGGTGGTAGTGAGTATGGTGCTGTAGGAGATTCTGCGCCAGTTGTTGACTCTGATAATTCATCTTTCATTTCCATGGACTCTTATACTGCCCGTAAGAAATTATCACTTGTCCAAAAAACTTTTAGCTATGATTGGTTTATTCAATTTATCATTTTGGTACCAATTCCATTATTTATAATTTATAATGAAGGTTGGTTAGCAATAACAGGAATGGCCAAATCAATTCAAGAATCTTTAAAAAGTGAAGAACTTGTCTATAAATTTATTGAAAGTGTTGGTATCTTATGTGTTTTCCCACTTTTACCATTTGTTTTCAAGTTAAATAGGTTTGTTATTTACATTTTGATTATTGGTACATTGCTTAATTGTGGATCTTTCTTCATTATTAAACCATTTGATGCTGAAAATCCAATGAAGTTAAGGTTTATCGAATCTGCCAATTTAACAACTTCTGTAGTGGATTCATTTGTTCACGTTAAAGGAAGAGAAGGCATTAAATTTGAAGATATTTTGAAAGATATGCCTTCAGTCAAAAAGTCTCACTCTAAAGTTGCTTGTACTGAACCAGTTGATGGAATGATTGATTGTAGTTATAAATCCTCTTTCACTCCACAATTAATACCAGATGCTAAAAATTTTACTGACTATTTATCCGTTAATATTTTGAAGAATTCTAGCTCGACAGATTACCCATACGGATTATTAAGTGGAGAGATAAAAATCAACGTTAAGGACAGCAATATGTGTTCTATAAAGTTTAACACTGGAAAAACTAAGGATTTCCCCGTAAAGACTGTGATGGTTTATAAAGATGTAGTTTCCAATGACACTTTTGGAGTTGCATCTACCCCAGAAGGCTTTTCTATTGATAAAAAGGGTAATTATATCTACAAAGATTTAAAAGGAATCAACAGTTTTAACTTGAATAAACTCGATTCAGATGCTCCGTTCCATGTGGGATTCCAATGGTTACCTAAACTTATTGATGATATTGACTCTGAAGCCCTGAACTCTAATTTAAAGGTAGATATTGAGTGTTTATGGGGAAATTTGGGAGATAACAATGCTTTGGTTCCAGCTTATGCAGAATTAACCCAATATTCTCCATTATTCACTAGTTGGGCCAATTCCGCTGGTGGAATGGTCTCGGTAGCTACCACCATCGAATTATAGGTTGTAATAGCTGTATTAATACCAAAATAAAAATGTATTCAAATATGTAATCTCCCAAATTAGGTAATGAACAGGCACGGCACAAGTTGTTTTAAAGTTTATTTTAAAGCTGACAGCTGGCAAAAACGGTGTTATATCCGATCGCAATTAGATATAAAAACACCTTTTATCCCTTTAGAGAGAAGTAAACCATCATGTTTCATTACCATTTTGAATTGCCATACAAAATCTTTGCTTTTAAATTAACCATTTTAGGATCTAAAGAGAGCAGTAGATATAAGGAAAATGATATTCCTAGAGATAGTGCAGAAGACTGTACCATATGTTCTGGTGAACAACACAAGGAAGATTAAAAGAACAGTAATCAAGTTATTTATCCCTACTTTCGAACACAATATATGTGATTAATGATTATTTATTTCTTGGTGAATATTTGACATAAATGTGTCAAATGTGTCAGTTTAAACTTGTAGGCGGATTTATGCGTATGAATTTGCTTTTGGACTTCGAACATCATTCTAACTGCAATTGTTAACGACAATGGTTAACTGCAATTGTTTAGTGTTGTTTTAGTATGTAAAAATGTATATGAATAAGCGAATTATGAGATTGCGTTAGATGTGGGAATTCTATGCCCCAAATTTCTTGTTGCATGTAACCATTTGTGACAATGTACTCGATTTCCGCTATCCGATATGCTTTTCCACTTTTCCGTTCTTGACATCTCAATTAAGTCCCTGAGTAACCATGTTCCATCTTCATATATATCTCCATAGAAAACTCCCGTTCATTAACATAACGTTCTTACGTAACAAAGAAATCTCTAAGTACGAACAGAACATTGTTCATTATAAGGGCCAAAATATGTACGAGTTTACCGAGTGCAAAGTGTGCCAGAATCCTTCAAAGAACAGAGTCGGTTTAATAAGAGGGTAGGCAGAGTGTTAAGTTTCGGGTAAAGTTGTAAAAGTTACGAGTAAAGCTTAGACGAGGGCTAAATTGTGGCAGATGGTTAAGAGTTAAGCATTGTTAAGGGTCAAGCAATGGAAAATTCAGCAGATAAAAGAGAGTTTAGTAGATTCAATAAATGTAATTATTTGGTTTTAATACATTTTGTATTTATTTCTTAGTGGTGGAACTAGCAAGCTGGCAGGGATTGCCTGGATTGAATCAGCTTGGATTGAATCATCTGGTCTAGTTCCAATCCGTCCCAATCCTACCATCATCTCGCTACCATAATCTAATCCAATCCATCCTCCTCTTGTTATTCGCACCAATTTCCAACTTTTCTTCCTCATCACCAAATGGATTCCTTTGAAGTTAACAGCCAGTTCGTCCAACTCTTGAGGAATATCAACCCAACAGTGCAAAGCCTCAAGAAAACGGCCCATTTCGCCATCAAGAACCACGAAAACGAAGACTATTTGTTCCAATCCATTCTAGAAATCGTACAAGATCCTAGCGTTGAAATCAACACAAAGTCCACTATATTCCAATTCATTGACGTGTTAATCAGTGAATCCAGTGCCATATCTCTGCAGCAGAAGTCAACATATTCATATCCATACATATCCAACTTGAAAAATGTACTTCCAAAGATCCTTTTGGATGTTTTACCAGGTGAAAGTAACTACAATTTATATAATGTGTTCAACAGTTTGAAGAATATATCGATTGTTTTGAACATAGATTACGAAGATTACGAGAAAAAGTACCATATCGACCAAGACCTGTTGAGTGAAGATGAGATCGCCAAACTTAATGCCAATGAGCCGTATCCAGAGGTGAATTTACTGACGGAAATACTGGATCCAATCTTGAGAACATGGGATTTATTAATTAATAAACGGAAACAAAGTTACTATGAAAGATTAAGGCTTTTAAAACATCAATCACCAGTTTCTGGAGAAGTGGAAGAAAGCCAGATGTTCCATTTAAAACCAAAAGATAAAGTAGATGCTACTGAATTATCTAAAAAGCAGATTTTAGCTAGAATGGAAGATGATAGAGAGACTCATAAACGAAGTAAAGAAAGTCTTTGGGTGGTGGAAAGAGGTAAAGGGGATGTTCATGTGACTGAAGAAGAATTTTACAAGTATTATTGGAAAAAGTATGAAGTTTTAACTGGAGAGGATGAGAAAGCTTTATTGCAAACAGTAGAAGATTTCAACGATGTAGTGATGGGCAGTTATAAAGACAATCAGTTTTAGTCTTTAACTTTTAGTCTGTATAATGATAATATAAATAGAAAGAACGATTAGAAGAGCCTGTCTTATATTTTAAATACGTATATTAAGTCTTTCTCTTTACCTCTTTTCCTTGCTTACTTTAAACAATACACTCAATAATTCATTTCTACCTCCTACTTCATACTTGGCACTTGTAGACTTGGAATCATTGTCTAATGCTGCAACTGTCAAGACATGGGGAACAACACCATTATCATTTAAAGTATTACCAAAGTTGTAATTAGCCTCATCAATAGTAGTATTTCCTCCGCTAACGAATAAACCAGTTAATCTCTCATTGGTAGAAGCATTGAAAGAAGGTTCTTCCTTAACGGGAGTTGAAGTTGGTGAATCAAAGATCTCTTTAGGTTCAAAATTCGTAACTGAACTGTTGTTGTAATAGTTAACCAAAAAGTTTAATGCTCTAAGATTCAATTGGTTTTGTTGAACAACAACGTTACTTCTAACGAATGTAGCATGAACACCATCCATTTCATTAAATAAATCATTAACATGCTCAATTAAATCTCCAATTAGATCCATACTTCTTGCTCTGTCTTCAATTAATGCTTTACCAGGATTAAAGAGAATGGTACAATCTTCTACATCTGCTTTGGATCCTGGTAATCTTTCCACTTTAGCATTAACAAGTTGCTTAACTTGAGGCATCCATTTCGTTACTTCTTTTTCATCAACTATAGAGATCCATTTGCTGGTCTCTACAATCTTAATATATCCACCATTTTCAGCAATTAATCCTAACTTGGGCATTCTTTTAAATAATGTATCAAGCGTCAGTCTCTTAAAGTAACTGCAAAGATAAACCTTATTATCTGGATCACTTAATAATTCACCTAAAAGTCTTACCAAATGTGTTGGTGGAATTAAATCAGAATTTTTGATTTCCAAAGTTTTCGATGAAACTGGAACATTAGAAATTGATTTAAATTCACCAAAATTAGTTACAGCTGATGCTGTTTCTAAATTAATGAAATACAACTTTTTACCTTTAACTTCATGGAAAGCTTTAAAAACAGATTGTTGGAAAGGTTGGACGTTTAAAGCATTTCTTTCTTCACTTAATTTCCAAGCTTCATTTACACTTCCTAAGCATCCCTTTAACCAACTTCTATAATCATGTTGCATTACCATATCATGACACGATTTCCATCTTTTCATTTTTTCATCTGAATCCATTGTTAACAGATAATAAAACATTTCACTGAATTTCCTCATATCCCAAGGATTAATCAAAACAGCACCTTTTCCTAAAAGTTGTGAAGATCCTGTAAATTCACTCAACATTAAAGGAGATTTCTTCTCATTCGTAGCAACAATAAATTCATGACAAGTCAAGTTCAACCCTTCTCTCATACTAGACACCACAAAAACATCAGATTCCATTTGTAAAGCCAAATATTGATCAAATGTAATGTCTTGCTGAAGTAAAACAACTGGTTGACTAACTGATATGTTTTCAGCCATTGAGTTGATTCTACTAACTATTTGCATCACTTTGGCACTATAGTCATTAGCTGCAGGTGATCCAATACAAATTTGAATCATTACGGTATTATTGATATAAGAAGGATTGGCTTTGAGAAATGCTTCATATGCTAATAGTTTTTCCTTTATACCCCTTAATTTATCAAGTTTGTCTCTACTAACAATCAACTTTTGATGGCTCCATCTTTCTCTAATTTTCTTTCTCCATGAAATAACGTTATCAGTGAACAAAAGTTGATTTAAAGAATTTGCATCAATTCCTACTGGAATGGTATTGACCATTGTGAATTTTCCTTCATAAGACATACCATAATCACTAGTATCAGCTAATAAAAGTCTAGAACATGTTTGTAAGAAATGTCTAACATACTCTTCTGTTTGAAAAGAAATACAATTGGCACCCAACATACCTTTAAGTAAAGCTTCTCTTTGAGCCAAGCATCTAAACACTTCAGAAGAAGGGAAACTTACATGCAAGAATAAACCAATCTTAGCATCTGGTAACTTCTCTCTAATCATTTGAGGCACGAGAAGAAGGTGATAATCATGAATCCAAATCATATTTTCAGGATCATTAGGGTCTAAATGGCCATTTTCTTGCTTATATACTTCCACAATCTTATCAGCCATCATTTGATTTAAAGCCTTATAATGACCCCAAGAATGTTCTTCAAATGCTTTGGATTTAGGATCATCTGGAATCTCATAATGCAATGTTGGCCATAACATTTGCTTACAAAAAGATTTATAATGACCGGAAAATGTTAAATCACTAGGGAAAATAGGAGTAGAATAGTATTCTTCAATCATAGTTTTGGAAATATCAGATAAAACACGTTCAGGAACTTCATCTGTTGGCATTGCCAAAGTACCAACCCATCTTCTACTTTTAATTATACCTTCTTCAACACCCATTTTAACTGCCTTTATTAATGAACCATTTCCTTTGGCTGCAAAAAGAACTTTCCAAGGACTAGTTTCAAATATATTAGACTTTAATATCCCTTGTTTAAGCATAGGATTTGAAAACCCACCAAAAGGAGCTAATTTAATCTTTGTTCTTGGATTGACCATCTCATTAAAATCATTATCCCAATCATTATTATCATTATCCAGGAATTCTTGTTCATCTTCATCCACTTCTTTAATATCTTGAATAAGAGAAGTAGAGCTATTATTCAAAGTGAACAATCTCTTCTTCAAGTCACCAGTTCCAGAAGAAGCAGTTGTTGCAATTGTAGGGTTTATAGCAGCCAAATTTGTAGAAGATGTCACTTTAACAGATGGTAATCCAGTCTCTTCACTAACTTTTTTAACATCTACAACTGATCCATCTAACTTCCTGACAGTAGATTTAGGTTGGATAAAAGTAGGTTTGAGTCTATCACTAAGATTCTCTGCAAAAAGATCACTAGGAGTCTTATTGTCTTTAGCGTATTCATGGAAGAACTCTTCGGTTGAAACTTCCCTGGTATTATTATTATTCTGCTCCAGTAAAGGATCAGGAGTCGCACTAGGTGAACCACGGGAGTTTGCAATGCTTAAAGATGGAAGAATTGACAGTTTTTTGATAGGAATTGGCCTGCCGTTAGTAACACTATTGCTAGTAGAGTGTTGGCCAGAATTGTTAGCAGATTCCACACGTTCATTCTGCGGACCTACCTCAAATTGAACAGTATATGGCAAGAAACTATAACCAGTTAGTATATGGTAAAGCAATTGGTTTTAGTTTGGTGATAATACTTACAGTGATCCAATAATTACAGTCATTGTAGAGCAATAGAAAAAACAGATTAATTATTGTATAATTTATAGAAAGTGCGTAAGTGCGTGGAAATTTCTGGAATGCAAAAGAAGAACATTGGCAGCAATGAAGGATACAATGGGAGACAAACACGGGATTCCAGAGATGATAGAGAGCTTGTTTGATAGCCACTGTCATTTACTGCCATTTGTCAAAGCTTGTGATGTTGAACGCTACATATTGCCTGAGATACCGAAGTATTATCATTTGATGTCTACCAATCATTATGATGTTGATTTGGTTTATAAATTGGCACAAAATGAGAGTATAGAGCCGTACTTTGGTATTCATCCGTGGTATTCCCATCTCTTTACGTCGGAAGTTATTGAAGACGTAAAAGAGCTCAAACAGGTCCATTATTCAAAGGTTCTTCTGCCAGCACCTACCCCGGAATTATTAGACAAGTTGCCAGTTCCGATGAGCTTAGACGATCATTTAGCCAAATTAGAACGGTATTGTAGAGACACTGGAGGCAGGATAGGAGAGTTGGGATTGGATAAATTGTTCCGGGTGCCTTCTTGTGGATATTTGGGGAATGGAGATGGCAAATTGTCCAATAGTAAAGTGACAATGGAGCACCAAATATTTATATTGAAGAAACAATTAGATTTGGCCCAGAAATTACAACGACTGGTATCGTTACATTGCGTAAAAGCTCATGGTGCATTGTATGATGTGGTTCAACAATACGATTTAAGCGTGATTCTTCACTCTTTTACGGGATCAACAGACCAGGCCAAACGATGGCTTAAGACGTATAAAAGAGTCAAATTTTCCCTTTCTAATTACATAAATGGAGTCAAACGAGAGCAATTGAACCAGTTATTGGATATTTTACCTGCACATACGATCCTTTTAGAGACTGATTTAAGTATTGATGATTTTGAACAAGAGAAACAACATTTGGTAGAAATAGCCAGAATCGTAACCGAATATAAACATTGGGATTTACAAACTCTATATAAGGTTGTACAAGGAAATAAAGCAGATATATAGTTGAATATCAGTCATAACCTTAGAATGAGAAATGCTCCGAGATAGTTTATAATCTGGATTTAATAATGTCAATGAATTCTGGTTTCAAAGAAGCACCACCAACTAAGAAACCATCAACATCAGGCTTATCTTTGAATTCAGGAGCATTCTTACCATTGACCGAACCTCCGTATAAGATTTGGACTTTTTCAGCTTGATCAGCACCAATAGTAGTAGCTAAATGAGCTCTAATAGCTTTGTGAGTTTCTTGAGCATCTTCAGGAGTGGCAGCTAAACCAGTACCAATAGCCCAAACAGGTTCATAAGCAACAACAATTTTGGACCAATCACTAATGATTTTAGAAACAGCATCCAATTGTCTAGCACAGACTTTTAAAGTAATATCAGCTTTTCTTTCATCTAAAGTTTCACCAATACATAAGATAACAGATAAACCTTGATCTAAAGCGAATTTGGTTTTTTCAGCAATAAATTCATCAGATTCTTTAATAATTGTTCTTCTTTCAGAATGACCAGTTAAAGTCCATTTAGCACCCAAGTCTAAGACTTGATTGGCGGAGATTTCTCCGGTGAAAGCACCAGAACCTTTGGTATAAACATTTTGAGCAGAAATTTCAACAGTTGGTTGAGTATTCTTTTCGACTGCCAATGCCAAGTATGGGGCAGGAGGAGCAATAACAACTTGAACATCTGAAGGTAATTCTGCCTTATTTAAATCATCTACGATCTTGGTGATGGAATCCTTGGTTCCATTCATCTTGAAGTTACCTCCTACAAAGAATTGTCTAGCCATTTTAATTAATTGATAGTTTTAAAATATTGAAAAAAAGTTGAATTTTCAAATTGCGGATCTTTTTATATGGGTGAACGAAGTCCGGAAATCATATGACGGAGCAAAGGAATATACATGAAATAAATATATTGTGAAAAAGAGAATTAAAAAGGTATAATTTGAATAAATTAAATAAGAGATTCATTACTATTAGCTTGACTTTGGTTATCATACTGGAAGCGGGATGCAAATTTATCAACATAATTGGCTCCGGGAGAGCAAATGCGATTAAAAGCATCTTTAATCTCTTTATCTTTGGATCTCAGTAGTCTAATGGCTTTCTTTTGAGCAGAAAGAATACTGTGGATATCAATATCATCAACATTCAGTACTCGATTCTTACTGTTGAATTTGATTTCGTCGGTGATTTCCTTCTCTACTTCTTTCTCGATTGTTTGATCATCCAAATCATCCCACGTCAGAAGTTTTGATTTCAACACATATTTCCCACTTTTAATTTGTTTCATCACGAGATATTGACAATGGGGGATATTTCTTAACGATTCAAACTCTTCATATGACCATCGGAACCATTTCATAAGAAATACTCGAGCCCAAATTCCGTGGGTTACGAGAACCAATATATTAGGAAAATCCGGGTTCAGAAACTGTCGGAATAAACTCTCATTAAAACTGGCAATTCTATCATATACATCTGCAGCACTTTCCCCATGGGGGATTCTATAGAAGAAATGACCATAATGAGCTCGTTCTTCCCATATTTTTTCCATCTCTTCTGCTGTACTTTGGAAGTTACCGAAATCCTGTTCTCGCATTCGGGGTTCTTCATTTACTTTATATGTTACTCCCGGTAAATCCTTAATTCCTTTAATAATCCCATTACAAGTTTGGCGGGCTCGTTTATACGGGGATGTGTAGAAAAGAACCGACCTTTTATTGACGCCATTGTTCCCGGCCGCCAAGGTGTCTTGTTGTAGGAACTCTCGAAGTACTTGGCCTGCGTCATGGGCCTGTTGGACTCCATTCTCAGTAAGGGCCACTAGATGATTTGGCGTGAACCGATTTACTTCTTTATCACAGTTTCCCTCACTTTCGCCATGTCTAACAAGCAAGATATACTGTATGGGTGGTTAGTAGTTGATATGGTTGTAATTTTGGCCAAAGGCTGAGGAAATGGCGGTACATACTTTAGGTTTGCCCATGAGTAGGGTAGAGTAAAGTGTAAAGTGTCAAAGTGCGATTTAGTGCGGAAGTGGATGTGGGTGTAGGGATGTGGCAGATGGCGAGAGATGGCGGGAGTTTAGCACTACCTCGCGGTCCCAATCGCCGGAGAGGAGATTCAAGGCAATGACAAATCGAGCAAAATGGAACCGCAGTTCCTGAGGCCTGAAAATTGGTAGACCATCCAGCCTTTAGGCCACGGAGTTCATTAAACCATAGAAGTCATTGGACCATCTAACATATTGAACTATCTGAACCTTGTCTGTAGCCATTGAAATAGTGTCGGAAATTAGTAACTGCACAAAATCCCTACACCAACTTCTAAGATCCTTACACCCAGAGGGTAGATTTTGCAAGAAGTAAAATAGCAATGGTTTCTCTTACTAGACAATAAGTTATCTACAATGAAGAATCCCCATACGTATATATTGGAGAAAATATTTGCAAATGGGAGAAGCGTTTTTCAAAGCGTATTTCACGGTGTTTGACTTTGAAGAGAATACTTTTTCTTTTGGTGAGTCCAAGTACAGTGGTAGTCAGTTTAAAGCTACAAAGGTTGGATCTGGGTCGGATTCAGATTCTTGTTCTGGCTCTGGTTCTACATTACACTCTCGTATATTTTCTAATTAGTTATCTTGCCCTCAATTGCAAAGTTTTTAGTCAATTCTTCATCACATTTCTTAAGCAAATCATCAGCCAAATTATCAATGGCACTGGAATATAACATATTATTATAACGGCTAGGTTCACTAGGTAACTTAAATTGACTCTGCCACTCATTAGGATCCAACTCTTTTTGTCCATTCTTACTTCTCTCTAAATTCTCCAATCTGCGACTTTGTTTCCATTGATGAATTTTAGAAGATTCCTTTTGATATTGTCTTTGATAATAATTAAAGTTAGTTTGATCAAAATTATAAGAATCGATTTGACTAGCTAAACTTTCCAAGAGTTTGGCAGTAAGATTATGGTTGGAAGACAACTTTAAGATTTCAAATTCACTCTCACTTTTACTACTTTTCACTCCTAATCCCAACTGCACAAGTGCTTGACTTTGGACATTAATTGGAATTTCTTCAAATATGTTTAAATAACTCACTTTATTGGCTTCTAAATCCTTGGATTTCCATTTACCTTCCAAATAAGTGGTGATAAAGTTTCTGGTCAATCTAACTGCTTTTAAATCCAATTCTTTTCCAATACTGGACATATTATGGATTAAAATAAAAGTGTTTTTATTTGATAATTGCTGCTGCACTAAAGATTCAACCAATTGATTAGTGATAAAATTTCCTGATAATGTGCTTTGGAACCAACCTTGGAATTCTACTCCATATTCCAATTCTTTCAAGGATTCCAAGATTTCCAGTTGATACTTTGAACCGGTTCTTGATCTTAAAGATCCTCCCTCATATTGATCTGGATATGGATAAGGGTAAATGTGAGAAATATCAATGGATCCTTTATCATCTTCAAAACCGAAAAGAGGTCCAGAATATAAAGATGGGTAGTTTTCTGATGTGTGTCTTACCATGGCCAACAATGCACTTGATTGGATGTCAATCACCTTGGCAGTGGGCTCTTCATACTTCTTATTATTAACCATAATTGTGTTGAAAAATTATCAGAAAAAAAAAATCTCTGCTCAAATTGTGCGAGAAAATGAAAAATTTTTTAAGCTAAAAAAATTTTCAGTATTATAAAACGATGTCTGGTGTTGAACAAGTAACTGACCAACTTCAAAAAACCCACTTGGATGAAGTCACTGGGGAATACGTTTCCAAGAGTGAGTTGAAAAAAAGACAAAAAGTCCGGGCTATTGAGGCCAGAAAAGCCGAAAAAGCTGCTAAGAATCCTGCCAAACCAAAGCCTGCTAACAAGGATCAATTAGCAGATTTGAATCCAAATCAATACTATGAAATTAGAAGTCGTCAAATTAATGAATTAAGACAAGAGAACTTGAAGAATCCAGATAGTTTCAATCCTTATCCACATAAATTCCATGCTACTATGAAATTGCCAGAATTTTTAAATACTTATGGAGGTTTAACTAAAGGAGAAACTTTAAATGATGTTGAAGTTTCTGTCACTGGTAGAATTATGAGTAAAAGAGAAAGTGGAAGTAAATTGAAATTCTACGTATTGAAACAAGATGGTATTCAAGTTCAAATTATGGCACAAGCTCAAGATTGTGAATCACTTGAACAATATGAAAAAATGCATGAATATTTAAGAAGAGGTGATATTGTTGGAGTTACTGGATATCCAGGAAGAACCAATCCAAATAAGGGGGGAGAAGGAGAAATCTCTGTATTTGCTACCAAAATTCAATTATTAACTCCTTCTTTACATATGTTACCTACTGGATTTTATGGATTTAAAGATCAAGAACAAAGATACAGAAAACGTTATTTAGATTTGATTATGAATGATTCTGTTAGAGATAGATTTAAGGTTAGAAGTAGTATCATTAAGTATATCAGAAAGTTTTTGGATAATAGAGACTTTATTGAAGTAGAAACTCCAATGATGAATGTTATTGCTGGTGGTGCAACTGCTAAACCTTTTATCACTCATCATAATGATTTAAACATGGATATGTACATGAGAATTGCTCCAGAATTGTTCTTGAAAGAATTGGTTGTTGGTGGTATGGATAGAGTCTATGAAATTGGTAGACAATTCAGAAATGAAGGTATTGATATGACTCATAATCCTGAATTTACCACTTGTGAATTCTATCAAGCTTATGCTGATGTATATGATTTGATGGATATGACCGAATTATTATTCAGTGAAATGGTTAAAGAAATTACTGGTGATTATAAAATCACTTATCATCCAGATGGTCCAGAAGGTAAAGAATTAACTTTAGATTTTGCTAGACCTTGGAAGAGAATTAATATGATTGAAGAATTGGAAAAAATCTACAATGTTAAATTTCCTCCAGGTGATGAATTACATACTGAAGAAACTGGTAAATTCTTGAAACAAATCTTGATTGATAATAAAATAGATTGTCCTCCTCCTTTAACTAATGCTAGAATGTTGGATAGATTGGTTGGTGAATTAGAAGATTCTTCCATCAACCCTACTTTTATCTTTGGACATCCACAAATGATGAGTCCTTTGGCTAAAAGAGATAGAAAGATTCCTGGTTTATGTGAAAGATTCGAAGTTTTCGTTGCTACTAAGGAAATTTGTAATGCTTATACTGAATTGAATGATCCATTTGATCAAAGAGCTAGATTTGAAGAACAAGCTAGACAAAAAGCTCAAGGGGATGATGAAGCTCAAATGGTTGATGAAACTTTCTGTAATGCTTTAGAATATGGTTTACCTCCAACTGCTGGTTGGGGTTGTGGTATTGATAGATTGGCCATGTTTTTGACCGATTCTAATACTATTAGAGAAGTGTTGTTGTTCCCGACTTTAAAGCCTGATGATTTCGTTAAAGGTGAAGAAAAGGAATCAAATTAATTCTATAATACAATAAATAATTAGTGTAATGGTGCTGAAGGGGCACTGGCATGGCACTGTAATGGCCCTATAATGGCACTAGCATGGCACTAGCACTAGTACTAGTACTAGTACTGTCTCTTTGGCTATCACACCCTCTTGTCTCTCCTCTCAAAAGCTCCACTTCTTTTCATCTCTAATGCTTGTTTGTAAGGTGGCAGAGTCGGCATTTGAATCGGATCAAGAACAACTCTTTGCCCTTCAATCGTATAAGTAGCATCACTATCAGCATCATTCAAGTCTCCACATGCTATGAACTTACTTATCATTCTTTTATCATCTCCCAAATCTAAAAACTCGAGATTCAGAGGCTTTCCAATGCCAGAATCTTCAAAAAACTCTTCAGTACTTTGATTTAATTCAAGTTTGGGGCTCCAGTTTGCAGGCGGCCGGTAATTCAAACACACCACGAAAGCTTCAAGTGAACTTCCCCTAGAAGATCTAGGCTTAGCACAAATCACTCGTTCAAATAAATAACTTAATTGACTGTAAAGCAAATCAATGTCTCTTCCCCTGAAAATTTTGGCTACAAACGTTCCTCCGGTTCGAAGAACGCATGTGGTCAATTGCAATGCCGATAGGATTAATTGGGCTTGAATATATTCATCCAAATCATGTAATCCTGTTACATCTGGAGCTCCATCGCTACATACAAAATCGGCTTTTTGTCCATCAAACTCGTCCAAAATACGCTGTAAAGTCTTGGGATGAGTGATATCAGCTTGTATAGTCGTTACACCATCCACTGGTGTCATTGGCTGTAAATCTACCGCCACTATTTGGGCATTTGGTTTATCTTTAAGCTCTCTTGAAAGAACTTGACTCCAACTTCCAGGAGCCGCACAAAGATCTACTACTTTCTCCAACCCTTCAAAAATGTTGAATTGTTCGTTCAACTGAAGCAACTTGAATGCAGACCTGGCCCTATAACCTTCTTCTTTGGCCCTTCTATAGTATAAATCTCTCTTATCTTTACTGCTCTTCCCCATAGCTAAAGAAAAGTTTTAATAAATCATCTAGTAGCGCATTTTTTTTTGTTTTTCGCAGGTCGTGTACGTGTGGCAGAAAAACGCGCGCTCACAAATGTCTCATTCAACAAGTTTTAAAAATTTTTTTTTCAATCTACTCAATGTTAAAGTTAAGTAAAAGACTATTCAGCAGTGGTAGTAGATTGTATAAGCTCAGTCCAGCTGAGATGATCTTACAAAAGGAGGCAGAAAAAGTCAAAGACACTGAATTCAAGTCCTCTTTATTGTCAGGCACCTTCCCATACGAGCCCAAATACATAGGAAATAGTCCAATCAATGTGGAATTATTAAAATATAAACCAATCAGATTACCAAAGACTCATGGACATCAAGTAGTGGATCTCAGATTTAGAGGGTATAATGAAGAAGATATTCAGTTGACCAGTGAATTCGCCAGCAGAGCAGCTTATTATTTGGGAATCCCAGTCAGTGGATCCATTAAGCACAAGACTGAGAAAAGATTATACACAGTGATTAGATCACCATTTGCTCAAGCCAAATCTAAAGAGAATTTCTGGAGAACCACATATAACTATCAGTTGAAGGCGTTCGATGCCAATGCAGACGTGGTAGATTTATGGTTGAGTTACCTTAACAAATACGCCTTATCAACCGTGGAATATAAGGCCCAAATCACCGTGAGAGAAGGAGAGGATTTTGTTAAACAATTGGAAGCCATTAGTGAGAAAGATATTGAGATTCCCGATGTATATAAGCAGTCAGATGATCCTGTGTTGCAGAAAGTGGATGAATTGTTGAAACAGTTCCAGAAGTAGCATGTAAATAGAAGTAATGGAAGTACTAAATGATATTAATTCTGTAATTTAAATGTGTATTGAAATATTTCAGTAGTTCTATCCATACATATCCCAATCTTCTTCTTCCTCTTCCTCCTGTGCCCGAAGCTCTTCAAGCTCCTTGTCCAACCGTTCCTTTCTCTTTTTCTGGAGCTCTAAAAGATCAAATCGACACAATGGACAGCTGCTATTCGTCTTAAGCCATGGCCCTATACATTCCAAATCAAAGATATGGCCTCTTTGGGACCGGGAATTACAAGGCAATCGTACCACCAAAGGATACTTATCGTCACAGAATCGATTGGTGCAGATGGGACAATCATCTTCAACGCCCAAAGTCTTAACATCCACTCTTTCAAGCGAATCTAAATAGTCTTGAGATATTCCCTTAGAGGGCGCAGAGTCAGTTGCAGATTCTTGGAGTGATTCAAAGAGTGTTCTTGCAAGATCTGATCCGTCCTGTGTGAGTGTTTGGAGAGCATTGAATAACGCCAGGTCTGGTGTTGTTGCATCGGCGGAAGTTGTTCTCTCGCCACTCATAAAAGAATCAACTACTGATGCTAAAGTAGGATGAGTTCTGGATCTGTTGGAGGAGCTGGGCTCGGTGGAGGGCGTGGGTCGGATATTATGGTCGTCTTGCACAGTTAGTATAGGGCGGCGCAATGGAGGGGGCACTGAGGATTGGGCCGGTGCGAGCTTCACATACCTTCGTAAGTTGACATGTTTATTTTTCTGAACCTGTCTAGTTTATAGATTTTAAGTTGGATTTGAAAAATGAGAAACATCACCAACTTTTATAGTGCTTAAAAACAAGAGTGGCGAACAAAAAATCCCAGAGGTCGTATATTCCTAACTATCCAGCAGTTCATTTGCTTCATCAATGTGTCCCGTATTGAAATAACCCTTGTGAAATTCGTTCAAATACAACGGAGTCATAGGCATTTCTTCTTGCGGTGTTTGGACGGGATTGAGAGTAGGTGAATCGCTTCCCTTACGATTTAAAGGGATCGACATGGGAGGTACCGGAGGTTGAAGTGCGTGTGGATGTGCTTGTGGGTGAACTTGTTGTTGTTGATGTACTTGTGCTTGTGCTTGGTTATGCTGGATTTGTGTATGGGACTGTGCTTGTGCTTGTGTCTGTACTTGATGATGCTGGATTTGTTGTTGATGCAATTGGTATTGAGGCAGCTGGTACATCGCACTTTTCTTGTAGCTATTATTCATGGATCGAGGAGGAGTCTGGCTACTTAACCAGAACCGAGACGGGCTGCCAGTCAAGGAAGTAGGGTCCAAATTGGGGGAATCGGGTATGAATTTGTTATTAATTGGAATGCTTTGGCTGGTGGAATGATCAATCTCGGTTGGGCCCGGACTGGTGATTTTTGCGTAGGTTTCGAATCGTTTCTGATTGAGTTGAGTAATGGAATTTCGACTCCTTATTCCTGATACACGATTGATATGACTATCGTCAAATTGGTATTGATTAAGTTGAGGCGACGTTTCTTGTTGGTTGGCAGTATTCAACGAGAGGAGCGAGATGGTGGAAGATGATGGAATAAGACGGCCTTCACTATCTTTCCCCACGGATGTAGCAAGCAATTCTGGCTCTGGATGATCTGTCATTGTTGTTGTTGTTGTTGCCGTTGTTTCCTCACCGGCACCAAAGTTGCTGTGAGGATATTTGAGCCGTTCTTTGGCTAATGATGATGATAATAATGATGGTCTGTTGCTCATCACTCGGTTCACGTTCTTAGCATCGTCGAGGTTCAACCCGTCGAGCTGTTGGTTTAGTGTTTCCGAAGTGAAGTTGACAGACATGAATGTAAAACTGAAAGATAAAGAGAAAATTTTTTTCCGCATCTACAAATGCGAATTAGGGGCTGCTTTGAGAGAATGGGACGAGGAATGGCGGTAATTGGGGAGAGCGCTGACCGGAGCGTGGGGCGACAATCGCACTAGCCGGGAAGTGACAGGAAAAAAAAAAAAGGGGGGAGATAAGATAAGATAAGTAAATGCGCGATGGATAAGAAAGATAGGGAAAGGAAAAGAGTCATAAAAAACAATAGGTTCAAAGATGGAGAGGATGTGAGAAGGTGAGAGTGTAGTAGTAGGGGAAATGACGGAAACTATGGTCTTTTCTATTTTCTATTATTTGTGTCTATTAGTCTATATTGTTTTTGTCTGGAAAAAGACAGATTTAGGGCTAGTTGATCATTTGCCTTTGCAAAGATTTACCTCTTTTGGTAGTCCTATTTCCCCTAATACTCTCCCTCGTCTTCCGGATCTATCTTAAACACCTTATCCGGATTCATGATCCGATTAGGATCTACTGCCAATTTGATCCGTCTCATTAAATCCACCGCTTCCTCTCCGAGCTCCTTTACTAAATAGTTTCTCTTACCGTTTCCAATCCCGTGCTCCCCACTACTGGTTCCCTCGTTTGCCAAACCGAGCTCCATCATCTTATCAATCAATTCCTCGCATTTCTTGGTTTCCAGTTCTTTATAGAAAATATCACAGTGGAAATTGGCATCTCCAGCATGAGCGAGAATAATACTGTATAAACCACTCTTTTTGACCATATCGTATATCTCATTCAAAACTGGTGAAAGCTTGGATAATGGCACTGCTATATCTGTTACCCAAATTCGGACATCTTCATCGATCTCATTACGCCCATAGTTTAACATAGCATAGAATGCGTTTTTTCTAGCATCAAATAGCTCTTTTCCTTCTTGTTTGCTCTTGGCTGCAATAAACTTGGAACAATTATTTTCCACACTGATTTCCTTCAACACTTTAACTTGCTCGTCTACAATTGATTTAGAAAGTCCTCCAATCTTAAAGTATACTGTTGGAACTTCTTCCCAATCTCTGTCCAAGTAACCTGAATAATTGATACAATGCATCATATCTTTATCAAGCAATTCAATTGCATTAGGATGGATCCCCGTTCTATATATCTGACTCACAGTGTTGGTACTATCAAGAATGCTTGGAAATTGTCCAACAATCACAGTTTCATATTTTGGAATCGGATGTAACTTGAGAGTAGCTTCTGTAACAATTCCTAATGTCCCTTCACTTCCAATGAATAATTGAGTTAAACTATACCCACTACTCAGTTTCCGTGGTCTTTGCTTGGTTTTCACTATTTTTCCATCCGGTAATACCACTGTTAGTGAAATTACGTTGGAAATCATAGCTCCATATTTGCTAGCATTGATTCCTGAAGCGTTAGTATTAACCATTCCAGAGATTAGACCATCTGGCCCACAGTCGCTACCAATCATAAGGCCCTGTGGTTCAAGAGTTTCGTTTAATTTGACCCAATTGACTCCTGCTTGTACTTTGACATCCAAATCGTCGATATTAACTTCAAGAATTTGCTTCATTCTGGAAGTGTCCAATACGATTCCTGGTCTGGTGGAATAAAAATGGCCTTCTAATGAAGTGCCTCCACTAAATGGTACAACTGGTACTTTATATTTGTTCAAGACTTTCATACATTCACTAACTTGTTCTGTGGATGTGGGATAAATAATGAACCTTGGACGTTGATGGGGCTTTGGCTCGTGAGGGTTAAACTCGTTCCGGGTGTGGTGATCGATCTCCGGTTTGGTATTTAACACATTTGTCTCGCCGATTATGGATTTAATTTCATCAACACATTTACCAAAATCAGTTTGATTGGCATACGTTGGTGGTGATATTTTGGAGAGCTTGGTGGTACTCTCAATGGGGAACCAGTCTGAAGGAAGGTTTGCCCGGAGGTTGTTCCTTGTGTAATGATAAGTCACATAGCTGGACGCTACAGACGTAGTAATGATTCCCGTTACGTATAAGAGACGTCTGGAGAACATGAGTCAGAGTGAGAAAAATTAGATCTAACTCCAATTATAATGAAAGAGTGAGAGTAAAATGCGTATGGTGAGAAGAGGTATGGCGAGAGTGTAGGAAGAATGGTGAGTGTGTGTGTAGAAAGAATGGCGAAATAAGGTGTGATTAGCGGTAGTGTGTACGTTGACGGTACGAGGTCTATGAAAGTTGAAAAATTATCAGCGTACCAAATGGTGATGTTCCAAAGAGAAAATCGCTAACGCAGATGAGAAGAGAAATAACACTTTTTGTCAAGTAAACTAAAATCTGTAATCAACCACACCTTCTACAACTCACCCATTAAATCAAATCATAACGTTATTTTCATTTCCAATCCCTATTATACACTAATCTACACATATAGCTTCATGATAGTTGTCGCCAAACACCAGGTCAACGTCATCTAATCCGAGCTTATCGTCTCTTTCATATCCCATTATCATCACATTAGCCACCATATTGATGTTGTAGTCACCAGGACCATTAAACATTTTTATGAGTTCATCCTCTGTCTCCGTCTCTACTTTCATCTCCAAATCACCATAGTTGATTTGAGTGAAAAATTCCATAATATTAGATAAAGAAGTTCTGCTTGTCACCGACAGGCGTTTTTCTTTCTTAGGAGACTGTGGTTTGGTCAACGTTGGAGGTAATACCTTGTTTATAGGTGGTGAATGCTTTAAAGGGGTCACTTTGTTCTTTAAAGGAGGCTCTTCATCAACTTCATCAATAGAAGAATTAGAATAATTTATTAAACTCTCAGTAAGTGGTGATATTAAAGAACTGTCAGTCTCACTATCTTCTTCATCTACTTTTACAAATAAAGAAAATCTTCTTCTACTTTTCTCTTCACGTGTGGCTTTTGGTTGTTGTTGTGGTGGTTCATCTCTTAAATCTTTGGGTAACAAAAAATTAGTAAATGTTTGGCTTAAAGGCCTTCTTCTTGTCTCCTTCATGCTCTGATGTGAAATTTGGGCATTTCCCCCTGGTTAAATAGCAGCAGATGTAAATAAACTTGAATGCCAATCACAACAATAATTAGGTCTCATAATCGTGTATTGTACTGACAAAAGGGGATATCGCCTTCCTATATAGGAAATCATATGTGTAAATACTAGAGGAAGGGATGAAATCGTGTTTTGGTTAAACTACTAAGTTAAGGTTTAGACATTGCGGTGATTTGGTGTCATTGCGGTTCCAGGCCTGGAAATAAAGTGGCAGGAGTGAAGATAAAGTTAGAAGGTTTCTTTTAATGTACTTAAAGTGTTTGGCGAATGGTGACAAAGTTTAAAGGAGGGTTGTTTACTAAAAACATATTTATATTACCTAATTTGGCATCGATATATTGTTCTTATTGTATCGTAAAACAATAGCAGACGAGAGCCTGGATTGCGGTCGAATACAAGAGAAGACGAACAGGAGGCTTCAGAAGGCTACAGGGACCTTCAGAAACCAACGATTGGTTCTATTTACGTCGAGATACGTGATGTTTCATAAGTACATTTAGATCAAAGTGTCTCACACTACTTTCCCCCTTCCGGAACTAAAATAAAAACACGGTATGTTTCAGAAACGGTCGGGTGAAACTGCTATAATAATAACCGATGTATACACGACGGCTTTTGTATTCTATATATTCTATTTACACGACCCAGAATTGTTCTGGGTTTTGATTCATATCGTATTGTTTGCCAGTATTGTTGTAGATTGTATCGTATTGGGACCCTTTTTTCTCGTATAATTCACTGCTGAACACCGAGGAATCTAACAGACGAATAATCTTGGTACTTTTCCATAGATTGGTTTTATTTAGTGGATTTCCTCGGCGGTCTCTTCCGCTTAATGTTTTGGAAATGTAGTTGATGAGAGGTTTACGGATCCGAATTTCAATGTCTATGGAATCGGGTACCATGATCTCGAAAAGAGTCGAGGATTTCCTGGCGCCAGTGGGGGTAAGTTCGATGTAACCCAAGTTCTTTACCACCAAATCGATTTTCCCGGTGAATGGTGGAACAACAAAAGTTTTTAAGTTAGTTGTAGGAGGAATGAGAAACTTAGTGTGTAGCGATTTGTTAGTAGGAAAGTCCTGGGAAAATTGCAGTAAGCGGTCGAGATTCTTGACAGTGAATGCCTCGAAGTTAATGAGGTTCTTATACTGAACAATAGTGTCGGGAGGAGGAACTATGTAGAAAAGACCAGCAACTGTAAGCATTTTATTCTGGAAAGTCTGATATTTTGCATCGTAGGTTCCATATTTGTAGATTTTGGTGTTTTTAAACACATTTTTGAACTTGGAGTAATCTGGGAGTTGAAGATGGTTTAATCCTGGGAGATCTACCAATGTACTTTCACCGAATTTGAAAGAGAGTTCGTCACGAGTAAATCCTGGTAAGGATGATATTCCAGGCCCATTTTTCAAGCTCCATTTACTGAATCCTGTTCGGAAGTCCCTTTTGGAAAGATAAATCAATTTGGATATCAAGGAAGATTTTCCCGAATTGATATCTCCAAGAATGTAGTATGTATCTGGATTGGTGTATAAGTACTGGAAAAGGATATCTAAACCCCAGGATTTAGTATTGCTGACGAGAAACACCTGTTCGGGAGGTACACCAAGACGTTCGAGATATTGTTTGAAGAAAGGGAACTTATTACACTGTTTTTGATCATGATAAATTAAATCCATTTTAGAAATCACCACTATAGCATCTTTATTGATGAGTTTATTCACACCAATTGGGAAATCCACTGCATTAATAACATGAATAATCTTTGCTCCGAATGGAAGTTTATCAAGAATATCTGAATTGGAAATTCCCTCTTCGGTAGGAAGAGTATTTTGGTATTTGATTCTTCTGCATCTGAGACATTCTGTTGATTCAGGTAATGAATTAGATTCTTTCTCTTTGGGTTTCGGATCTACAATTTGCTTCTCTGCATTATTAGATTGTTCTTGTGCGTCTGAAGACTGCAGAAGAAGCTGCAAGTCTTGTGGATCCAATTTACTTATGTATTTTTGGTACACAAGATCTTCTTGTTTCACATATGGTTTGGCAGTAATTAGCGGTTTAAATCCGGGTTTTTGCGGGTCTTGCAGCTGGAGGGGGATTCCACATGACGTACACTTGTCCACTAAGCTGGATGCAAGCGAGATGTACCTTCTATTGCCCAAAATAGGCCGTATAAGTCTTGATATCACAAGAGACGACATCACTAATAAAGAAGAAAAGCCAAATGCGATGGGGACTTGACGACATTGCCGCAGTGTCGTCTATGCTTACATAAGCTTTTAAGAAAGCTTATGTAATCAGACATCAATTATATTGCGCGACATTTTTTGCGCAATATATTGCGTTTGTGGCCTGATTATATAAGCATTGTTGAGCAAGCGTGATTGATGTAGTTAATACCCATTTTGTCTTGTCTGCATCTAATTGGGAGCGATCTTACTAGTTAAGGAAATACCACAATAATAATTTAATTTAATATATTTAAATAAAAATTGATCCATTTTTAGAAAAGTCTCAGACATGTTATATTTCCTAAATTTATATTAAGTAACTAATTATATCACTTTAACCCAAAACAAAAACCTAATTGAGATCTCTTAAAATAAAGTCAAAATAAATTAAGAAATAAAAACTAAATCCGGACATTTTTTCCTGCATCAAAATTCAATCATTGTGCGTCTAATGCATCAAATTTATCATTAAACGTCCATTTCTTCTTTTTAAAGATTCCAATTTAGAACCATCTTTCTTGAATAAGAACTGTTTAAAGCATCTATTGCATAAAATCATCCCAATTAGTCCAACTGACTTTCCCTTTCCAATTAAAAACTAAAAAAAATTTCACTACTGATATTTTCTACTTTAGGAGTTTCTTATGAACGGATCGAGTCTAAATGCCCAAAATGTGCTTAGGGCGACCGATCTGGTGCCAGGAGCGTCGCCACACATACGACCCATCTCCGGCCCCCAATACCACCGAAGCACTGGGCTGGGGACGGCGTCATTGGGCGAGAATTACGCCAATTCTGGGCCGCCAGCCGTGCCAGCTTTGGACGGGAATTCCACCATGGCCGGGATCTGGCATCAACTTGGTACGGTGGCCCTGGAAGTGGCATGCCCCGAGGTGGCGTTTGGCTGCTTCCACCGCCATCTCTCGACCCATCCGTACGACATCCTGGCCCTAATGCTGGTGGCAGCTGCTTGCACTCGGTACGAGAGTCTTCACGAACTCATGGACTGGAATGAGGTGGTAGACCGTCAGAGCATTGGCGGTGGTGCCGTGGGAGACTCGGGCGTACTGTCGTACGAGAATTGTCGGTGGGTAACGAGTTTATTACACCAATATCTTGAGGCTATTAGTTCCACTGCTAGCACGAGCGCCGACGTAAGTTCCCGCGATATCGCGGTACGTCTCGTGTGGTGTAAACTTCAATATGCCCTGAATCAATACGCCGCGGTGGTGGCCCAAGTGGACGAAATCCTCGCCCTGGGTTTGGACGACGTCGTGGTGGATCTGGTACGACAGGAACTAATTTACCTTAAATGTTTAAACCTTATAAAATTGGGCCAGTACCACGAGGCCCAACTGCTAGCGTCACAGCTCCGTCCAGCTACCGCCGCCGCTACCACCAATTACCACCGAATGATGGTGAAAATTTTCTATGCTGAACAAGATTACTGCGGCGTCCACCGCCACCTCGCGGTACTCTCGACCCATGGCGCACCGCGCGTCGCCCTGTTCAATTATCGTTACCGCATTCTCATGGCGTACCGCGAGTCGCACCACGAGCTCGCGGCAGCCCTCTGCCACACCGCCGTGGTATTATTCCCTGCTGATTATCAATTGCTTGTGCTCCATTGCTACTCGGCTGCCGTTCACACAGCTGCTGCTGCTGCTACTGCCACCACTACCGCCATCGCTACCGCCACCACCGCCCTAGAATCCCTCTTCTCCGTGCTAGCTCATGTACTCCACCACTTCCCCCAAGCTCCCTACGACTTCGTCCCATTCTACCTCCAAGGCTGGGCCTATCTTCTCGCGGGCCACCACGGCGACGCCTACCTGCTGCTCCAACATTGTCTCGCCTGTACGTCCAAAATCTCCATTGTGTGGATTATGGTCGCCCGGTTGTACCTCGAGCTTGGGCAGCTTCCCGACGCGTTGTCTGCCTACAGTCAGGCCATTCGTCTTGCGGGCGACGACAGCGTGGACGCCGCCTTAGCGTGGGACGGGCTTGGCTGTGTTTATGCGCGGAGCCAGGGCCAGGCGGGCGACGCGGCAGACGCTCGTGCTATGGCGGTGAAGTGTTTCCGTACGGCGGGCTGGCAGCAGTACGCTGAGCAATACGGCCAGGGCGACACCGACCGGACGGTGCCGGTGGAGGTACCACTGCTGGTGGTGCTACGGTACGTCGAGATGGACGTAGCAGACCGGTTGAAACTTTGCGAGAACGTCTCGTAGTACTACAACTGTACCGCCGTACCGCCGTACCGCCATTCCACCGGACCAGCACTGTACCATTCCACCGCCTTCTACCACCATTCTACCACCATTCTACAATTCTACAACCATTCCACCGCCATTCCACCACCATTCTACCGTACCAGCACTGTACCATTCCACCATTCTACCACCATTCTACCACCATTCCACCGCCATTTTACCACCACGCTACCACCATTCTACCACCACGCTACAACCATTCTACCACCATTCTACAATTCTACAACCATTTTGTATATTAATGTACGTCTACATACTCAGTAATCTGCGCCCAAGTCCCCGTGTAAAGCGCACCACGAGCGCCCGTCCCACGCCGCGGGAACAATACCGGTGGCAGCGGGAGCGGCAATACATCAATGGCCCACGGCAAGTCTCGTACCACGCTACCGCCATCCACCACGATCCCCACGTCGCTCTCACAAAGTGCCAATAAATCCGTACGACTGTCGCCGACGTACGTTACGTGGTGGTTGTACTGCAGCCGGAGCTGTTGCACCACCTCCAATTTATCAGCGCCCGTACGAATGCCACCACTAATACCACGAATCTCTCGTGCAAACGTACCGCGACATACGTCGCCATCAAATTGTAATTCGTTACAAATTATATCGCCGTACGGGACGATGGGACGAATAAGTTCGCTGGTCCAATTTACGCTGAGAATTACCACGGGGGTGGCGGTGGCGCGGCACCGCGCGAGAAATTGTCGAAATCCTGGTTTTAAATCAATGGTGGAAGCCACCGACCTAATGCTAGCACGAGAGACGCCGGAAAATAGGCCCAAGCGCTCTATTTCTGCCACGGACGCTAGTTCAACTGACTTGAGGCCTTTTTGGTATTGGATTTCTTGCTGGAAGGACGTAGGGCGAGGAGCCAGACGGGTGTAGTGGTGGTAGTGGTGGCGGTAAACGTCGGAGAAGTGGGCGAATGGTGGGAGGGAGTTTTGGTGGCGGTAGGCGGTAGCCGCTAGGGCGGCGATGGTGTCGCTGGCGGTGATTGTTTGGTCGAAGTCTAGGACGAAGATACGCATGGGTGGAAAGAATGGACTGAGATTGGACAGAGAGTGTGGACAGTCGCGGTGTGAGCGCGGTGTGAGCGCGGTGTGAGCGCGGTGTGAGCGCGGTGTGAGCGCGGTGGCACCGCAATCCCACGCCCCGCGGCACTGGCTCGCCCTAACCTCTCCCTAACCTCGCCCTAACGTCACCCTATTTCCCTATCTCCCTATTTCTCCCTCCCCAACAAACACTTCCCATTCTCCATTTCTCCACCCATTCCGCTCCATAATCGCCCCAACTTCCGCCACAAATCCCTCGAGACTCGCCCTACTCTCGTTGTATTCTTCCACCTCCTGTTTACTGGCCTTACTCTTCACCTTCCTCTCCCGATTCCGCCGTAATTGGTCCACCATCACCGCCATACGCCCCCCGTCCCGTAAATACTGCGGATTCGCCTCAACCATTCGCCGTAAACTCTTGTAGCTTAAATTCAAAATATCCATCTCTTTATCCAGTAATCCTCGTGCTACAATTACGTCCATGATCCCGTCTAAATCCTTGTCTATCGTACCATCACTTACCACCAGATAGACCCATTCAAATACTAATTTTCGGATCTCTAATCCTTCATCTATTACGTATTTGTATGGCCCCATTGGAATCACTTTTTTGAACTCATTGTACGTCTTAAGTTCCGCCAAAACCGTGGTAATCATACCGCCATTGATGAGTCTAGGATGGTGGTAGTATACCGCGATAAGATTCTTTGTAAGCATGATTTTAATATCAATATTGATGATTTCATAGTACTTTAAGCTGGCGGTAATTAGGCCGGAAATCAATGCCTCGTCGCCCAGTTTTACCACGAGATGGTTTAAAATCACTAAGCTGGTGTAAATTAGGCCCGTACTGTGGCCATTTAGGCCCATAAGGCGCTGGATCTCGCGGTAATCGTTGTTGTTTAGGGCGATTAATGCCAAAATCTCTCCAATGGCTTGGAATTGTTTATGGACTACTTCCACGTTAACTTGGTCCAAAAGGAGCCGGGATACCGTGGCTTCGAACGAGGCATCGTGGTACGTGGTGATGAACGTCTTTATGGCGTTTAAAAGGTGAGTTTGGACCGAAATATCGTTGGTTTCGGTGTAAGTTTGGACCAAAAGCTCGCTGTGGCTACGCAGTAATAGGCCGACGCTGGTCAGGATTTGGGCCTTAAGACGATCGGGAACATCGTCACGGCCTAAAAGCTGGACTAATGCAGCGGTGTCTACCGCCACGTCGCGGTGGACATGGACGTAGCTGAGAAATTGAAGCGTTTGGGCGAATTCAGGGCCTAATTGTGGGCTGGCGACCAACGTGGTAAGCCGTGCCTCTGCCGCGCGGACTTGTGGGTCGAGGCCTCGTTCTACGCATACTACCGCGAGGATCCGTACGGCGGTGGTTCGAGAAAGGTCGAATTTCTTCTCTAGCACGGCGAATTCCGGTAATTTTGCTACGATTCCGCCCCATTCCACGCCGTCGTCCGCGCTAATACTGTTCAATAAATCCACCACGAAATCTGTGGCCAGCTCTCCCGCTAAGTCTCCCGCCAGTTCCACCGCGTCAAGCTCGTGGTACGCAAGATTTTGCACCACTAAGCCCACCATTTTACCGTCCTGGTGGTGCCGTTTCCCAACCAGCACCAATTTATCAATCGCTACCGGCTGCTCAAGCTGATTGGCCAACGATAAAATCAGGCCAGAATGGGCAGTAGACTCCCCAACGTACGTCGCCAATACCGCCACCAACGGCAGGAACACGCGGCGCATTACCGCGGGCTTCGCGGTACAGATCTCGTGCAAACACGCCAAATTGGTGGAAAAACAAGATTCGCTCGTTAAGTTTTGGGCCACCGCGCGGTACACTTCGTTCCACTGCGGGTCCAGGAGCTCGTGGTGCACCGCGTAACAAGTGGCACTGGAAACTAACGCATTCCTCAAGTCAATCAATACTTTATCGTCGTCCAATCGGGAGATCAAACAGTCGAAGATCTCGTCGTTGGACAATTTAGTGCTCCAGCAGTCAAAAATCTTTAGGATTGTAAACACTTGATTGCCAGAGGAATGGCGGACCTTATTAGCGAGAGTTGGTACGAGACCCGCGGCGATTTGGGCCACGACGGCGGGCGGCTCGTGGTGCGATACCGCGGCAATTAGCGATAAGTTCTCATTCAAATCGAGATTTTTTGGCAGATTGAGAAAATCAAATAGCGCCGCGAGGAATTCGCGGTGGAATTGAAGTTTGCGGGCCAAAATGGCACGAATTAGTACCAAGTGTCGCGGTAATGTCTCGTTAGAAAGATTATCCAAGATCTTTTGTTGGATGGCAGGAACGTGGTGCTGGGCTGGGCCAATTGCCACGATGGCGTCGGTGGCCGCGGTGGCAATGAGCGTATTTTTATCGGCTAAGCTATCGATCAACAGAGGCATGAATTGGGCGAGGTTCATTTGGGCCGCGAGGCCAATGGCCTTATACCGCAATTTCCAGGCGCCATCGTCGTACGATTCTTGGTCGAGATCATCGTCATCGAGGTCGTCGTCGCTTAAGGCGAAGCTAGCCAGGTCTGAGTCGGAGTCCAAGTCGAGCTCGGTGGTGGAATAGTGGAGGTATGAGTCGACGATGGAAATGATTTGGTCTGTGGCGGTGGTGGCGGTAGCGGTGGTGGTAGTGGTGGTGGTACTCGCGGTATCGGCCTCAGCGGCGGCCTGGAGTGCTGCCACTATATCCAAGCACACCTCTTTCAACGCGTGGTCCTCCACCAACAGGTCGAAATCCAAATCGTCCGCACGGCTAGTCAATACGCCCATCACCTCGCGGTATACCGCCAGGAAATCGGCGGGCCGCTGGCACGATTGCACCAAAACTAGCACCAAACGTAACCGCACGAGCATTGGCCCAAAACCTACCGCGGGCACCGCGTCAATTACCGCCATGCATGGCGCAAATTCCACGCCGCGCGCCACCAACATTTGAAATCCATAAATACATTTGGATGACAGCGGCAGCAGAAAGGCTCGGTCGACCAAATAGCGAGCGACGCGGGCCAGTTGCTCGTGGGAGAATACCGCGACAAATCGTTTAACAAGTTCAATTATTAAATCGAGCTGGTCACGTGCCAATGCTGGAGCAAGTAAATTGGCCACCAAAGCAGCCGCCAGCGGGTCATCGTAGCGGCAAGCTAAGACCAGGCGGAGGACTAGGGCGGCTACAGGGCCATCGTCGTGGTATAATTGGTCCACTACCGCCATAGTGCAAGCGTGAGACACGTAGGGAACGATGGCGGGAAATACCCGTAGCGCTTGGCTCTGGACGTTTGGATTGGGATCGTTTAAAAGTTTGAACAAAGTTGGTACGAATGCCTCGATGTGGGCTTTATTTGCCGGGGCGAGGCACTTCTTGAAGTCTTCTAGCGCCATGAACCGGAGGTCTGGGTCGACATCTAAGGCTCTGTCGGTGATAGATCTGAAGGAAAGCATGGAGTAAAGGAATGAGCAGTGAGTGAGCACGTAGTGCGAGCGCGGCGGCACAGCGAGCGCGGCGGCACAGCGAGCACGGCGGCACAGCGAGCACGGTAGTGCGAGATGGTGCGGGCTGTAAGGCGAGCACGGTAGTGCGAGAGTAGTGCCAGATAGTGCCAGAGTAGTGCGCGCTGTAAGGCGAGCGTTGAAAGATCTACTCTCGTTCTACCCTCGCACTATTTCGCACTACGCTCGCACTATTTCGCACTACGCTCGTTCTACTCGTTCTACTCAATCTACCGTAAGTCCATGAATTAATACACACTATACAGAAACACGCTCCACGACGGGGGCGTCGCTATCGCTATCGCTAGAACTATCGCTACCACTACCACTATCACTATCACTACCACTATCACTAGTACTATCACTATCACTCTCACTACCACTGCTACTACCACTACTTTCACTACCACTACTCTCACTACCATTACTCTCATTTCCAGCACTATTCTCACCACCATTCTCCTTCTCCTTCTCCTCCTCCTCCTCCTCCTCCTCCATCTCCCCCATCGCCACCAATATCCTCTCGCTCCGCTTCACGTACGCCTCGCTGTAAGTCTCGCCAGTTTTCTCACCAGCCTCCTCGCCAGTTTCCTCAGTTTTCTCACCATCTTCTTGTTCCTCTCCCGCCATTCGCGCCGCGATCCTTCGTTCTACTCGCTCCTCTGCCGCCGCCATTGCCGCCCGTCCTGCCGCCACCACTTGCTTCAATTCTCCTACCATCCGCTCTCGTCCACCGCCTTCAATACTGCTTAAATACTTCACCAAATACTCTTCGTATTCCGCCGGAACGTGCTCGATGTTCCGAAGAAGCCAATTCTGCTTCTGCTTACTGAACTTCCAGCCCGCCCGGTCCGTGGCAAATTGCACGAGGTAGGCGTACTGATCTCTGACTGGCGGTGGAGCTCGTTGATTTTTAGGCAATTTAGGTCTTTTAGGCGGTTTTTTATCGCTATTTTCGTGGGACTTTTGGACGGTACGGGCCCGCTTACGGGTTCCCGGCTCTAAATGCACTGCTGATTGGTCCTGTTGGACTTCTAGCCCGAGTTTCTTCCATGCTGGTTCCATGAGATGAGGTAAAAAGAGAGAAGAAGAGAAGAGAAGAGAAGAAAAGTGCGAAGAGATTGGGAGGAATTGCGGTGGGAATGGCGGTGGAATGGTGCGGAAATGGTGCGGAAATAGCACGAGAATGGTGCGGAAATGGTGCGAAGTACAGTGGGAATGGTGCGAAAAGTAAAAAAGTTTGGGCGGAATGGTGCGAACTTGGACGGAAAAACAGTAAAAATGGTACGAGAGCGGTGCGAAAAACAACATTTTAGGGCGAAAAACAAAATTTTTTGGTCGAAAAACGAAAAATTGGTCGAAAATTGGTCGAAAATTGGTCGAAAATTGGCGAAAAAAATGAGAAAAACGAAAAAATTTCTTCTCATCGCACCAACAGCAGAGAGTCTAGCGACAGCAAATTGGGAATAATGGAGTACAGGTGGTGTCAGATTGTGCCAGGAGGCTCTTGGTGGCACCAACTTTGCGCCTAGCCCTTTTTTCCGGCGTTTTTCCGGCGTTTTTCCGTCATTTTTCCGTCATTCGGTCCTTCTCTGTTCTGTTTGGTTTGGCAATCTTTTTGTCAGCTTCAGTTTCAATCTGTCTGCTGCTTCACACATTGCCTATAGAGAAGCACATTGTTTGAGTCTGGTACGAAGGGATACTTGTATTGGATATAGAAATATGTGTACATAATGTAGAGGAGCGTCATACGAGCATGGTGCGAGCGTAGAGCGAGCACCGCGCAGTTTCCGCGAGAATTTACCGCGAGTCGTGTGAGCATGGAGCGAGCACCATGCCGTTGCGAATTTACCGCGATCATTTACCGCGAGATTGAAGCATTTACCGCGAGGTTGAAGCATTTACCGCGATCAGTTACCGCAGATTGAAGCATTTACCGCGAGATTGAAGCATTTACCGCGAGAAATTACCGTTAGAATTATCGCGCCATTACCACCAGTCTACCACCAGTCTACCACCATCACTGTAAATCTACCGCCATTTCTTCCTTCGCATGCGCTACTAACCGCTTATACCCGTCAATTGCCGCCGTCAAATCACTCTTTTCAACATATTCATGATCTCCATGAGCCACGTGAATCGTTCCAGGCCCGTATAAATACCGCCGTTTTAATGGCTGTAAAACATTGGGAATATCCGTAGCATATGCCAAAATTATCGACTCAAATCCTGCTACTTCGTAGTCCAAATACTGCGGCTCCGACTGGTACCCCAAACTGTAGGTCAAATGGTCCGTGGCGTCTAATTTTTCCACCACCATGGCCCGTAATTGGTCCAAATCTTGAGAAACTCGCCAAAATAAAGTCGCGTCCGCCGAAGCTGGCACCACGTTCGCGGCAACTCCCGCGCTAACTTGCCCTACGTTTAGCGTAGTTGGGCCCAATAATGGATGGACTGGATATTCGTACTGTAAAAACTCATTAAGAAGCGGAATAATAATGTTGGTGGCAGAGATCCCGAGCTCCGGGTACCCGCTATGAGAGGCCTTACCATCGACGTGAATTTTGGCCAATAACGTTCCTTTATGGCCCACTCCAAGTTTTAATTCGGTAGGCTCGCCGAAAATTCCTACGGTCCAGGTGGTATTTAGGCCGGTGCTGGCGGCGCGCATTCCCACGCCATTGATTTCCTCTCCCACCACGAACAATAGGGCGGCGTCGCCCGGTGCGATCGCACCATCTCGCGCCATTTGTAAATAGGCAAAAACTTGGGATGCTACCGACGCCTTAGCGTCGCACGAGCCACGGCCGTAGATTCGACTGCCCTCGACCGAATAATTGAAAAATGGCGGTACGGTATCGATGTGACTGGTGATAAGAATTTGATTGTTTCTTTCGGAGCCGAGATAGGCGTAGACATTGTAGCGATTGGTTTCGACTTCCTGAAGCTCTACTGTGAGGCCGTGGGACGAGAGAAACGATTGCACGTACTGTGCTACCGCGAGCTCGTTGGGGCCAATGGACTCAATTTGCACCATTTGGCGGTGGAACTCAAAGAGCGCTTCGGTCAGAAGATTTGGGGAGGCTGCTGCCGCTGCCAGTGCCAGTACGGCTGCCAGTGCCACCAATTCGACCTGATTTAACACAGGCTTGGTAGCAGGTTTAATTGCAGGCTCTACCGCCATGCCGCCCTGGCCTTCGCCCTGGCCCTCGCCCCATTGCATCACTACTTGCGCTGCTACTGCTTGAACAACCCAAAGAAACCGCATAGTTAAATTGGGAACTTTTCCGATAGGAATTTTTTTCCTGATATGAACTGTTTAGCCGATAGGAATTGCGCTAGTCTTTTTCCGACTTCATTGACTCCATCCACGACTGGAGATTCTGGACCAATTCGTTGGCGATTTCCTTGGAAGTTTGGTCCTTGTTGGTGCTATTTTGCATGCGGTTGGCGGCGGCAGCGATGTAGTCGGTGGAAGAATCGATGTAGGAGTGGGCGTTGGGGAACTGTTGTGGGTCAATTGCGGCTTTGAGTTTGGCGGAGAATTGCGCGAGGTCTGGCGGGTTCGCGGTGTCGTTCGTGGTGTCGTTCGTGGTAGCAGTCTCATTCGTGGTGGCGCTAGTGCTGACGCTAGCGGGGTCTCTCGAGGTGTCTCTCGCGGTATCTCCCCCCGTACCTCCTACGGTCTCACTGTTTCTCTTTTCGTTCATTCCTCTGTCGCTCATTCTTCTGTCGCTCATTCTTCTGTCGCTCATTTCTTGTTGCATTTCCTACAGGAAATCGCTGGTTTAAATGTGACGCAAGACTGCACGTGAAACTCCTGTCCTGTAAATATCTTGTGAAAATTATGTCCTGTATATTGTGGCATGTACAAACTTTTGACCTGTAGGTTAACCCTGTCCTGTGAACAACCTGTCGATTGCTAACCTAACCTGTCCTGTGGGCTAACCTGCAGGTTCTTTGGCCGTGTTAAGCTGCAATTTGCTTACAAGTCTAGAATCGCCCACATCTCTCCCTAAGGGTCCTTAATTCTCGTCCTAAGGGTCCTTAACTCTCGCCCCACGTCGCCCCACGGTATCACTCGCTCATCTCTCTCCCATCCCATCTCTCTGCCACCTGTCCTGCACCCTCTCATTCACTGCATGTGATTCCGCCCCACCTTTTATAAATACTCTCCCACTCCCTCTCATTTGCTGCAAATGAACTTTGCTGACGTCTTTGATACTTTGATCTACTTCTCCATGAACATCGTCATGTTGGCGCTGGTTTCGTTGGACATGGTGGCAGAGCTGCTTGAGTACGTGAAGAATGGCGTGCACTTGGTCAGAACTGGCTATCGATGGGGGTTTGTAGGAAATATTAATTAGGCGTGTGGTTACCATGCAATATGTATTCTTGTATACACTTGCAATTTTTTCCTGTATATACGACTCATTATACACACATAATAATTATTTATACAGCACTCTTGCTGGTAGTACACCTAAATGGAGTGTATATTCTTGTATGATTCCTCTGGCTCTGTATCTATTGGAATTTATAATGTACTTATACTGCACTTGAATACTTTTAAAATTCGAACCTGCATCTCACCTTGTTTCTGACACTCAATTTGTAATATTCACACTTTACTATTGAACTGTTCCTGTAATTTAATATTATATAGCATATACATTTGACTTCTACACATACACACTCTTGTACCTAAATACTTACTTCTCCAATCCTGTACCTTTACACCTCCAGTCCTGTACCTCTCCAGGTTTATGACTGGCTACAAATGGCTGCAAAAAATCTTACTCTTCCATCTCTGTTCCACTTACTCTTCCACCTCCTTCTCTCCTAAATCAAACGTACTGAACTTCCGTGCAGAGATTCTCTTCTCAAACAATAAGTCCAACTCTTCATAGGTCCGATTCTTCGACTCTGGCAACCGGAAATATGCCCATATAAACGTTGGAAGAGCCGTACCAAGCCATACAAATGCTGTTTTACCTCTTAAATCCGCTTCGGTTGGATTAATCAAATATGGCTCTACAACATGACTGATAAGTTGGGCCAAATTGTAACAATTCCGGGCCAAAGCAATAGTGGGAGCTCTGAGTCTTGTAGCACTCATTTCACTAACAATAGTGAATGCCAAAGGGCCAATAGTTAAGGCATAAGTAGCCACCCAAACCATACAAAGACCGGCTTGTCCCCATTTCACATCATGATTGGTTTCAGAAGGCTTATCTAAGATTCCAATAAGCAACAAACACAAACATAATACACCGTATCCCGTGACATAAATGGTTCTTCTTCCAAATCTATGTAAAAGAAACCATGAACAAAATGTTCCAGTAAAAGCTATTCCCGTGACTCCCAAGTTAAGCTTGTAAGTATCATCAGCATTTAATCCGGCTTGTCTAAAGAAATACGATGGAGAATAAGCAAAAGCAGTTCCACTTAAAGTTTGGCCAGCCATAACTAAACAGGAGATTTCAGTTCTTCTTAAATTAATGGATTTTAAGCAGTCCAAGTAGGCATAAATACCTTTGGCTGCAACTTTCTGTTGTTCTTTCTCCAAATTATTGGTATGAATCATAAGAGCAACATTCTGGTGGCTTTTAAAGTGGATTGCTGGATGAGTAAGACGTTTAACAGAATGTACAGCATCTTCCATGCGGCCTTTTCTAACCAACCACCATGGAGAATCGGGTGCAAAGAAGATGGCAATAAACAAAGGTACAGGCCAGGCCCATTGCACGGCAAACGGGATCCTAAATCCCCATTCGGTGGTGTTATTGACCAAACCTTTCAACACTCCAGCCGCAATAAATTGACCAATAGCCCAACACATATTAATATAAGCAGTTAAATATCCTCTTAAAGCCATAGGACAAACTTCACTAGCATAAGTTGGACCCATAGTGGCAAACACACCCCATGGAAGTCCACATAACACCTGACCAGCCACTAACATTCCCGAATCTTTGGCGAAAAACGTGATAAAAATAAAGGCACTCATAAACACTAAAGCTACGAGAATAACTCGCCTATGTCCGTATCTTTCACATAAATAACCGTTAGCAAACACTCCAAAGATGGTTCCACAGGAACTGGCGGCTCCAAGACCACTCTGCCATGCTCCACTTAATTCGTAGCCTCCTCCTTCTACTTTTTCACCATACTTTTTCTGAAAAGTTGGATATCCAAAAAAACTACTCATAAGCACTAAATCGTAACCTTCCATAATAATGGTGGCGGAGATAATAACGGCCCAAATAATGGCTTTCTTATGGTACTTAAAAGCGTCGGATAAAGTAAGATCGTGTTCATCTGCAGTTGCATCTTTAGCATCTCTTAAGAGAATGTTTTCTCTGAGTTCGTCTTTTATGGACGAAGCTTCTGAAGCTTCTTCTTCGTGCAGTGTACGAGGCTTTTCTGTCATTGGAAGTTTAATTTGGTTTTTTCTGGGGGTTTTTCTGGGGTTTATATAGCCGTTTTTGTGGGGTACCTCCAGATTTATCTATATTCCTCCACCCTCCTCCACGCTCCTCCACCAAGCTCAACGGTCCTCCACCCCATCTGCATAATATAATCATTTATAAGCCGTGGGGGAGGGCTTTTTCCGGGCTTTAATACGTTAATTCTCTTGTTATTTGAATCAGTTTTGGCCCTAATTTTACCTGGAAATCACGAAAATCGACCAACAAGCGGTCCGTACACCATTCCGCCTAGCCAGATTGTTAATTACATCTCCTTATGGCTGCCATCCTAAATTATCTTCTTCTTTGATTACTTACGAATATTCCAACGGTCATCCTTTTCTCCTATACAGTCGTCCTGCACTCCTTCATATAATGCTCATCTAATCCTGCACATACCCGATCCAATCTCATATGCTTTCTCGTATATCCTCCACGTCCTGCATTTATGTATTCCCTCCACCTGTAACCCCCATCTGTAACCCCCACACATATCTGTAGGAATTTTTATCGGAATACCTTCAACCTTATAAATCTCCCTTTCCCCAGATTTTTCTTCATCTATCATGAGTGAACACTTTTCTTACGACCGTCATGTTGACGGTGATACAAAATTCTCCAGAGGTAGATGGGAATTAAAAGCTGGTGTTAAGATTCTTTGGGCTACAGAGAATGTCAAAAATGCTGTCAAATCTGTCGAAAATTCTGCAGAGTCCAAGGCTTTGCATTCGGTGTTTAGCACCCGCAGAATCAACCATAGAGGTGATACTTTGAACAATGCGGTTATTACAACGCTGTTATCAAGTCCATTGACTGATGTAGTGAAATTGGAGGCTTATCATAACAAATCTAGCTATAAAAAAGCCAAAGAAGCTCGTTTTGAGGTCAATTCGTCTCCAGTTGACGTGGAAATATCTGATTCTCTGCTTGTTTCTGGAAGCTTAGCTGCAGGTGTGGGATCAGGAGGTTTTTCTATTGATTTCACTTCTAATGGTGTGCCTTTGACAGCATTAGGGTACAGATCTTTGGGATTTGTAGAAGATTCTAGATACGAAAAACCTAATCTTACAGGCCACAAGTTTACTGATTATATGACTTGCCAGCTTGATCTCTCAGTTGGAGAGAAGATCTATGGGTTGGGAGAACGTTATGGAGCTTTCGTCAAGAATGGACAGCATGTTGAAATGTGGAACGAAGATGGTGGAACTTCCAGTGATGTCACCTACAAAAACGTGCCTTTTTTCCTTAGTTCCAGGGGCTACGGAGTGTTTGTTGACTCTACTTCCAATGTCAACTTTGAAATCCAAAGTGAACGGACCACCAGAGTCAATATCACCGTTCAAGGACAAGGAATCCGGATTTATATCATTAACGGACCAGATTTGAAAGCCGTTTTGTCCCGTTATGCTAGCCTTACCGGCTTTCCAGCACTTCCTCCAGCAGATACTTTTGGACTTTGGCTTTCAACATCATTTTTAACCAATTATGATTACGCAACTGTGAGTAGTTTTCTCCAAGGAATGTCTGACCGTGATATTCCATTAAATACATTCCATTTTGACTGTTTCTGGATGAAAGGCTTCCAATGGTGTGACTTTAAGTTTGATCCTGTCTTTTTCCCCGATGCTAAAAAGATGTTAAGCGATTTAAAGCTGAAATTTGGTGTGAAAATTTGTGTGTGGATCAACAGCTATATTGCTCAAGAATCGGAGTTATTTGATGAAGGTGATGAAAATGGATACTTCATTAAAAAGACTGAAGATGGGGCTTCTTACCAATGTGACTTGTGGCAGGGTGGAATGGCTATAGTTGATTTCACTAACCCTAAAGCTTGTTCTTGGTTTAAATCTAAGCTTGCGACTTTGATTGACATGGGAGTAGACTATTTCAAAACTGACTTCGGGGAAAGAATTCCTAGTAGAGATGTTTCCTATTATGATGGTTCAAATCCCGTGGGAATGCATAACTATTACACTTATTTGTATAACAAATGTGTTTTTGAAGTGTTGGAAGACAAAAAAGGCCCTGGAGAAGCATGTTTGTTCGCCAGATCCACCACCGCTGGAGGCCAAAAGTTCCCAGTACATTGGGGTGGTGACTGTGAATCAACATTCGAAGCAATGGCCGAATCTTTAAGAGGTGGTCTTTCATTATCTTTGTGTGGATATGGTTATTGGTCTCATGATATTGGTGGTTTCGAAGGCTCTCCACATCCGGCTGTATATAAAAGATGGTGTGCTTTTGGTCTTTTATCTTCCCACTCTAGATTGCATGGAAGCCATTCTTATAGAGTTCCATGGAATTTCGATGATGAAGCCTCGGATGTTTTGAAAAAATTCACTAAATTGAAGTTAAGTTTAATGCCTTATATTTGGACTAAAGCTATTGAAGCCCATGAAACTGCAGTTCCCGTCATGCGTCCAATGTTGCTTGAGTTTGACGATAAAAATGTACTCAATTGTGATGCACAATTCATGTTTGGAGACAGTTTATTAGTTGCACCTGTTTTCTCTGAAAAGGGAGATGTTTCGTATTATATTCCTAAAGGGGACTGGTTTGGACTTTTAGATGGTAAAATTAGACACAGCTGTGGAGAATGGTTTGATGAAGTGCATGATTTTATGTCTATTCCGCTTTTGGTTAGACCTAATTCAGTATTTATTAGCTCTTTAGATGATCAAACCCAACCTGATTATGCCTATAACAGCAACGTTTTGATCAATATTTATGCATTAGAAGGCTCTAGAACCGTGGACATTGCTTCTTTAGATGGAAAATCCGTTGCTTCTGTTACAGTAACTGCTACTCCTTCTGGTTATAAGGTTACTACTTCGGGAGAAGTAGGCAACTATAAGGTGAGAGTTTTAGGAAAAGAAGCTAAAAACAGCAAGAAAGACCATATAGGATATATAGTTGATGGATCCACCATTGATTTGGTGTAAATGCATGTTTCATCTTTCCAATTTCGCTTATGTATCTCTTGCAGTCGCAGTTGCATAATTGCTGTTGGAACATGCCAATCTCAACTTTTTTTTTTGGAATAACTTTTAATATTTGAAAGATAGCGATATGAATCTTTAACAAAGGGTGGTCACCATTATCGTCTCTGTGGTATGGGGTGATTCTCTGACTGCTTATAAGTAAAAACTTTGTAGGTGTCATCTGTAAGTCATACAGATTAGTGCGGCAGAAGTGCAGGATCATGCATACGCATGGAAATATTTTTGCAGCCATACGTTTAAACTTTGATTAAATTGTGAAATTTTATGGATTATGTTGTTCTTAAGGGAACTTCAAATCCGAACAGGAAAGCCGTAGTGTGAATTAGGTTCTGTAAAAGACGAACTCATTCTGTTTTAGGGTGCATATCTACTAAAAATTGTGCATAAAACAGGAAGATGTGAACAATACATGGCCCAATAGAGCGAAATTTCGTAAACATCAGCTTCATGGTCTTTTTAAGCCATAAAGCATTCTATTAGCGTAATTGTGCTTTGCTTGTATGATTTGACTCCCCTATTAAAGTTCACTGAAGCATGTTCTGTTAGTAAGCCTGTCTTTTAGCTTATGTTGTTGCTACACTCATACAGCAACTCTCTCTGACAACAGGAATACCTTTACACGGAATTGCCCTTACATTCTATGGCCAAGCAACCGACACACTTAACTACAGAATGAGTTAGCTGCAAATATGCTAATTTCTTTAAAAGCGTAGAGCAATAAGCACCGAATCCCTCTTAAAGCGATAGTATAAATTTTTAATCCACTCTAAACCATTTGTGGGACACCAAGGATTAACAAGCCTATAAATGCACTCTGTATCTTTTGTGGCACTTGAATGATTAACGGGAGCATAAAAGAAGCATGTTTGCCTGTTATGGAAGATAATTGTAACTGTGGATTTACGACACTTATTGTCGTATAATATGCGGATGGTTTCCCAATCAGGAAATTCATGCATGATCTGAAACTGGAGAAGTCTGAGAGGAAAAAGGTACAAAGAGAAGCCGTGAAGGTCATACTTCTGGGATATAAATGACATTGGAGGTTCATACAGCCTTTTTATGTATGTGCATGACTTTAAGGGTTCCATTGTGTCTTTTTGAAAAAAAAAAAAACTGTCGTCAAAGCTGACTTATACTCATTTGAATGGCTATATTGGAAGAAAGCATTCAACTGCAGCTAAGAGGGCTTTTATGCAACATAAAGCACACAGCTAAAACCTAGATACAGTTTTCGGTATTCTAAGGTTCATATAAGCACACAACCGTTTCAAATACACAATAAAAGAGAACCGTTTAATCCCCAACATTCACCAGTTCCCCTTTGTTAAAGTATATCACAAATGTCATCACAAACGTCATCACAAACATCATCACAACCCCATGCTAACCTCAAGCTTCTCCTCCTCCTCCCTTTCCTCGTTCCTACGCAAATAGTACAGACCTAACATATATTAGCTCACTATTAACTACAGATTCTACAATCTTTGTTCTATGACATATATTCTTACATCCAATATCCTAACGGTAAGATTTTTGGAATCTTGCTCTGGCACCACGACCACCGAATTTCTTTGGTTCCATTCTTCTGGAATCAGCAACTAATAAGGTCTTGTCGTAAGAAGTGAAAATCTTCTTTAATTCGTTCTTGGAAGCTTCGTCAACAAATTTTTGATGGTAAGCAATCAAACCTTTAGCAATGGCTTGTCTGATAGCATAAACTTGGGAAACGTGACCACCACCAGTGACTCTGACTCTGATATCTAAGTTTTGGTATTTGTCTAAACCAACTAAAGTTAATGGTTCGTAGACTTTGAATCTTAAGATTTCTGGTTCAACTAAGGTGATTGGGGATCCGTTGACTTTGATCAACCCTTTACCAGCTTTAACATGAGCTACAGCAGTAGCGGTTTTCTTCTTTCCAAAGGTTTGGACTGATGGAGTAGACATAATTATTGAAGAAAAACTGAAAAAAAATTTTCAAAGTGAGAAAAGTTAAGGTCGTGCAGAAAACTGGTGTGTGCGGTCGTGTGTGAATTGGGTATAGTAGAGATTGGAAGTGTAATGGAATTGGGGTCAGAAGATTGATGAATTGTAAGGTAAAGCGTCATGTCTATTTCCCCCATCATCCACTATGGGCCTATCAATTTCTACATCTTCATTCATATTGTTTCATCCATAACTCGTTACATTGTGAAACTCACGTGCGCAAGTGACTGCTTTCTCTGGCATTTGGGCCGCGTGCCTCTAGCCCTGGCGCACTTAATATTCCCGGTATCTACACTCCTCCTCATTCTCACTTCTCAAGAAAAAAAAATTTTCACATTTTTCATCTAACTACACCAAGATGGCCATTTCAAAGAACTTACCAATCTTAAAGAACCATTTCAAAAAACACTGGCAAGAAAGAGTCAAAGTCCACTTTGACCAAGCCGGTAAAAAAGCCAGCAGAAGAACTTCAAGAGCCAAAAAAATTGCCAAAGAATCACCAAAACCAATTGATTCCTTAAAACCAATTGTTAGATGTCCAACCATCAGATACAACATGAAAGTTAGAGCTGGTAGAGGATTCACCTTAGCCGAAATCAAAGCTGCTGGTTTAACCGCCAAATACGCTAGAACCATTGGTATTTCCGTTGATCACAGAAGAGTTAACAGAAATGAAGAAACCTTCAATGCTAATGTTGAAAGATTAAATGAATACAAATCTAAATTAGTCTTATTCGACAAGAAGACCACCAAAGAAGAAATTGCTTCTTTTGCTGGTGTTTCTATTGCATCCACTTTCCCAATCAAACAAGCTGCTGTTGAAACCACTCCAAGAGCCGTTGAAGTTCCAGAACAAACTGCTTACAGAACCTTAAGATTAGCTAGATCTGACAAGAAATACAAGGGTGTTAGAGCCAAGAGAGCTGCTGCCAAGGCTGAAGCTGAAGCTGAAAAGAAGAAGAAGTAAGTATGACTTGATATAATATATATAAGATTGAGTAGGAATAACTAGTAATAATAATCTAGAGTAATAATTGATGTAGAGAAGAAGGTGATTAGAGGGCATTGCTAAGAGGTTTTGTCAAGTGCGCTTGACTAGGTGCGACTTAGTTGTTCCTCTACTCTTCACTCACTAGTTCCTCATCTCTCATCTCGCATCTCTACGCTTTCGTGATCAGTACCTATATTATAACATACACACTTAATCAAATAATCCGAATCCCATATCATCATCAGATTCTTCTTTTTCTTCTTCCTTTTCTTCTTCAGCAGCTTCTTCAGCAGCAGCACCACCAGCAGCGGCACCGGTAGCTGGAGCAGCAACAGCTGGTCCACTGGAGATGTTGAAGAATAATTCTTTCAAGTCTTGGTTAGCTAAAGCTTTGGAGTAAATGTCAGCCCAAATACCTTCAACTTCAACATTAGCTTTAGAGGTTAAAGCTAATAAGTTTTCAGAGTTGATTTCAATTTCGGAATCGGCTAAGATTAAAGCAGCGTATGATAAACTAGTTTCAATAGACATTTTGTATAATACTAGAAATAATCGATTTAAGCAATTTGCAGACTAGTTCTTAGTTGTAGGTAAAGTTGAAAATTTTTCAGATGGTGCGAAAGACAGACTGAGTGAATGTAGTCACGTGCGTTGCATTAGGGCATCGTGCTGGGATTACTCTCTTGTGGTACTGCATAATGGTGTCAAAGCCAAATAGATAACAACACGTCTACTCACACTTATTCCTCCACGTGACGTTATCTCGGTTTTCTGGGCCCCAGCCAAGCGGAAGCAAGCTCCATACAAGCGCAAGCAAGCTTCTGCCAAGGAGGCGTAACATTCTGGACCCCTGATACTGCAATGTGAAGCATGATTCCATCCCTGCACATTTACTCACCCCCCTATAGAAGGTTGTATTAATAGATGTTTTTAATATAAGCTAAACCCTGTGACAGAACCTATTGATGTATAATCTTATATGCCATCCCATATATACACAGTCCAATTGCCTATCATTGACCCCCCTCCTGCACCAACCAGATCTGAGGATCTGCAATTTGACGTGTTTGTAAATTGGGATTTAAACTTTCTGAAAGTAAACAGACTGCTTGTATATAGGACGTCTGGCATTAAAAGCAAGTATTCCGTTCTATAGTAATTCCGGTTAAGACAGGATTGATGTCCATCCCTTAATTGTACTAAATTAATTAATTTAAAACCTTAAACCCCTGATACCCGGTTTCAACTATTTATACCTTAAAAGTCCCCCTTTTAATTGTTGCATAATACTTTTCCACCTTCTTTCGCTTTTTAAAAGGTTTTTGTTTATTTGTAAATTTTAACTATGTGGTTTTTAGTATTATTAATACAAGCGGTTCTTAGTGTACCAGTTTACCAACGTGGACTCGCTTTTGACTACCAAAATGATAAGATTCAAGGTGTCAATTTAGGAGGGTGGTTTGTATTGGAGCCGTATATCACCCCTTCATTATTTGATGCATTTGGAGACGACTCCAGTACTCCCGTCGATGAATACCATCTCTGTGAGGCTTATGGTAAAGAAAAGTGTAAGGAAATCTTGAGCAACCATTGGGCCACTTGGTACAGTGAAGATGACTTTAAGCAAATTAGTGATGCAGGAATGAATGCCGTCAGAATTCCAATTGGATATTGGGCTTTTAAAATGTATGATTATGATCCTTATGTTAGTGGACAACAAAAATATCTCGATAAAGCCTTGGAATGGTGTAGAAAACATAACCTTAAGGCATGGATTGACTTGCATGGAGCTGCAGGAAGTCAAAATGGGTTTGATAATTCAGGAATTAGAGACCAAATTGAATTCCAATCTAATCCTTACAATACTGCTATTACTTTGGATGCTTTAAAGATTTTGATTGATAAATATGCTGCATCTGAATACTTGGATGTGGTTATTGGTATTGAATTGTTGAATGAACCTTTAGGACCAGCATTGGATATGGATAAATTGAAGGATTACTTTACTAAAGGATATGATTTAGTTCGTGATATTGGTTCTATTCAACCAGTTGTTATTCAAGATTCTTTCCAAAGTTCTGGTTACTGGAATGATTTTATGACGGTTGATGGTGGTGACTATTGGAATATAGTTGTTGATCATCATCATTATCAAGTTTTCAGTGCTGATGAATTGAGTAGAAGTATGGATGATCATGTTTCAGTTGCTTGTGGTTATGGAAGTGCACATAAATCAGAAAGTCATTGGAATGTTGTTGGAGAATGGTCTGCAGCCTTGACTGATTGTGCAAGATGGTTAAACGGTGTTGGAAGAGGTGCTAGATGGTCAGGAGATTACGATAACTCTTGGCTCAAAAACTCTTGTGCTGATTTTATTGACGTTTCAAAATGGCCAGACTGGCAAAAAGTTAATACACGTAAATACATTGAAGCCCAATTAGATTCTTATGAAACAAGAAGTGGTTGGTTTTTCTGGAATTGGAAGTGTGAAGATGCTATTGAATGGGATATGAAGGAATTAATTGCCAATGATTTATTCCCACAACCTTTGAATGATAGGCAATATCCTAATCAATGTAACTATTAAAAAGAATATAGATCAAACTGCATACTGTAATACTAATATATATAAATCTGTGTAAGATGTGAAGTCGTAAGAGTAATCATTAATCATTTGTAACATTATGTGAAGTCGTAAAAATAATCATTAATTATATCCAGTAATCAAAAAAAAAATTGTGTATAGCGGTGATGTAAATTCCTGCGTAGCAAATTGGGACGCTTTTTCTTTCCTTTATCATATCCCCGTTCTCTGCAGATAAGCCAGTTGCATTTCAAAAATACGCGTCAGCCTCCTTCTTTGCAAGGTTACGTAAAGCTATCGACACCATCCATATACAACCATAAATTGCTATAGGGTCTCTGTTATAATTCTTCTCTTTTAATATATTGACGTCCTATCCTTCTATTAACCACATGGTACTGCACTTGCTTTACGAATGAGGACCTTTGTTTTAACCAGTTGTTTGTTTACTTTGGCTCTCCTGCATATGTGTCTCGCCCGCTCCTCCGTCCCTCTATTATCCGGATGGGTTTCATCTGGCTAATTCTGAAAACTGCAGATTGTGTAAATTTTGGAACATAAACTTTATTATTCTATAGATAGAAGTTACAAGAGTAAATAAACAAATGGATAGCGACACTGTTCTCGTGCTAAACTTAGCACGGATGGGGCTCAATTGTAGTACGGGATTAAAAGAAAGCTTGAATGGGATTAACAATAGGGTTTCGGACGCTAGCTTCGTGTTAGGGAACAGCAATAATATAGCTGGGTCTTGCACGTAGAGCCAAGGCTATAGTCGAGCATTCTAGCGTTGTCATTGCATGGTTGCATTGTACGATTCTCCTGCCATGTTCGTGGTAGTCCAAAGCCCACACCGCACCTGTTCTATATGCTACTCGCACCAGCTCTGAGCCAATGCAAAGCCGTACCAAGCCCTGCAAAGCCCGCACCAGATGCTCGCGCCACTCTCAACCATATCGCCCTAACTCTCCCTAATCTCGCCCTAATTTTTCTAGTCCCTCCATCCATCCTCAATCTGCTCTTCAAACATCCTTGTACCTTCCTTATAATCTTCTAATTCATTATATATCTGGAATGAAAGCCGTACCATCATGGTATCTCCATAATACCCAAACTGAACATGTGTATTCCTCTCTAAAAATGCAATCTTAAATGCATCTACCTTGTCTTTTGGAATCTTATACTTTTCAGGTACTACAATATTAGCCATGTGATTAATTTCATTTCCAAATACTTTAGTATCCCATCTTTCGCATAACCAGGCCGTAACCTCGTCCCGCAAGCCCCTACAGTACTGCCAGATCTTCTCATCACCTCCAATATCTTGTCGATACTTTTTAGCTGCAGAAACACAATTCAATTTAGCATAATTTTCAGTAGCAGAGAAAACGAACTTTTGCACTAAAGTTTCTGCCCCACCATCCTCGATATACACATGACTGATAGGAAATGGTTGGATAGACACGTGATGCTTAGGATCCACATACAAAATAGCAGTGGCTCGAGGACAATAGTACCATTTATGAAGATTACTAACAAGATAGTCCGGTTTAAACAGGTCAATTTTAAAAGGTACTAATCCTACACCATGAGCAGCATCTATAACCGATAAAACATCATATTTCTTACACAATTTTGTCAATTGCTCAAATGGGAACAAGTATGCAGGCATACTACTGACCATATCAAACATACATACAGTAATATCACCTTGCTTAAAAACTTGTTCAAATTGTTCCAACATGTGCAGGTCACCTTTAGAAAAGTCCAATTGTAACTTGATGATCTCTATGCCGTACATTTTACTCATATACTGCAAAACATGTTCACAACTATCATAAACTACTGACGTAATTACTGCTTTATCGCCGGCTTTCCATTTCATAGTGCGAAACACAATGTTTATGCCGGAAGTAGCATTGGGGATGATCGCCAAGTTGGTATATGGAGTTCCCACTACACCGGAAATTTCCTTGATGGCTTTTGTATACTCCTGAAATTGGGTAATAAACATGTATTTATCAGGGAACAGGAGATCATTAGTCATGGACCGAGAAAACTCCTCCACCACGACGTTTGGCGGGAGCCCATACGAGCCGTGGTTAATTGGGATCACGTTAGATGCAATTGGGAACTGACTGCGATACTTTTTGCCGAAATCAATGGACATCTGGGTGTGAAATTGTGTTTTAAGGGAGGAAAATCTGGCGGAATTGACCTTTTATAGGCTTAGAACACGGCCCCACGGCTCCTTTTTGACAGAGACGCGGAGGTGAGGGTAGAAAGTGCGGCATGGGCGTGTCGGTCTACTAGTCTTGTGCTGCTTTCGCACTGCGACTCTGACTATTCTCACCGCGATATCACCGCGACACTCTCGCTAGCCCCTCCACCTCTCCCTCCACCACTCCCACCGGCCGCACCTCCACTCCATTTGTGCGCATCTCTTCTTTTTTTCAGATCAATGTTTCCCAGCTCTACATCCCGTTCCATTACTGCTGCTTTACTACGAGCTTCTCCCGGGAACATCTTGCCCAAAGCCAAACAACCGCTCATAAACTGGCCTCGTGCTTTTTCTTCCGCATCCCTACGCCCTTCACAGCCGTGCCATTTCCTCCCACGCCTATTGCCATCTCCTTGCTGGCTCTCAAGCCTGCGCCAATCCATACGACATTTGCATCCTTCACATCCACCAAAGTCGCCGCTAATACTCCACCACCGTGCATCTTCCCTCCCTGGCACCACTCCTACCGCCATATCTTCCCCATTAGCTCACAAAATTTCCCCATTCCCTCGCAAATTCTCCCCATACTCACCACTCTCCAGAAATATCCACACACATTCAATCTTCCTCAAGTTCAAATCTTTCCTCAAACGAAGCGGCAGGCCGTTCAATACCGATGATTACTCTGCCATATTCTCCTGGATAGTCATCAGTAATGCCCTCCTAATCATTCTCGGTACAACCACCTTTTTCTCATTGATTATTCTCTTTTTTAATACGGTGTTTGCTCAGGAAATTGTGGCCACTAAACTCGGAGAAGTTATCACTAAGAACTCCAAACTCAGTGTGACGTTTGAAAGTGCCATTGTTCCGGGCTGGAAAGATGGGAAAATCATGTTTAATAAAGTGTTTGTTAGTAGAAGACCTCAAAAATCAACTAAATTTATTAAAGCTAACGGTCAACAAGACGAAGAAACGCAATATGATGATGGGAACTACACCCAATATGATTTGACAATTGAAGAGATTAATTTAACCCTAAGTTTTAGCAAATGGGTCAATGGAAAGGGCATTGTAGATACTTGTGAAATGAAAGGTGTAAGAGGTGTAATAGACAGAACACATGTTGTATGGAATCCTAATGATAGTGCTACAAACTATAAGAACGTTTATCATCCGGGAGACTTTGAGTTTGATCGATTTAAAATCACTGATATGTTGGTAACTATAAATCAACCAAATAACTTCCGACCATTTGAAATGGAAATATATCATTTAGAAGCAGACAAGTTTCGCAAGCATTGGTTGTTTTATGATTTATTAAACTCTAATGCACATGGATCATATGATGGTTCATTATTCACTGTTCATAAGCGTCAAAGAATGGAAGATTTGAATATGAATATGGATTTGGCAGATGTGAAATGTCAACGTTTGCGTATAAATTCATTGAGTATAGACCATTTGAACAGGGGAATGGAAGGACCATTTGGATGGATTACTGATGGGAAAGTAGATATGATTGGAGATTTCATTATGCCCAATACACCTCAAGATTTTGTCAGTATGCTCAAGAATTATTCTTTTAATAATGAACAAACATCTTCAGTGGATACCAAAACCACCTTAAACTTGGTAGTCAAATTGAATAACGTTCGAGCATCAGTTCCTTTCCAAGCAGAGGAATTATCATACATAAACTATGCATTAATTCGACCAATTGTTGGTTATATCAATAGCCATAATACTTATATTGAGATCAACAATACCATTGTCAAGGATCTCAAGGACTTTGAAGGTTCTTGGACCATTTATGATTGTTTATTGATGGATGATATCAGTGAACAAGTGTACCACAATATAGCAGAATATGTTGTAGATGAAGAGCGTAGATTGACTAGGATGAAGAAAATCATGTTTTGGAGTGGGAATTTGATACTTCAGCTTCTTCTTTTGAGCATTGGAGCTCTTGCATGATGGAGATATTAAAATTGTGACGACACAGTACTGTCACAAATATCATAATTATCACAATTGTCACCACCTACATATTTATCACCTGCACAATTATCACTTGCACAATTATCACCGCCCACCACTTCCCCCATGTATACACCTGTAAATAGACTAATTGCATACTCTTCCTCCCTTCCTCCACTCTTCCTCTACTCTTCCTCTACTTCCTCCACTTCCTCTACTCTACATCACTAAAATCATCGCCAACAATGTCAAATAGCACACAATACTAATCCCCGTCAATACCATCACACTATTCCCACTGCTTTTAAAAAACTCCTTATTCTTCACTGGATTATAATAGAATTCAACACTTCTACTCTTATACATCCCAAAACAAAACACTGTGAAGCCATAGATAGTGTAGATGGCTCCTATGGGTAAAAACTCCTTAGAAAAGAGCTTTATGATCATAATAGAGAACGCTAAGCATCCTATGGAAGTTCTGGTGTATGCTCCTTCATATGTTCTCTGGTGAGCTCTCACGTCCAATTTACGTCCATTGGAAAGCCCTTCTAGTGAGGAAACCCGCCGTGTCACCTCGCTAACACGTGGATCCACTCCACTACTCAGTCCTGTCGTTTCCTCCGTCTCTCTGGCTCTTTGCTCTGCTACTTTATTGTCTACACTTGTCATAAATCCCTTACTTAAAAATCGCATTTCTCAATCTCAAATCAATTCTTAATTTCTCAACCTTCAACCCTTCAATGGCTCCTCCAAGACGATACTGGGTGAAGCTCAAAGTGCCCAAAACAGTGCTACAGAAGCTTCCTGTGTTTGAACCTCCCGTTTCCAAGAGTAGGCTCAAGAAATTGGCCCAGGATGATAAGAAAGAGAGCAAAACAGGCAGTCCTCAACCAGACTTTAATCATAAAATTAACAGTGGTTTAAAAGAGAGTAGTACTTCTGGATTGATGATGAATACCGTGGGACAGGTCAAGTTGGATAAGAGTGGCAAGCCTGCGAAGAAATGGACCAAAAAACCCGTGCTGTTTAAGACTTTTAGCGGTTACACTGTCAAGTATGTCAATTGGCGAAAGTAGGAAATGTTATATAAACGGTAGAAAGTCTGGGGAAAAGAGAAAATGGGAGAAATACCAATCCCAAAACAACTTATGTGATGCCTATGAGGCTAATAGTACAGCTTTAGGGTGATTTATAGTGTAATATATACTGTTGTATGAAGCATTTGTTAACAAAAAGCCTGTCTGAAGGTTGAAAAAAATCATTAAATTACTTAAAAATATTATCACTTCTCATTTTTTCTTTAATGAATCTCACTTACTCACCATTCTTTAGCCGATTTTCAAGGAGGTTAGCGAGCGTTACTCCCCCTATATCTACCACCGCTTCGTCTTCCGTGGCCTCAGCTTCTATTTCCAATAAACAGCTTCTTTATACCATCGATAAATCGTCTCCTGGCTCCATTTTCTTCCTCCCTCATGGAACAAGACTTTTCAATAAACTAGTGCAGTTTATGAAGATCCAACAGCAAAAGTATGGCTTCAATGAGGTTATAACTCCCTTGATATACAAGAATCATCTCTGGAAAACCAGTGGACATTGGGAAAATTACCAAGATGACATGTTTAAGATCCAAAAAGACGAGCCAGAACAACCAGAAGATGAACAATTCAGCTTGAAGCCCATGAATTGCCCTGGACATTGTGTTTTATTCAGCAAATTCGACCGTTCCTATAACGAATTGCCTGTTAGATACAGCGACTTCTCTTCTTTACATAGAAATGAAGCAACTGGGGCCTTGACAGGTCTTACTAGAGTGAGAAGATTCCATCAAGATGATGGACATATCTTCTGTACTATGGATCAAATTCACGAGGAAATCTTGAAAACTTTGAAGCTTATCAAGGATGTTTATGGGGTGTTTGGTTTGAAAGGTGTAGAATATCATTTATCCACCAGACCAGACGAATTCATTGGTGAAAAATCCACTTGGGATGAAGCAGAACTGACTTTAAAGGCAATTCTCGATGAAAATTTCAACAACAATTGGTTCGTCAAAGAAGGTGATGGTGCATTCTACGGACCCAAGATAGACATTATGATCACTGATAATTTTGATAAAAAACACCAAATAGGTACTATTCAATTAGATTTCAACTTACCTAAACGGTTTGAATTGAAGTATACTGATCAAAATCAGCAAGCATCACAACCCATTCTCATCCATAGAGCCATATTTGGATCGTTGGAGAGATTCATTGCCATTTTAATTGATAATTTCCAAGGAAAGTGGCCTTTTTGGTTGAATCCAAGACAAGCTATAGTTATTCCTGTTAATTCAAGTCATATAAGTAAAGCAGAAGAAATTAAGGCCCATTTATCTGGAGAAGATAATACTCAAGAGATATCCCCCATGACAAGCCATAAGTTCTTTGTAGATGTGGATCAAAGAGCAGAAACAATTGGAAATAGAATCAAAGATGCTGTGACTAAAGGTTATTCTTACATAATGGTTGTGGGAGATAAAGATATTGAAAATGGAACTGTGGCTATCAGAACCAGAGATGATAGAAAGCTTGATAAGCTTACTGTTGAAGAGATTTATGCCAAGTTCATAGCACTTGAACGGGGATATAAATGATTGGATATAAATGATTGGTTGATAATTAAAAGAGTATAAATGATTAAAATGTGAATAATTCTGTACATAAAATAACTTTTTCTGTAAATAATACAAATAGCCAGTAGCAGGAGTTGTCTAATCCAATTAATTTCACCAGCTGTTAATAGCTATCATAAGCCTACTGTCCCCAACCTCTTTGAATCAATACTCTCTCTAAATCACCCCAAAATTCATTGACTATCATATTGTCTCTAAACCTCTTATCCCTATCAATTCTTAAAACATGAGTGTTCCAGTCTTGAATCACCTTAGGTACAACATCACTTTGATAACATACATAAACCCCCCAATATTTTTGGAATAACATTTCTGGATTACTATATTTATACTTATTGAATTGCCAACTTTGTCCAGTAGTAAATATCGCCACTACTCTATCCCAATACTCAGGCTTGGTGAAAAACTCCACATTATCAACAATAGTGATGGTATGGGCAGATGCATGAACTTTATCACTCTTATGATTCACTGTCACTACTCCATTACTAGGTCTAGGTAACAGTTGAGATTCAACATACCTGGATTCTTCCAAGAAAATCTTGATGTTATTCAAAGTTATCAATGCAGATGTCGATGGTGATAATAATATTATTGGTGATTTTAAGTGTCTACTTTGTTTAGCAATTGGTTTATTCTTTTTCAATTGATTAATTAATAATTTAGTATCTTTTATCAAGTAACTAAACTCGATGTTTTTGGTTCCTCTTAATATGGCGTTATGGTCTACACTTTCCACTTCAAATTCGCTTATTCTATTATATTGTGTATCTTCTTGTTGATTACTTGTTTCTGTTTCCACGATAACAAACTTACAAACATCACTATTTCCTGTCAACCAAGTGTTCAACTCTGTTCTTACCAAAAACTTAAAGTCACTGACTCCATACTTGCTGCATTCTTCTTTATATTCCACAATACTTAACTTCTCTGTTAACCAACAAAACACTATTGTCTTTAATGGATAAGTAACATTATCTTGGTCGACAAAATTAGTTTCGCTATTTATGTCAAATTCTTGGCCATCTACTGCCAACTTCTGGCTAGAAGGCACACTCTCTGGTACTAGTGGTAAACTCTGTCCATTCTCTCCAATCAACCCTACTGCCTTTCCTTCTACTATGGCTTGTCTTAAGTCTTGCAAGTTGAACATTGTTGAAATCTGAAGAAAAAATTAAACAGAAAAATTTGTGCGAACTTTGTGATTTTATATGAGTTACACCATTGCAGACGTCAAGAAATGGTGCCAGGAAGCAGGAGACTCGTTGAATGAAGCCAAGGAATTGTGTCATATGGCAGGCATTTCTATCAATACGCTCATTACCAACTTCCTCGTGAAATTACCACAAGATTTGGAGTCAATTGAGGCTGATTATAAGTACTTTGAGGGTCTAGCTGATCTCCTTAGTCATTACATCCAATTCTTAAATGATAAGATCTATGGGTCTATAAACAAGTATAAAAGTGAGTATGGACAGCTAATGAAGCTTTTAGATGAATTCCATGACCTTCTACGACAATTGGAGCTGATTAAAGTGCCCTCTTATCTTCTTAAACACTCTCTTGAAGACCATCTGCTTAAGAATTTTATATCCATGGATGAAATCTTCTTATTATTTGAGAATATTGACAGAAGCCATGAGAATATGAGCAAACTTGATGAGTTCCTTGACAAAAGTTTCCAATCTACTGTGAAAGTTCCGTTTGAAACGGTAATTTCTAAGAGAAATCATCAATTAAATAAAACCTATGATGAACTTGTGGTAACTCAAAGTATGAACCAAGAGCAAATCCAGAAAATATTAAAGGAGAACGAGTCTCTCGAGCAGGAATTGGTTTCTCTTCTCCAAATGCTTACTAAGCATTATGATCAATGTGTAATAGGTGTTAATCTGTTTGGCAATAACAGTGATGATGATGTTTTTAATTATGATGTTTTACTTCAAGATTCTGAAGAATCCAAAAATGTATTAAAAGACTTGAAGTCCATCTATGAAGTTATCATAAACAACGAAATCCGGGGGAAAAAGGTCCTTAGTAAGTTTGATGCTTTAATTGAAAAAGCTTTTGGGTTATCAACTGATTTAAAAAAGATGTACACCAAATTTAAGTCTACAAATCTTTTTCAAATCATCATTTTTATGAACAAATATCATGAAATGGACATTAATCTTCTGAGTTATATTCATATTATCAACCAATTGATCTACTACTATAAGAATTTCCTCCTTATATATAAATCCAAATATCTTTTAGAGTATCATCATCAACAGTACACATACCCCCAGCAATTTCTAGAAAAGTTAAATAAATTTCTTAACGAAGAATTGGCTGAATTCCAACAACAAGAACGGCAAAGAAGACAAAGTTGGTTAGAAAAGTATGGGGAATTCATTCCACAGCAATTCAAATTACCTGGAGATCAACTACCAGCAGTATCACAGGTTATTACTGAAGGATTAGAGGAGGATGTGATGAAGGAAAAAGAGATTCTTGAGCTAATTAAGAAGATGAAGAATAGTTCTTAAGGAGGATAAATTCAAATGAATTTGAATAGTTCTAAAGTGCAGAATAGTTAAAACATTATAATATTAAGACCATACAAAGCTTATACATTACAATGCTCATAAACTCATCAAGAAATCGAAGACAAAACATATGAATCATAACCCAGATATATATTAACAATCAAACTTAAAACCTCATTAGATCTGGTTGATTTCAGAAACACCCAAGGTTTTAGTTCCAGTAGCACTAAGAAGCTGGACAATCTTCTTGGCTATAGTTTCAGCCTTACTGGAAGGAATCGCTTTATTTAATAAAGGTAAACTAGCAACCGTTTGGAATGCTGTCTCAGCGAATCTTGGATTCTCTCTGGCACCAACTAAAAGACCAGGTTTTAAAATAAAAAAACTTTCAAACTTCTGGGCCTTAACTGCATCTTCAATCTCACCTTTAACTTTCATATATGGAAACATACTGGAAGAACTTGCTCCTGCTGAAGATACCAAAATCAACTTAGGAATACCACTAGCTTTTGCCACCTCAATAAATTTGACATTATTGAAGATTTCAATCTCTCTAAACTTCTCAATTCCTCCTGCCTGAGCTCTAGTGGTTCCAAAAGCACTGATTGCAACATCATGACCCTTAAAGTTTTCTTCTTTGTACCATTGACTACTATCCGTTTCTACCACAGAGACAATTTTTTCACTCTTAACTTTTGGGGGTCTTCTTGAAAGTGTAGTGATCTGTTTGACTGCATCATTAATAACCAATTGCTGAAGAATAGCATCTCCTACGAGTCCTGTGGATCCAAGTAAAACAACTTTCATTATAGGAGAAATTTAATTTGGAATGATTAAGTCTCACATTTCCGAGGTTATAATTTTAGTAGTGGAAAAGTGTCCAACCGGAAACTGGCAGACGATTCAAGTGATACTTCCAGTAAATTAGCGATGATAGTGCCGGTTAAAATGGACAATTGTTGGAGAGGTCACTATGCTGTTGGATGTGCCCATTAACCCTTTTACTATGTGTATTTTTGTATGTCGTCAATAGATAACCATACATTGAACTCCGAAACTAATAGAAGTCTCATTAAAGTTACAACGCCGTTGAGCTTGTACGACTCTCGCTAAACTTGTATGACCCTTGTTATACTTGAATGACTCTACCTAAACTTGAACAACTCTCGCTAAACATTACCATCCATTTCACTCTGTCTTTCCCTCTTCTCTATGCCTATTATCTCCAACTAATTCTCTAACATTCTAGAATGTGTGATTTTCACATTTGCAGCCAGTGTCTCACCTTTAAACATAATTAAAATACCACTAAAATATTCCCCAAAAAACACCATAATTTCACCTCACACCTATTCTTACCCCATCATTATACCCACTACCTTACCGGTACCTTCCACTTCATGTCTTTTGACATACTTGCTAGCTAATACCTCCTAGCCTTACACGACCCCAGATTGCGCCAACTGGACACGACCAATCACTCCACGACTTGCTCAATTTTATCCCCAGCGCTTTGTTCTTTGTATGACAGTTGCTTATCACTACAATATCATTAAGTGCCACCTTTGACCAGTAGATATGAGTGAGTACAGCGACCACACACACGGAGACGTTTACGGTGACATCAACAGCAACTTTTTCGCCGCGGATCACGGCTATCTGCATGCGAATGACTACAACCAACAGCAGCAATATTCACTTCATTCGGATCATCAACAGATTCCTTCTCATCTACATTTTGAGCCTCCAATGGATCTGCAAGGCTATGATATTTCTCGGAATCATCAACACAATCCACAGCACCTTTCCGAAGGTTTGTTTGATTCAACATCGTCCAATCCATACTTGTTTAGTAATGTGGGCTTGAAATCGGAGGATTACTATATTAAACATGACGAGACTACAAAAAGGAAACTTGAGGAGGAAGGTGTACCGAAGAGACAGGGATTGGTTCGTCCGATGAAACCTGTACGACAGCAATCTAATCCTAATATGCCTAGAAGGAGCATACGTCCACAGTTAAATAAATCATTATCTTACAATCTAGAAAGTAATCCTTCCAAATCTTTGTTTGAATTCAATAAAAGGAAACCCAACTTCTATTTGAATCTTGATCATTTAAAAAACCCATCGATTCAATCGTTTGATAGCAATAATTCTCAAACTGCTACACCTGGTAATAGTGGATTATATATTCAAGATTCCGATCTTCAATTCGATAACGAATTTGATATGACTCCAAGTATGAAGCCACCAGGTACAAGTCAAGGTGAATATTTTGATGATGATGATTTAGGGATTCCTACCAATTTCCAAACCAGTGATTTAACTGGATTTGATTTTGACATATATGATAAAAATTACTATACAAATGACGATCACCAGGACAATAATAATGACAATAATGACCAAAATGATAATTACCTTGAATACCAGATATATCCCGAAGCGCCGACCAATGGCTATATGGAACATCAATACAATCAACAACATCATAATCAACATCTACACGGCCAAAACCATCTTAATCAACACAATCTCAATGAACTTAGCCCAAATCAACACTTGAAATTAGATGACAAAAAGTCGCCCCCTACTCCCTTGTCAAATAGCCCTTCAAGATCTCCTGCACTATATAAATCAATATCCAATCAGAGTAACTCGTCAGTGGCTTCGGTAAATTCTTTCAAGGATGTGACACCTACCCCTTCTAATTATACCAATACCAACACCAATAGCTCCACGAAGAAGAAAAAATTTCCCAAGGGATCAACTTGTAGCATTTGTGGGAAGTATATTAGTCGAGATCTTTCGAGACACTTGCGAATTCATGATGAAATAGGAAGATTTAGATGCGTTTTCCCTGAATATTGTAGCCATAAAACCGGGAAATTCAACAGGCCTTACGATTACAAGAAGCATCTTCTCCATTTTCATTTTGTTTTTGACAATAAATCAGGAAAAACCGTCAATAATTTGACAGAAAAGTTACCTTTAATGGGAAACTGCAAGCACTGTAACTACCGAAATACAGCTCAAGATTGGTTAGAAAATCACGTGTTAACCTCCTCATTAGATAATAAATGTAAATATGTTACGGGAGTTCCAAATCCTATTCACTAGTAGGAAGAATGCCCTTCAATAAACGTCATTATCATCTAATCATTATTATCCAATAGTTGACATTTAACGGCTGCGAAAAAACCCGAGAACTTAAATAATCGAAAATGAGCAAATTAATTAACTTTAACGAGCAAATTTTGTTTCCTTTTCTATTGTAGACTTTGTATAAAAATGTTTCAATTTCCTCCTAAGTTGTAGATTTTAAGGATGAATATGGATGATATGAGTCTGGAATTGTCCAGCATGAGTATGACAATGAGCAGTATGATGTCTCAAATGAGTTCTAGTATGGAGGAAATGGCTTCTTCTTCAATGGATATGATGCATCTGGCTTCTTCCACCATGGATATGGACATGTCCCTGGAAACTGGCATGCATATGTCAGGAATGTCGATGCACATGGCTTTTACAACGGATTATAAGGATTATCCCGTGCTCTTCAACTCTCTTACTGCTAGCAATGGAGGTGAAGCTTTTGGGATTTTTGTTCTTCTTTTTGCTATTGGATTTCTTTCCAAATCACTTCAGTTTGCTAAGAGTTATTTGGAGCAACGGGTCTGGAACAGACCTGGATTTCCTGTAGTGATAGAGAGCTCATCTGAGGATGAGAAAGATGTTCATGCTGCTGCTACTACACAACCTGTAAAATCAAACTTTGCTTCTAGTTTAATCAAAGATTTCATAAGATTGATATTGATATTTGTTCCTGAAATGTTTGGTTTTGCTCTTATGTTGGCTGCAATGACATATTCTTTGGTGTACTTTTTTGCTGTAGTAAGTGGATTATCATTTGGTACGCTCTTCTTTGAAAAGCTTGGAAGGAAATATAATGTGTGTTTAGATGAGGGTTCTTCACACCATGCATAGAAATAGAATAGATAAATAGAGTAACACAAGCTAGACTTGGTATATATATTGGTAAATGTATGATTAATGGATTAAATTAATACTCTTTTCTATAGTTTATTTGACTTTTGCTAATAAATCATTGTATTTGGAAATGTTGAATGAAGATCCATTTCCATCTGCCAATTTTTCACTGTAAAGTAATCTAACCATATTGGTTTTTTCAAAAGTAGAATATCCTTGAAGTTTATTGGGTAATTGGTTTTCATTAACTGTGAAAAGATTGAAGTAGTATGAAGTTCTTTTAAAGTCTGTATCCATTTTACTTTTATTAAGGTTCTTCAACATCTGTTGTAAAGTAAATATATTCACAAGTAATTTCTTAATACCATTGCTGTTAATCTTGTGGATTAATCTAGAACCTTGGATTAATAATTCATTCAAGAAATAAGACATGCCGTATAAAATCTTTGAGATTTCAAATTCATTCAAGTAGTTATTAACTTTATTTTCCATGGAAAACAATTCTTTGTTTAATTTAGTAATGAATTGATCAGAATCACCTGGTTCATTTTTCAATATCCAATCACCTAATTTGAATGATTTACTAATAAAATATATGGATTTTAATCTTAAATCGTATCTTAATATGATCAAAGAATCCAATCTAATTTTTTCAAATTGCTTTACAATATCCTTGAAGTGTTCATACTTACTCGGATTTAATGACAAGTAAATACTGAGATTATCATAATTTTTATTAGCATGTTTAGAATTGGATTCTTCTATTAAAAGCTTCTTACCATTTTCCAAAAAGTTCCAATCATGCTTAAGCTTTTCAATTACAGTCAAATCTTCCTCAAAATTGTAGTTACTTTCTTTACCCAATCCCGGCAACCAACTCAAAATATAACTAGATGTTAATAATAAATGACATATCTGACTAACTGATTCTTCATCCAATAAATCATCCTTGGTAACTTCCAAAACATTATCAATATCTTGTAACATGATTTCAATTTCTTTGTTGATTAATTCATTATTAACTTGATTAGTTTCATTTATAATAAGTGCTGAGATATCATTTAATGCAGGGGTTTTAATCCAATTACTTAATTTAACATTAGATGAACCAATTATGGAATTAAAAAAACTGGTATTACTATGGAGGAATTTGTCCAAGAATTGTAGCACCAAATCATTTAATTCATGCCTATAAGTTAAGGAAGTGTTTAATATATAACACAAGGAATAGAAGAACTTTTTGAATTCATAGGCATTTTCATAAATGACAGAATTATCCAAGTTGATTGTTTCCAATTTAAAATTAGAGATTACTGACAACTCATTTTCTTCATCACCATAATCAACTAATCCCATAATAGTGTTAAACTTCAGATCAAAAGTATCTCTCAATTTGGGTAAAAACGATATTTTCATAAATGATTCAAAAAATTGAATGGCCATTGTGTTGGAAGGCTTTGAAGATTGATTTAATAAACTGGTAACACCTGAAATGAATATTAAAAAGAAATCCATGATTACCCTCATATTAAAGATATTTATAGGAACCAATACTTGTAAATTTGATTGGAATGAATCATTTTTTATGTATAAATCATCTTTAAAACTTCCAAACTCTTCATTAGTTTCAAATAAGTTAGGAAACTTTTCTGACATAACATCCTTATTAATGTTCACATGGTCAAATTTGAATAGTTCATTGACATTATTGATATGTTCGATATTTCTAGTTGATGTCGTTATATAGCTCAAGACTAAATTGGATAACTCAGTCTTGATAATATTCCAACATGATTTGAAATCATAATCTAGATCGAATTTTTGCACAATCTCTTGTACTAATTTTTGCTTTTGCAATACTATTAATGATTTTAAGAATATAGAACTGAAAAGATCTTTCAATATTTTAACAGAAAAATCATTAAAGTTTATCAATTCACTATCAAATTCACTTTCAAAATCCAAAACTTTGTTCAATTTATTCAATTCATGTAGGTTTTTCAGCTTAGCTTCTTCGATTGATCTATACAATAAACCATGGAATTCTTGCTGATTTGACTGAGTTAAGATTTGAGTGGCTTGCATTAATCTGTTTAATTTGGATGCAGTCATTAATAATTGGTATATGTAATGATAATTTTTATAACTACCAGACAAATTGAAAGTCAGCTTAAGCTTAGAAGATTCTGAATTAAGTAATTTGGGTAGTTGAATATCGATAAATTCACTAATAAGCTCATTAAGGCACTGACTTATTTCATTTATGTCCAAATTTGAAGAATTATAAATGAATTGTTCGAATCTATTCAGCCTAGAAATCAAAGTCTTGAAGCTGGACAATTTAGGATTATTGTTAGTAGTAATCAATTGTTCCCATATGTTGTCATCCTGTGTTACTAAAGCATTTTTGAGGTATATTTCGCTCTGCAATTCATCAATTATCATATCAAACAAATTATTCGATTGTAAGTCCAAGTAACTCTTGATCCCAGTCATAACCCCAAGATTCCATAAGTTATACTGCTCAGCAGTAGCGTATCCTTGTGCTATAATATCATAAACCTGATGGATTTTCTTTTCTGAAATCAATTGATCAATTTTTCCAGGTATAGCATTAACTGCCTCCATTGCATCCAATATCTCGATCATTTCGCTATATCTCATGGAAGTTTGATTCAACTCTTGTAATACATCCGATTTGTCATGGATTTCCTTAGTAGTGCTCTCCAACATAGATCTAATTTCTTCAGCATCTTTCTGATTCTCTTTGGTGCTGTTCAAAAGATTATGATATGATCCTACGCTATTGTTAAACATCTCATAGTGATCCGCCACCACCAGACGTAACGAAGCAGACGTTCTTTCACTAATCTCCTCGTATTCCGGCATTTTATATGATAATCCCACAGATGAATCATCAAGTAACTGAATAGCCAACTCTAATGGGTTGGCATTTTCTTCTAAACATTGAGGCCATTCATATTTTATGAAATTCATCGTTTCCTTCAATTCGAAGAGCGATTCCTTCATCCGGGGCTTTGTACGTGAAGATACTCGAGAACCTTCCCCTCCATTGAGCGACTCACTTAAGTTTCTTCTTCTCATCAATAAAAGTTGTTGATGTTATTTTCTTTGATTTTGATTTAGCGCGATTATGGATGTGATAGAGATTCTATCTGATAGCGAGATGTACGTGAGATATTGGGGAGAGTTCTGGTGGTGGATGTGACCAGATGGTATGAAGATGACAGTACTAACAGTTTTAGACATGAAACCAGCGAAGAAGAGGTATCTGAGGGCAATGCAGGGTCTCCATTATCAGGGCTACTTCGGAGAGCTAGCCAAGTAGTTGATGATGATTTAACTAGTAGAACTGAGTCTGCTAATGATGATAGTGTGATAGTAATATCCAGTGAAGATTATGTGGAGGAAACTGGATTGAAATCGGCAGAAAAACACCATGAATTGAAGAAAGAGGCTAAAGTTCTGGAAACGAAGCCCTTTAAGCAAAGAATGGCGCTGTTTGTTGATATTTCTGACACCATAGAAGAGTCAGACTTTAGTTTTACACGTCAACTGTCACAGAGGCCTCCATCCAATTCACTGGCGAAATCTGCGGTGTCTGGGCAATTGAAAACCCCAGAAAAAATTAACAAAAGACTGTATGAATCACCTTTAAAACAACTCTTTGCTAATACTCAATCCACACCCACAAAGAAGCCTAAAATAGAACCATTTATGAACCAACTGCTGAATAATGTAGATCTTTCAAAATACAGTTCCAAAGAGCTTGCAGAGGCTAATAGAGTGAAAAGATCAAGATCAGAATTAATGGCAGAAATGATCATATACTTGCCAGAGAAATTTCACCAACATCTTAATGAAACCACATTTGAGGAAACAGAAGTTCGTAAAACCACTGGCAACGATATATATTGGAAAAGAAAGGTGAATTCCGTATATAACAAATCCAATGATGTGTTTTTACCGTGTCCAAAACATGAAATAGAAGATACTACCAATGTAAAGTATTATGAAGCAGAGAAATTCATCAATAAGTTGACTAAAGGAGATATAAAGGTTCCTGAACGTACTATAATAATGGTAGAGCAATATAATCAATATTTGAGCAAGTTGTCAGTGATGGAAAATAGAGTGTATAAAGATAAAGTTTTAGGCACCGGGAAATTCGACAAAGATGTTGAAATCACAGCAAAACAAGTGGAAAGTTTAGTTAATAAACTCGAATATCAAGATAATGTGAATGTATTTCCAATTCTGAATGTTGAAAATGCTATTATGTGGTTAGTTTCATTTACATACACATTGGCATTTTCAAGGTATGATAGATCAGAAAGAAATATAAAATATTCCAATCTACAATCTATTAAAGGTAATGATAGTAAAAGTGTGTTTATTGAGATGATGAAGAAGTTCAAATTCATGCCACAGGCCAAATGTGAAAGGTTCTACAATTATTATAATAGTTTATACAAGATTTATCAACAGCTAGTGATTGGAGAGCTAGGAAAGGATGAAGATGACCGGAGGCTAGTACCAGAAGCGACTGAGAAGGCGATGAAGATAGTTCTTACGTCGGAGGATCCGAACCAGGTTATTTATGAGTGATTTATGAGGATAGTTCTTACCTTCAGAGGATCCCAACCAGGTTATTTATGAGAGATAGATCAATAAAGAGAGGGTAAGAGAGCATTACAGGATCCTAACATCATTATTTATTCATTACTTAGTTATACTTTCAATGTTCTTAAAGTCATCAATATAATCTTGTCTCAAATGGCTAATTTCTGACATATTTTTTGACAATAACGACAATTCATCCTCATCAAACCTGAAATTCAAATGGATCAATTGGGATATGATTCCAAGGGCTTTTTCCTTACAAGTAATATTGTCATTACTTAAATGATTAATCAAATATTTAACCAATTTTAACTCATGCAATTTAGGTTCAATTTCCGATTTAAACAAAGTCTCATTAGTTAAAATAGATGATAACACCGACAACAATCTTATATCTACTTTATGATTGACGAAATCATGTTCAAAAGCATTCCATCCATTATATTTGTTGAAATACTTTATAGAATCCTTATTGTTTCTCACAATAGAACTTATAGCAAATAATACTTTCAACCGGAAACCAATATCTGATGCAGCCAGGTTCTCTAATAATACTTTAAACCCATCATACTTTAAGAAATCAGCTTGACATTGAGGATTGTTTTGTACAGCAATTCCAACGATAGAAGCAGCCAAAGTTTTCATGGCTAACGGAGTATTAGAATCCTCAAGTAACTTAATTATAGAATCCCATAACTTTAAGTTTTCAATATTATTTGCATTATCCAAGTTTTCTATCAACATTTCAAAGTTTTCCAAGGCTACTTCTTTATCTTCATTAGAAGCATCAGATTCCACTACTTCGATTGATTGTCTCATGAGCGTAGGCTCATCCACGCCGCCAAACACTTCATTCAAGGCCTTGAAGTCTGGCTGACCAGCTTTCTCAATAGCACTCTTGTCGCCACTTTGTTGGGCAATAGACCAGGCAAGTAATTTATCCATTGTATAGAGAAGCGATGAGACAGGATTGAATAAATAAGAGTGCGAGAGTTCTGGAATCTTCTAGGCGGTGAGATGCGAGCGGTGGGGGGATAGAGCGGTGAGGTGAGCGGATAGAGCGGTGAGCCACCGCGACACAATGCCACATGCTCCCACACACCACCACGGTGTACCACGACACACCACCGTGGACATCGCGACACACCACCAGGGTGTACAACGACACAACATCAAGGTATACTACGACACACACCGCAATCCTCTCCCTTCTCACACCACGCAACCTTTTTTTCTCACACCACGCAACCCTCTTTTTCCGCCGCTCCATGATTCACGGACTTCTCTCTAATTCAAAGCATTTATTCTACACCTCTATGCCAATACCACCATGTCCAAACTATTAAACCCAAGTCCCCCTAATATTCCGCTCCTCTTACCACCATAATCTTCCTCTTTTCCGTCCAATTATCTCCTCCATTTCCCTCCTCCCAAATCTTCCTTCCCACCGCCCGGATTCTTCCAGCCCGAGTCTGGTGATTGCACCTCACCAGACGGACAAATAGTTTTAAATTATTTATTTGATCGCAAATTGTTCAGGATATTCAATAGTATTAAAATGTCATTATCAAGCAAATTAAGTGTTAAAGACTTAGATGTCAAAGGAAAAAGAGTTTTCATCAGAGTTGACTTCAATGTTCCTTTAGATGGTAAAACTATCACCAATAATCAAAGAATTGTTGCTGCTTTACCAACCATTAAATACGTTTTAGAGAACAGTCCAAAAGCAGTGATTTTAGCCTCTCATTTAGGTAGACCAAATGGTGAAAGAAATGAAAAATACTCATTGGCACCTGTTGCTGAAGAATTACAATCTTTATTAGGTAAATCTGTCACTTTTTTGAACGATTGTGTAGGTGAAGAAGTTGAAGCTGCTGTTAATGGAGCATCTGATGGTCAAGTTTTCTTATTAGAGAATTTAAGATTCCATATTGAAGAAGAAGGTAGTAAGAAGGTTGATGGTGAGAAGGTTAAAGCATCTAAAGAAGATGTAGCCAAGTTTAGACAACAATTGACTAACTTAGCAGATGTTTATGTTAATGATGCTTTTGGTACTGCTCATAGAGCTCATTCTTCAATGGTTGGTTTAGATTTACCTCAAAAAGCTGCTGGTTTCTTAATGGCTAAAGAATTGGAATACTTTGCTAAAGCTTTAGAAAATCCAACTAGACCTTTTTTGGCTATTTTAGGAGGTGCTAAAGTTAGTGATAAAATTCAATTAATTGATAATTTATTGGATAAAGTTGATTTATTAATTGTTGGTGGAGGTATGGCTTTCACTTTCAAGAAAGTTTTAGACAATATGTCTATTGGAGATTCTTTATTTGATGAAGCTGGTGCTAAAAATGTTGAACATTTAGTTGCTAAAGCCAAAAAGAATGGTGTTGAATTAGTTTTACCAGTTGATTTTGTTACTGCTGATAAATTTGATAAAGATGCCAATACTAATACTGCCACTCAAGAAGAAGGTATTCCAGATAACTGGATGGGATTAGATGCTGGTCCAAAATCTAGAGAATTATTTGCTAAAACTGTAGCTAAAGCTAAAACTATTGTTTGGAATGGACCTCCAGGTGTTTTTGAATTTGAAAAATTTGCTCAAGGTACCAAATCTTTATTAGATGCTGCTGTTGCATCTGCTGAAGCTGGTAACACCGTTATTATTGGTGGTGGTGATACTGCTACTGTAGCTAAGAAATTTGGTGTTGTAGACAAATTATCTCATGTTTCTACTGGTGGAGGTGCTTCTTTAGAATTGTTAGAAGGTAAAGAGCTTCCAGGTGTTACTGCTATTTCTTCAAAGTAAGTATTGGGTTAATATAAGTTGACTTTTCTTTTGTTGTCTCTTTTTTTCTCCCTTTTGATCTCTCTTTGTTCTGTTCTCTCTTTGTTCTCTTCTCTCTTCTCTTCTCTCTTGTATATTCCTATAAATCTACAACTTGACTTGCCCACTAGCTAATTTGGACCATTCTCCTTCACTCAATTCTTCATATCCATTCTTTGTTAACCAATAAATAACCTCGTCTCCATTGTCACCCTTTGGAAGTTTCTGTTTTTTATAAACATTCTTAGGAACTTTGTTATTATGACTGGCTTCAATCTTACCAAATTTAATAAACAAAGGAATTGCATACTTTGGCAATGTTTGAACAGCATGATTATGGATTTTAGCCAAAATTTCAGCCTCAGAAAGCTCTGGTTTAGGCTCTACAACTGCAAAACCTGCTCTTCCTTCATGATTTGGTACTTGAACTCCAACAACCACACTTTGAACCACAGCTCCAGAACCTTGGATTTCATTTTCTACTTCACTGGCGCTAACATTTTCACTTTTCCACCTAAAAGTATCACCTAATCTGTCAACAAAATACAAAAGTTGATCTTGATCCATTCTCAATAAATCACCAGATCTAAACCATGCATCTCCCTTTTTAAAAACATCTCTAATAACCTTCTTGGAAGTGGCTTCCTTATTACCATAATATCCTTGGAAACTCTCTTCAATCTTGGCTGGATTCATAATCTTCATTAATAATTCTCCTGGCTCATTATAATCAGCTTGTTTACATAATCCTGTCACAGGATCTCTCCATATTTCTTCTTGATCTTCAGGATCCATTTTAACAATCACTTGTTCTAATGATAAAATCATACTAATAAGACTTCCATACTTTCTACAAGCACCTACAGCATATTCTCCATATTGTAAGTTGGTTAAAGCAATAGGTGATTCAGTGGCTGCATAGAATTCTCCAATTCCTTTAATATTGAATTTATCTTTAAAAGTCTTCCAAATATCAGGCCTTAAACCATTTCCATACGCTATTTCAACAGAATGATTCTTTTGATCCGGATGATATTTGGTATTCAACAAATATCTGCATGTTTCTCCCACATATTGAACATGAGTGGCTTTACACAACTTTGCTTGAGTCCAAAATGTAGTGGCACTAAATTTCTGGGAAATACAAACACAACCTCCAACCAAAAATGTAGGACACACTGCCAACATGGCAGCAGTTGAATGGTACAATGGCATGGCAGTTAAAACCGTCGATTTCTTCTTAATTCTCATAATATATCCAAAGAAAGCAGCTGCCATAAAAGCTTTTCTCCAAGACATAATTCCAGCTTTTGGCAATCCAGTAGTTCCAGAGGTATAGATCAAGATAGAAGCATCATAATCCTGATCATTGACTCTTCTAGTCTCATCAGGAGCTCTATATTTGGGTCTAGAATCATCACTTAAAATCTTAAATAACTCCTTTTCATTCAAATAATGAAGCTTGACATTTGGCAATTGTTCATTGATTTGAGGTTCTGTTTCCTTGATTCCTTCAGAACAATCAGGATCAATAAATACTTGGCTAACATTAGCAATTTTAATACAATGTACTAAAGGTTTATCTTTAATGTTATAGTTAAGGAACGCTGGTAATGCTCCAATATTCCATAAAGATAACCATAATAACAAAAATAACGGTTTATTCATACATGCCACTCCAATTGTTTGATTAGAAGTGACTCCATAATCATGTTTTAAAATATAACTAAAGCGTAAGATTAAATCATAAAATTGCTGATAAGTGAAATTTTCAAGAGTAAATTGATCATCATAAATCTTAAAGCCTTCAGAATCAACTTTAGGACTACCAGCATAAGGATTAGGCCGAGGAAAACTAATACAAACATTATTTGGGTATTTAAATACAGATTTTTCAAAAGTATACCAATAGCTGGCTTTACCACGCTTAACATTCCATAGGAAAGGAACAGCAGACCGAATGATTTTCTGGACCAATAAGAAGTCTTCCTTGACTTGGTACTTTGCTTCAAGTAATTGGCTACCCAACACAGCGGCAGCAGCTACTTCAAGGGACATGATTTTAGGGAAGTTTTAGGAGGAGGAGAGGGAATGGAAACGTTTATATAGTGAGAAATGAGATCTTTCATGTGCAAATTGCGGGCAGCATGCGAAAATCCGGGAGAGTGGTGGGAGAGTGGTGCGAAAATGGTGCGAAAATGGTGCGGGACTGGGGGGAGACCATCGTGGTGGTGGCACTACGGGTTGCTTGGCGAATGGAAGATTTTTCTTACTAAATCCGCGGTGGAGGAGTTAATGCGGGATAAGGAGCGGGCGGGCGGGTGCGGATAACGGACATAACCTTTTCATCTATCTATTTTTATTTACACTATCAGCTACTTAAACTACAACATAAAACGACTTTTTAACTGCTTCCGTTTCTCTTCATCATCCTCCTCTTCATTATTCATAAATAAATTGAGCGTTGAATTGGAATTGATCAATGGTAAATTGGCCAGTGGTTTGATATTTGAAAGCGATGTCATTTTATTCAAATGAAGTGATGATAAATTGTTCAGAAATCCCACCAAATTGGTTGAAAGATTGGCCAAATTCCCGTTGGATGCACTCACTTGAAGAAGGTTTGTAAGACTATTACTGTTGCTTGGAACATCATCATTCATTTGTGCAAACAAGTTGTAAAGATTCTTGGAACTTTCACTTATAAAGTTCAAACCTGTAGCAGTTTCATCGTCTTTCTTGGGAAATGTAGCCGAAGTAATCATTGGAGGAACAGGTAAATTTGGTGATTGAATTAATGCTGAATAACTTGCTGAATTGGCATTTTGAAGTAAAGATGTTGTTGATTGAGTTAAAGGAATATTTTGGTTCAATTGTGGTAATAGTGAACTTGATGGAAGATATTGTCGTGATAATCCTGGTGCTGGAACATATGATTGCGATGGTGTCTGGTTGGATGGTCCCTGATTGGATGGTGCAGTAGTAGTAGTAGTAGTAGGAGGAGGCGGTGGAGGTGCAGTTGAAGCCACAGTTCCGGGTGCACTTATAGCACCAGATCCAGATCCAGATCCAGCTGCAGATCCAGATCCAGATCCCACTGTCGATGGTTTCTCCTTCCCAAAGTCTTTCAACAAATCTTTAAGATCAGCCTTTTCTTTATTCATATCTTGTGCTTTTTGTAGTTTCTGTAATTGGTAGTGAAGTTGTTCTGGTAACTGATCTCTATTGTTTAATTGGGATTTTATCGCTCGATTAATATGCATATTATCAATTCTAAAAGTAAAATCACCAAATGGATGGAAAAGCTCTCCCACTTTGATATTAACTTTGCTAATTTCTTCGAACCAGTCGAATATAATTTTATTTGATTTAATCAAAGATTCCACATCTTGAACAGTGGAAAGAAATGGGAGAATTTTATCAGTATATTCAATTAAATCATTCAAAATCTTATTACTATTTTCAAAATCTATATTGATTTTCAAAATTTGCAATAATTGAGGTAAAAGATGGAAATTTATAGCTTTAAGATAAATCAAATCATCAAATTGTAATATTCTATTCAAAGATTTGACTATTTCCATTAATTCACTTTCAATAAAAGATAATTCCAAATTATTTGAATAAATCATTAATACTTTAAATATTAAAATTTGATTTAATACAGCATAAAATGGATCTTGCTTTGATAAATTTGTCATACTAACTCTTAAATTTAAATAATCTCTTGTAAGTAAATTATTTGGATCTGGATAATGATTAATTTTGAAAAATCTGTATAAATTAAGCAAAACATTATAAGATTTTAACTTATGAAAAATAAGATTATCATTATTTATAAGTTTAATCATTTTAAATAAAGAATTATTTGAATTTAAAGAAATATTTAAATCAAATAAATTAGTTGAATTAATAATATTAGTACATGTTAAATAATGATACCTTTCACTCATAAATAATCTTTCAAATAACTCTTTTAATTGATAATGATCAAAACTTTTACCAGGATTATCACCAGTACTAGTGGTACTAACTTGAGTATTTAATAATTGATAATAAGTAATTGCTCTTCTTAAATACATGGCTTTTTGTTGATCAACATATACTCTATCATGAGAATGAGTAATATTGAAATAATGACATAAATTAATACATGAAGTACTTTGATTATAAAAGATTTGACTTTGATTCACTGGAATTATTGGATATAAAAGACATTTATCAATGATTTGAAATATTTCCAACATTTTAAATAATATTACCTTTTTTAAATCCATATAATAACTAGTTGGTTTTAAAAAATCATATTTTGAAGTTAAATTATTTAATAATATCAAGTTTTCCACCACTAATAATGCCACACTTAAAGTCATAAGAATCTTTGATAAATGTGTTGGATCCGAGGAACTAATTATAAGATCCAACAGGATATTAGGAATACTATACTTGATGAATTCAATCAATTTTCCATAATTATCTAATGTACTTTTAATACTAATTTCTCGAAGTAATGAATTGATTAAAGGCTCATCAATTAAGCATAATATATTAATCAAGTCTTGTGTAGTATATTTATTTGTTTCAGTATCACTGGTAGCCAAAGATCCAGTCAAAGAATCAGGAAGCATTTCTATTGGATGATCATCATGGTTACTAACAATAATAGTAGTCAGATCTTGTTGTTGATTATGAAGTTGTTGTTGTTTTTGTTGATTCTGCGGTACCAGCGGCTTGTAATTCAGATTAAATTTCACATTAGCAGCCTTATTTCGTTCCGAGATACTATTGATGGAATCCAAAGTTTTCCTATGAAGATTTTTTGGTCCTGATTTCTTCCTCTCCCTTAGTTGAGTACATTTAAGACCATTAGCTACACAATGCTTACAGGGCCTCAGAACTTCACATTTAACCTTTCTGATGGCACAAGCATCACATGCCCGAAGCGTAGACTTCTGTCTCTTCTTGGGCGGGTCTCCGGACGTAGAAGCACTGGCTGGTTTGGGAGAAATAGGCCTGGAGTTTGCATTGGAATTAGCGGTGGAATTAGCTACGGAATTAACGTTCAGACTATCAGTGGAATGATTAGGATGCATTCCACTAGGCTTATCTGACGATGGTGTTTGTGACATCGACATTGCCATGCCGCTGTCCATCATTTCCACGTCTTGTTTAGCCGGTTGTTGATGATTTACAAACATTTGACCATCTAACAAAAATTAAAGAAAAAAAAACTTTTTCTATACCGCGAGCACGGAGTCAGAGGGATCAGAGATAGGGCGATCAATGGTACTAAAAAGTGGGGAGCCCGTGCGAAAAGAGGCAGGAAGCTGGGGAGAGGAGGGGGGGGGGGGGGGGGGGGGGGGGCAGAGAGTGTGTGTTTAGTGCGAAAATATGGGCGTATGTAATAGATGACGTTGATGGCTGTGTACACGGCTAAACACTTGGACGGGATGGACCTGGGGTCGACCTGGAGTAGAGGAGAAGATGGTGGCACGGGGACGAAGTAGATGACGATGCTCTCCCTAGTCCAGCTGTAAATTTCATTCTACAGTCCCGCCTGGAAATTCCTACAGTGATTGATTCTCACATCTCACACTGAAAATTCTTCCCCTCTTCTCCACAATTTGAACATCACACTATTTCATGCTAATAATTGGTGGAATTTGCATTGCAAGGAGATCATATCGTAAATGAGTCCCTTTTTAATGGTGAGAACGCGGGCCTGCAGTTCTGGTACAGTGAACAGGAGTTTATGGAACGACGCTGGACTGGTGGTGGTGGTGGTGGTGGTGGTGGTATTGTTTTCTCCACACAAAATCAGTGCTCCTTTAGCTACATGGAGTGAGTGATCTCCTTCCACTATATAAATATCTTTTCCAGTAGTAATGTGCAAAAGCTTAAGAAATCGTTGATTATGGGTCTGGCTCCCACTGACCACAATGGCCTTGATGGGGAGTCCTTCTAAAAGCTGGTACGTTTGAAATGCAAGAAACTCAAGGATCAAATTATACTTAATAACAGGATGCGAAATTGAAAGGGATATTTCACTATTGGAATTATTTCTTCCATCAATGTACATTTCATTCATGTTGAAGTTCATGAGTGGACTGCGATTACCGTACCGATCACCATAGTAATGATAATGCCGAATAAGTTCATTAATAGACTTGTGATGCTGCTTTTCTAACTCAATAGTATCATGTTCTAACAGGGCAAACGTCACGTGATGCTCTTCAAGAAGCTCTTCAAAGAGTTTGCCCGTCGCCGGTTGCCCGAAAGAGTATACTTGTTTGCCAGGCAAGAGTTCAAACGGGCCCCAAATACCTTCGATTGGGTCCGATGACGTGGTGGAATCCGTCTCAAACACGAAGCATGTGGATGTCCCGGCTACCATACTGACGGCACCATCGATTCCTCGGCTGCTGATCCAGCCACCATAGCAGTCGATGCCTCCATTATAGATTTTACAATTGGAGAAAATGCTGGAATGCACACGACCAACAACGTGACCCATGGGTAATAGTTTATTTGGAGTGTAATTTGTCTTACCAATTGATTCTGCTTTGTCCACTGATTCAGCCTTGTCCACTGATTCAGCCTTTCCCACTTTAATATTACTGGAGATAAAGTCCAATTGGTCAGCAGTCCAGCCTTTAATGCTTCCATCAATGGCATTTCCTGCCGTGTAATCAAAGTCCGATAATTTGAATGGTACCACGTCGTTCCACAACTCGCGCTGTGTCTCGTCCCGTCCCTCGCAGTAACCAACTTGAAATACATAATTGAACCAGTCGTAGAGCTCAAAGCAATAGAGCTGTTTATCTACGTGGTCACTGAGCCACTTTAATTTCGGGAGCCCAAGCTCGGGAATAAATGCTCCTACAGTTCGCTTAATCAACGTCTGATCTAGATGATTGTTGAGGAAATTGGCTTGTTCAGTTGCCCGGTGATCCATCCATAGAATAATGTCCTTGCTGCTGTTGGATCTGTTGAAATTACCGACGTTCATGGTGCTAGACAGGGACGACAGGGACGACAGAGTGGACAGTGTAGGCGCCACAGGCTTCTGGCAGTCCCATGGCACTAAATACTCCCTTCCGTCCACCACAATCTTCTCCCTTACCACCATACTGCAAGTAGCTGTGAAGCAGATGGCGGTTGGATTAGTAGGCGATACTTTGCGGATTGCTTTGTAGATTTCATAAGAGGACTGAGTGATCCAGCTGCCATTAGCGGTCCGGCTAATGGGGCACGTTTCACTGGCACCGTTGTAGTAAGATCTCACGGACGCCGTTCCGATATCTATTCCTACATTCATTTGGTTGAGTGAGATTGAGTGAGATTGAGATTTGAGATTGATTGAGATGGAGATTTGAAAGATTAAGAGATTAAGAGATTAAGAGATTAAGAGATTAAGAGATTAGAGATTAGAAGTTAGAAATTAGAGATTAGAGATTACGAAAAATAAGAGATGAGAGGTTAGAGATTAAAGTGGCACAATTAACCATCACTCTCCTAACCTTCATCTCACTAACACAATCACTATCCCATTATATATTACGATTATTTACTTAAAAAATTCACCAAATTTAGGATCAGAAAACTTATAATAGCTGTCTTTTGTCCATCTTCTGAATGTTTTACCACACATTATCATCAAGATAAATGAACCATTAATCACTATTGACAAGGCAAACATAATCCAGGTAGTATTGGCCAAACCATCTCTATCTAACCACGGTTGAATAGCAAAAGTGAAACCCATTCCAATTAAATTTCTAATAAATAACATCAATACTAAACCTTCACTTGCCATTAAATGATAACAATCAATAGCATAAGTTAAACAAATAGTACCACTAGAACTCATAGCAAAACCTAAAAGACCTTGTCCAATAATCACACTAATTGGCCATTTAGCACCATTAACTGCTCCAAATCCATAAGCTGCTAAACCAGCTGCATTAGTAATTAATGGTAAAATCATTACATATAATCTAAATTCAGGTTCCATAATTCCTTTATTCTTTCTAGTCAAGTAAAGAGTAACCCAATCCACAATTTTACCTGTACCCATTCCGATTATACTACCAACTAAAGGAGCTAAATTAGTTAATCCAGTACCTGAAGCACTGAAATTATAAGGAGGTAAACTATAGATTTCAGATTGGGTAGTTGCTAATAATGATAACCACATCATTTGAGCTCCATAAACTAATCCTCCCCAAATAATAGCTGGGAAAGTTATCATGAAAAATGGTCGATAAAAGATACATAACCATGATCTAGTATCATTATACTTTGTTTGATAAAGAGCCATTCTTTCCCGGTAAGTTTGCATAGGAATACTATGGTCGACCGAGTCGGTAACCGACTTGACTTCTTGTTGTCCCACTTCAGCCTCGACTTTTGATTCTCTCGATTTAATTTGCTCAAGAATATCTGTTTCTAAGTTTTCATCATCCTCACTTCTTCTAAATGTTGTATCTTCCATGTAAAATAATAAGATGACTAATGTGATACCAAATAAAATTACTTGTAACCAGAAACACCATCTCCATCCAATAGTATCAACAATATAACCACTAACAACAGGACCAATATCACTACCAAAGTAAAGTGCTAAAATGAACCAAGCTAAATAACTGGCTCTTTCATGTTGGAAAAATACATCAGTAGTTGAAATTTCTACTAAAGAATCACAAGGTGCTGCAGCAAATCCTGCAATAATATTAAGAGCATAAAGACTTCCTATGTTATGAGAAGTAGCTCCAATAATATTAGCCACAATCATTAACACAGTACAGACCAAATAAACAAATCTTCTACCTAATTTTAAAGCAGTAGGCTGCAAAAATAAACATCCTAAACCCAAAAATAAGAAACATAAAGCAGAAGAAATATTTAATTGATCAAATGTACAATTGAATGTTATTGTCCAAATGGTCCAAACAGGACCAGACCAATTGACAGTGATGGCTAAAAATGTAGCTAACCCAGAACAATACAAAAAATTGCTTAATTTTTTTCGATTTTGGCCATCTTAAAGGATCATTTGGATCTGAAGATGGAGGTGGTCTTAAAATAATATCACCATTTCCTTTTTTCACATTCAAATCCCCTTCCATATCCACTAAATGGACTGTACCAGGTACCAATTCTGTATCTGAGAAAAACATCTTTAACGGTTGGTAGAAAACAATGATGATTACTATTTCACGGTATTTATATAAATTAATACCAATAAGATAATCCCGGTATCACTTACCAAAAAGGGTAATTGTCGCTATCAGGAAACTTAGACGAGGATACTCCTCATAGGAACTAATGCTTAGTTATGGGGAAAGGTTGGGAAACAAAATCGTAGGAAGAGGACTCCCGGCAAATTGTGATGGTAACAGGCTAGGTATAAAGGGAAGACTACAAGTAACTCCGATTATGGAAGATGATAGGTGATCTCTAATAAGAAAATTCTCGATTCTGGCTCTAGTTTCCTAAACAAGAAATTTCCATTAAGATTCCGAGATCTTCTTCTAGAGATAAGCAACAATAAAACAGTTAACCAATAAGAGTACTTGATACGTAGCACTAGAGATGTAGAAGAAGATAAGGGGACGACCGATGGATATTGAGAAGATCTTCATAGAATAATTTGTGATGACATGGAAGAATTCTTGACATGGAAGAATCCTTGACATGGCCGTTGAGGCTTTCATCTGAGCCGTAGATAAGTTGACAGTAGATAAACTAGCCGTAGATAAACTAGCCGTAGATAAACTAGCCGTAGATAAACTAGCCGTAGATAAACTGACGGTAGATAAACTGACGGTAGATAAACTGACAGTAGATAAATTGTAGATAAACTGACGGTAGATAAACTGAGCGATAAGCCCATAAGATACACCACACATACACAATCCATACTTATCTAAACATATATTTTACCAACAAAAAAAACATAAATACCCTAAATAGTGACAGTAGTACCGGATTCCTTAATCCACTTGTCAATAGTAGATTGAGATAAAGAGGAACTGAAATCATCATCAACTTCAACAACAGTGATATCGTCACCATCAAAGATGACAGCAGCCTTCATGGTGGAATCATAAGGTCTTTCAAAGTAATCAGAAGAACCACCTCCATTATTATTTTGTTTAGAGTGGTAGTGTGTAATCATCTTGTTAGATCCAGCAGATAAAACTTCAAATAAATCTAATTCACCACAAGCAGGCCAACAACTACATTCAGCTTTACCATATTGTAAAGTTCTTGGAATTTTAGCATTTAAAGCCCAAATAGCTGGCATATCGTAATTAATAGCAGTTTTAGATCCAGAAGCTTTTGGCATTTGGAATTCAAAAACAAATATCTTTTGTGCACCACCAAATCCATGATAAGCTGGAATACCTTCTCTGTAGAAACCACAATCATCTCCAGAACATTTACTGTCTGACATAATCAAGTATTCATTGTTAGAATCGACCAAAACGTCATCCAAAGCAACAGGACTAGAAGATCCTCCTGAACAATCACTGTTGGAGTAAGAAATGGAGTTACCAAAAGTGTAATCAAACACACCAGAGCCATCTCCACCATAATGGTTGAAGAAGACCAAACCATCGGCGGATCCTGGAGTGTAGTAAGCAGATCTGGTCCAATCACCACTGGCAGCTTCAGAAGATTCAGCAGCAGAAGATGATGAGGAAGAAGTAGTTGTTTCATCATCAGCAGTAGAAGAAGTGGTAGTACCGGTGGAAGAAGAAGAAGATCCAACAACTACTTTAGCACCATCAGGAACATCAGTACCATCAGCAATAGTACCAGTAGAAGTACCAGTGGAAGTTTGAGTAACACCATTACCATCAACCCAAACAGTTTGAGTAACTTCAATGATTTGGGTGGCTCTCTTGTGTTGATGATGTTTATGGACCATAGTAGTGTCACATTCTTCAACTTGTTGCTCTCTTTTAGAATTTTTGGAAGAAGGATAATAAACACCAAATTGTTTCAACTTTATTGGACCTCTAAAATGTAAGGATAATTCTTCATCCAAAGGACTTAATTCACCGGAGAAGGATTTAGAAGTAGAACCACAAGTACCGGAGGAAGAATCCATCGATGTAATTTCATCATAAGAGCCAGAATAACCAATGCCTCCATAAGTAATTTTTTGAACAGCACTACAATAGTAGTTTCCGTCAATATAATCACAGGCAGCATTAGCGCTTGCAAGCATTAATCCAATCGAATATAATACGGAGAATTTCATTTAAAGGGAAAGTGGAAGGGAAAGGAAGGAATGACTTTAGTTAGAACTAGTTGAAAACTTTGGAAAAGAGTGGAAATTGGATTGTTGATATTTAAGGTGGGTTGACGAAATGGGCGAAAATGGTTTGTTTTTGGATAAATAAAAAGCAATAGGCAGCCTGCACACAGGGCACGACTTTCACCTTTTTGGGAGTAATTTTTTTCTTAACCAGCGAAACGCCCACCTATTTGGGAATCGTGCATTTCTGGGCGTGGGACTACCGCTGGCTAGCGGCATTGTTTTGTTTTGGCTGATAGCAAGAGGCAGTAGATTCTGGGTGAAAATACAGACAGAGACTTGGTGGCTATAGAGAGGTTATGCGTGAGTTTTCGGCTGCGGAAGCTGGGACGGTGTTCGTGGTATATTGCGTGGTGTAAAGGCAGTGCTATGTTGTATTGTAAAGCGTGTCGCAGATGTTCCTTTTCGTCAAAGTCTAAAAAGAATCGTGTAAATTGTAGTGTGCAACAGGATTGGTAGCGATGCTCTCACACGATTCGTGGTCAGGGGGACGTGGTGCGGTTTGTTGCCCACCACCACCATTTACAACGCCGACTAGCCAAGGCTTAGGTCGACTGCGGTATAGTGTTGGTAACTCATTAAAGCTTGCATTTTTGTTTCATGTTTCATGTAGATGGTTGAAACACGACCCCGGTCTAGGCATGTTTCATCTTTGTTTCATTGGCTGTAGGAAATTTAGTTAGGTTACAGAGTGTATGAGTCAGACATAAAAAGTCATGCAGTGATTCTATATGCACAAGCTAGTCTAGCTGCATATGCTGCTTCAACGGTCTGGATCTTTTATTGAATGTGGTTTTTTTCTGTCTATCTTTTGTGTTTTTCAGTTTATCGTTTGTTTTTTTGCAATTTTCACGCTTCAGGTATATTTTCTAATAGTTATGGATTTGTCCAGCAAAACAAGCACAGAAATACAAAAAAGCACACATTAAACCAATTTAGGCTAGAGAAAACTAAATGGGATCGGATGACCGTATTAGTCAGATCATCGGATTAACTAGACAGGAAAAACGGTTTATCTCATCGAAATTGCTTTTTTCGATGCCCTATTCCAGCAGTTCCTACAGATACAAGATCTAGACGTTGTTCGGTTATGTAACATGCTGCATGAGTGGAAGTTTAGTTCGGCATTACGTAGTTACTGGAGAACCCCGGGCTCGAATGTATGTGATGAGAAGCGTAAATCGAGACCATTTAGGCATAAGCAGTCATAAGAAAAGAGTTGTTGTAAATGATTCCAATTTTTCATCTAGCTGGTAGAAAAACCGTTTAGCCTCAGCCATCGCAGTAAAAAATACTATTCAGTACCAGCCATCGCAGTAAAAAATACTATTCAGCACCAGGCGTCGCAGTAAAAAATATATACTTAATTTCAGATGTGGTAGAAAATATATAACTGCCAGCTTCAGTGATGGAATCAACAATACCAGCATCTTTGATAATCGATCATGCCATATTGATGTTTTATATTGATGTTTTACCAGTTGTGGTAAAAAATATCGATCCCATAAAAAATAATGATCCCGTAAAAAATAATGATCTAGGATGAATAATCCAGCCAGCTTGATAACAAAATTCGCACCACCGTTGCACCACGCTCGACCTTCCCCTTACCGCGAATATTATTGCTGTAGTACCGCGAGACACTCTCCCCACCGTCCCATCGCACCCGTCTCGCCTACATCTCCTTTAATCAAAATACTCGCACTATTTATAGTAAATTACTATGAACGAACCGCAAATAATCATCAACGATAACCCTTCGATTCCACACTATCCAATCCAAGAAACCTTCCAGAAATCCAATAATGCCATGAAATTGGTGGTGGTAGGTGATGGTGGTTGCGGTAAAACTTGTTTACTTGTTAGCTATACCCAACAAAAGTTCCCCGAGATATACGTGCCAACTATATTTGAAAACTACGTTGCTAATGTCACAACTCCCAATAATAAACTCATAGAATTGGCATTATGGGATACTGCTGGCCAGGAAGAATATGATCGTCTTAGACCTTTAAGTTATCACGATGTAGACGTTTTACTCATTTGTTTCAGTCTCGATAATCTCATTAGTTTACAAAATGTTAAAGATATATGGTTCCCGGAAGTTAACCATTTCTGTCCAGGAACACCTATATTATTGGTAGGAACTAAAGCCGATTTAACTAATAATTCTATTGATCCTGATTTACCTATCCAATTAGCATATGAAATCAATGCTATTGGTTATATTCAATGTTCTGCTAAAACAATGTTTAATGTCAGTAATGTATTTGATTTCGCAATCCATAATTACTGTACAAATTTGGAAAAATGGGAAAAAGATCAACAGAAGAAACGTCGAAGTTTCTTGGGCCATTCGCGGGGGCCTTCTAAAAGTTCAATTGGTTCTAAAAAGGGCCATTTTAAAAACTCTTCTATAGATTCATCAATCTTTAATACTCCATTGACAGAGGAAGAGAGAAACCCTTACACCAGCAGTTACAATTTCGATAGAAATGATGAGGACGATTATATCCGTAGGGCTGAGCTGAAGAAGAAGAAGAGATGTACGATATTATAGATTGATTTCTTTTCTTTGTTTCAATTACCTTGTCATTAATATATAATAAATCCGTTATCAGCCTTTATAGTGCATCAACCTATTTTTAATTCCGGTCGTGTCCAACTTCCTATACTCGCAGATGTTGAAATTTCCGTATTTATGCTTAGATCCAGAGATAAAGGTGGTGGTGAACATACCACCACTACCACTGCTGAACCAGACATACCAACCGCACCCCAATCCGACTCAGGGCTTTCGGTTGCCGCTGGAAAAGACTCCGGAAACGAGTCTTTGGAACATTACAAAGTGCTTCCCCCATACAGATTTAAATTAAGGAATAAATGCTTACCTTTTGTTAGAAAAGAAACTGATATTCTTTACCAAATTCAAAAACGAATGCGTAACAAGTGGTTGGACTATTACTTTGCATACTCGGCTAACTTGGCTAGTCATACATTTTATGTGTTAATGTTACCCATTTCAATGTGGTTTGGAAGTGCGGTACTTGCAAGAGATTTAGTATTTGTATTGGGAATTGGAATCTATTTAACAGGGAATTTGAAAGATTTCTTATGCTTACCAAGACCAAGATCTCCTCCTTTACATAGAATCACTTTAAGTTCTTATACAGCATTGGAATATGGATTCCCCAGTAGTCATAGTGCAAATGCAACTGCTGTGACATTAGTTTTAGTACGTAAATTATTACTGATGGAATTGGATTATAACACGAAAGTTTATGCCATGATAGCGACTGCAGTGTACTATTTTTCATTAATTTTTGGCCGGATTTATTGTGGTATGCATGGATTCTTGGATGTACTGATGGGATCATTTATAGGATTATCATTGTTCTTATTCCGGGTATATTTTGGACAACAATTGGATGACTATTTTGTTCTTGATGTTGATGGAAATTTTGGAAATTTCACCCCTTTGATTATCATCTCATTTTATTTATTTTTGATTCATATTCATTTTGAGCCAGTCGATAATTGTCCATGTTTTGATGATTCTGTTGCATTCATTGGAGTACTTATAGGTTTGGATTTGAGTCATTGGTTGGCATATAAAACTCTCTATTTTATCCGTGCATCGGAAAACAAGGTCATCAGTCCGATAATAATTTCATACGATTATGAGCAAATAGGATTGGTCAAGACTATCATTAGGGTAATATTGGGAATTACATTGGTAGTAACATGGCAAACATTGAGCAAAAAAGTGGTTTATACGATTCTTCCACCAATTTATAAGACTATAGGGGTATATTTACCAAGAAGGAATTATCAACCAACTGCTTATTCTAATAAATCCAACAAGCATATTAGAAGAACATCATTATCAAATTTTGTAGCAGAAGATTTGAATTTTAAACCAGAAGATATTAAACTTCAAGATGAAATTGGTGTTCAAACAGATATTGATTATTATGAAATGATAAATTATAAGGAAAAGGAGGCCAATAAATTTGCTAAAGTTTTCAAGCCAAGATATGATGTTGAGATTATAGGAAGGTTGATTATCTATGCGGGAATTAGTGTAATGAGTGTATGGGGATTTGCAGTAATGACTGCTGGTTTAGGTCTTGATTAGAAGAAGATTAGAAGAAGATTAAAAAAAGAGCCAGAGTATAAGTATTCTAGTTTAAAGATAAGATATATGGTGAGATAAGGTTGCAAAAGAGAAGGGGGGATAGAACAAGATCACAGACAAGGCCATTGCTATTAAAGAATTTTCCGAGCAATTCGACCATCTTCACTACTTGTAATTATTAAAGAATGTACCCAACAAATCTACAGAACATTCTTGAAACGCATAGAACACTCTAAGGATTATTTTTAAAATCATCAAATGCACCGATAGTCATCCACCAACACATAATCTCATCTCCCCAACACCTACAGTCTCACCTACAAGAACCCAGTCTTATCTACCAGAACCCACACCTCATCCATTAGCACTCTCCATAAATACACACGCAAATTTTTCTCGAATCGTAACCACATTTTTAGTCTCTTCCATACACTCCCAAAGCTAAAACTAGTATGTTTCTATTGTTGGAATAATTGCCGTGCTGCTGAATTCCGCCTTGTGTAATTTTCCTAATCGTATAATTGACAGACAGACATCATTAAGTCTGTTTGCATGTGAAGAATGGAATTGGGGTTTATAAGATAGTTATATCTTAGGAGTTTTAATACTACTAATCAGCTAAAATTTGCCCAAAAAAAACACACATCCTAACACCATATCAATCATATCAAGATTAGTATAGATAGTATCACATGTTTCCCTCTCACAATATTACCATTAGCCAAGATCAATAGGGCTTCTACTCTTATAATACTACTTTTACCTAAAAAGAATAAGGGCCCTCTACCTCACAATACTACCATGAGCCAGGTTCTATGGGCTATAAGCCGTGATCCGTTAGCCGTTACTCGCCCAAAATTGCCTCAAGTTATTCATCCTCCTACTGGCCTATTGAGTGTCTTCTCCGGAGTTCCAGTGCGTGCCCCAAATTATCTCAGGAGTATATATAAATCAACAACGACCCTTATTTGTTCCGAATCTAATGGTTCTCATAATTTGATGGATTCTAATAAGTTGGTTAGTCAGATGGCGGCTTTGCTGGACAGTGTTTCCCGATATCAACAGGAAACTGATAAGAAGTTTGAACAATTGAGCGTACGAAATACGTTACATTTACAGTCAATAAATCTGCGATTAACCCACTTAGAGGCAATTTTTAATGATTTAAAAGATGAATTTACTACTATTAAAAATCAAAGTAGTGGTACAATGCAAAGAAAAATTGAATTAATTGGAAAACATATGGCAGATTTAAGTAGTGATATTTCACGATTAAGTGATGTTAATCCGAACTTAAAGATTGACTCCATGGGACTGCAAAGTCAAAATGATAGTATTTCTACAGCTCTGGTGGTGGAAGAAGCGCAAGTACAGGCTCACAGAAAAGCCAGACAAGAAGTCGAAGCTGAAGCTCATCGTCAGGTCCAACAAGCTCAGGTGGAGAATCAAAGAGTAGACCAACAAGCTCAAGTAGAAGCGGATGCACAAGTAGATGCTGAAGCAGCAGCAGCTCAAGTTATGGCCCAAGAAGTAGGTTCCGATACCCTTAGTACCATGGCAAGTGTGCATTCATCATCAAGTAACGTTTTTGAAAGATCCCTGGATATCAGGCCTCTGGTTAATAACGTACCTTCATATGGTGATAATTCATTTATGGATATTAACAAGCAATGGTCAAAAGCTTTAGGAATTCGGTCTCCTGCTGTTGGATCTCCTTTGACTCCCAAGTTTGAATATCCCATTCCCATTAATAGAGCATTGTCTTTTAATAGACAATTAGTAATGGATACTAATTTGGTGGCTGCTAATGCTGCTAATGCTGCTAATGCAAGTGCATTATCTGCAATTGGTGCTAATACACCTTCAGTAGGATTGGAAAATAACACAGTTCTGCCTTTGGCCATTGATAGCTTGAAAAGAAATAACTTATCATTAGTAAATGATGTAGAGAAGTCAGTGGTCGATGATTTTAATTTGATGAATAATTCGATTTCTGAGCCATATAGAAGACAAAATCAATCCAAATCAACAACAAATGACACTGGTGGTCATAACAAACGACAACATACCTCCGAAATTCCTCAATATAAGCTTGAAAAAGGTGCTAGGAACGTTGGTGAGATCTGGCAAGAATATGAATATGGAGTTAACGGAAAACCGCCCCTTAAAGATCTAGAAGAGAAATACGCAGCTAAATGGAGAAATGATACGGAATCCCGAACGTTTGTAAGAAGAAAAAAGATTTATAGCGCCATAGAAAAGGGATTATCTCTTGGATTAACTGAGAAACAAGTGGTAGATGAATTGGAAAATCTTCGTACTTATACTCATAATGGTGCCATTCGGAAAAGGCCAATGAGTTGGCTTTATACTAACATTCCAGAAAAATACCGATGAGGTTTTAGAGCGTTTGATTTCTTGTTAGTTTTGGTTTTGATTTTGATAATCATAGAAGTCTAGAGGGCTTTTCATCAAAGAAAAAAAAAATAAAAAGTCTCATCGCATTTTTGTATAGTAATTTTTGTAATATAAATATGATATCTGAAGCAACGATTATCACTAGTAACAAAAGGCCCTTGGGTGATAATACTAAGTCCTTCGTCAAAAGAAAGGCAGCTAAGAAGAAGTATAAAGCTAAAAGTGTAGAAAAGACTTCACCTTTGGGGGTTTTGGAATTTGAAATCGATGAGATATTATTGGCTCATCTGCTTACTAGGGAAAACATTAAGAATGATTTAAGTGTGATTTTAAATGAACCTGATACCGTAAAGCAATACCATGTGGAAGTAAACGACGTGACTGTTCTTAGACTATCATCCAATGGAGATGGATTGGCATTAATTACACACCCAGCAATTGCTAATCAGCATCAAATTGTGGTGATTCCATTTGGATTACCAGGAGATATAGTGAACATAAAAATCTTTAAATCTCATCCATTTTACGTTGAATCTGACTTGTTAAAGGTGGTGAAAGCATCTCCACATAGAAATGATGCTCTTATTTCATGTAAATACTTTGGAAAATGTAGTGGATGTCAATATCAAGATGTTGAATATGAACAGGCATTGAAATTTAAACAACAAATTATAGAGAACGCATATAAATATTTTGCTCCCAAATTGTCCAAAATAATCCCAGCTGTTGATAATACTGAACCATCTCCTTTAAAGTACAATTATAGAACCAAATTAACACCTCATTTCAATATTCCAAATTGGGTCCGAACTAAAGGTGAGGTTCTTGAAGAAAGACCAAGTTTTGGATTTGGTGCAAAAGGTAGACCACAATGGAGACAAACAGAAGGAGGTAATCAACAAATAGTGGACATTGAAGATTGTCCAATTGGTACATCTATTATTAATTTAGGAATGAAACATGAAAGAGCAAAATTTGAAAATCTGTTCAAAACCTACAAGAAAGGAGCCACTATCTTATTGAGAGAACATACCCAAGAGAAAGAGAATGCAGTGTTTGATGAACAATCCGAATCGGTGAATATTGATACCAAAGAGATCAATAAAGTAGAAGTTGATGACAAAGTTAAAACTTGTGTAACTAATGCCCGTTATATTGTCAACGAATATGTTAATGGATATGAATTCAAATTTTCAGCAGGTGAATTCTTCCAAAACAATAATTCTATCTTACCAGTGGTGACAGATTATGTGAAATCTAATCTTGGATTAAAAGAAGATGAAGATAATTATTTAGTAGATGCTTATTGTGGATCGGGATTATTCTCAATTACTTGTTCTTCCAATGTTAAAAGGGTCATAGGGGTAGAAGTAAGTGCTGATTCAGTCAAGTTTGCTAATTTAAATGCCCAAGCCAATAATATCACCAATGCTAAATTTATTGCTGGGAAAGCAGAAGAAATATTCAAAGATATCGATCTTCCAAATAACCAAACTTCAGTGATTTTGGATCCACCAAGAAAGGGATGTGATGAAGTATTTTTGAATCAATTATCCACATTTTATCCTGCTCAAATAGTTTATATAAGTTGCAACGTTCATAGTCAGGCTAGAGATATTGAATGGTTCATTAACAACACGGAAAAAGGGCATGAATATGAAGTTGTCAGCATCAAAGGGTTTGATTTCTTCCCACAAACACATCATGTTGAAAGTGTAGCAGTTTTAAGAAGGAAATAAATGTAATATAAGATTAATCATTAAATATTTGCAGCACAAGGGCTTGAACCCTAAACGTGCACCCGTACAAAAAAGTAATTTCTCTCACACTCTCACTTCAAAAAGTTTTTTCACTGAAAAAAAAAATTATACATTCACACAAGTCAAGATGGAAAACGATAAAGGTCAATTAGTATGTAAAGGAATCATATACAAGTGATAGAGAAAATGCAGTTTACAAAGATAATTATTCCATATTCCAAGTTTCCGTGGGTTGAGAGGATGCCTATGACTGGATTTAACTGTATTTGTACCAGTGATGAACAAATAGTGATAGTAGGCAAATAATCTGTTATATTCCGAGAAGAAGGCCCCAATATCGTATTATAACATTAGTAGAAGAAGCAAGATCCCAAAAATCCACCAAAGTTGATTATCATGATACAGAAGCATCTCTCTTTACATCACTAAACAAATCATTAAATCACCAATACTAACCAAAATTTTAGGTCGAATTATACGTTCCAAGAAAATGTTCTGCCACCAACAGAATCATTAAAGCCAAAGATCACGCTTCTGTTCAAATCAGCATTGCTAACATTGATGAAGAAGGTAGAGCCATCCCAGGTGACAACACCACCTACGCTTTATGTGGTTACATCAGAGGTAGAGGTGAAGCTGACGATTCTTTAAACAGATTAGCTCAACAAGACGGTTTATTAAAGAATGTCTGGACTTACTCCCGTTAATTTATGTATAATTAATGTTAATAAATAGCAGTACTTAATAGAGATGTAGTAGACCACGCACGACCGTTGCAGCTCAACAGTTAACATTTTTATTATTATTATTGGCGTGCGCTAACCGCATATCCCCAATGCTACTTCTCCATGCGATCCCTAAACAGTTTCTCTCCCACATATGTCTGCCATATTCACCCTCTTATACGATACTAATTATGTACCAGGAGCGTTACTCCTTGGCGCGGTACTTAAAGATATGATACCGGCCGATATGACGCTCGGAATTCTTATTGATAAACGGCAATTGAGTGAATTCCAACTACATTTACTTGAAGACATTTATCATCATCTACAAGACATTTCAGTAATAAAAAGTGGATTTACTGATAAGTTAACCAATGATTTAAAGAGACCAGAATTGGATAAGACATTCTCCAAGATTCATCTCTGGAATTTGCCTTATGATAAGATATTATATTTGGATTGTGATACTTTACCAAATCCTGATTCTAATTTATTAGAATTATTAACTTTAGAACTTGATAAAGGGAAAATATACGCTAGTCCCGATGCCGGATTTCCTGATATATTCAATTCCGGGATGTTTGTAATTAGACCAAATCAACAAGATTATCACAATTTGAAACAATTGGTTACTGGAAGCGATGACATAACATTTGATGGGGCTGATCAGGGGCTTTTAAATCAGTATTTTAATAGTGATCCCGATTGGGTAGCAGGACTGACCCCTAGCAATTGGGTCAAATTACCATTTTTGTACAATGTGACTCCTAACACTCAATATGAGTATGCACCAGCCTATAGTCACTTCAATTCTAGTTCCAGTCCCAGTGTTGATACCGCTACCACTACCACCAATAGTGACAGCAGCCTGCCAGAGAGTGATGCCAGTGCGTCTGCGTCTGCATCTGCTGCCTACAGCTACACTGCGACTTCATTCTATGGCAGTAAGATCAAACTTGTTCATTACATTGGGCCTGTTAAGCCTTGGTCCACTTACAATCCGGGAACCGCCGAATGGTGGAGGCTCTGGCACAAGTATTTTGATCACGATACTTTTACAGTGCAGGATAAGTTTGCCACTGCTGATTCTGTGTGGAATCCAGCAGTATCTGCACCACCCAAGCGCACTGCGGCTGTCACTGCGGCGCCCGCCACTACTACCAGTGCTACTGCCAGTGCTACTGCCCGCGCTCCCACCAAATCTCCCACCAAATCTCCCACCAGATCTCCCACCAGCAATTCTCCTAAATCAAGCCCTCAGATCAAATCAATTCTCAAGAAAAAACTGGCAACCTTCGGCTACCACCCAGAACAGATCCCTGAAAGAGTATTTCCTTCCCCCAAATCAAGCACCAGATCAAGCACCAGATCTAGCCCCAGTGGCTCTCCAAACTCAATCTCTAATGTATCTAAGAAACTCGATAGCTTAAAGTTTTAATGTACACTTTTCTTTGTAAATGATGATGGGCTAGGCTTAGCGTGTCTAACCCAATCACCATCCCTCTCAGTAACAAAAAAAAAAATTTTCACTCAAAAAAAAAAATTAGAAAACCACTAACTCCCAAATAATGTCTGGAATTACTGAAGTTGACGCCAACTTAATTGAAACTAACTACGATAACGTTGTATACTCTTTCGACGACTTGAACTTAAAAGAACAAATTGTCAGAGGTATCTTTGGTTACGGTTATGAATCCCCATCTGCCATTCAACAAAGAGCTATTTTACCAATCACTGAAGGTAAAGATGTTTTAGCTCAAGCTCAATCTGGTACTGGTAAAACTGCCACTTTCACCATCTCTGCTTTACAAAGAATCGATGAAACTTCTAAAACCACTCAAGCTTTAATTTTAGCTCCAACTAGAGAATTAGCTTTACAAATTCAAAATGTTGTCACTCATATTGGTTTATATTTAAATGTTACTGTTCATGCTTGTATTGGTGGTACTTCTACCAGAGATGATTTTGAAGCCTTTAAATCAGGTGTTCAAATCGTTGTTGGTACCCCAGGTAGAGTTTACGATATGATTGAAAGAAGATATTTCAAGACTGATAATGTTAAAATGTTCATCTTGGATGAAGCTGATGAAATGTTATCATCTGGTTTTAAAGAACAAATTTACAAAATTTTCAGATTATTACCAACTACTACTCAAGTTGTATTATTATCTGCTACCATGCCACAAGATGTTTTGGAAGTTACTACTAAATTTATGAGAAATCCTGTTAGAATTTTAGTTAAAAAGGATGAATTAACTTTAGAAGGTATTAAACAATTCTTTATCAATGTTGAAAAGGAAGAATACAAATTCGAATGTTTATGTGATTTATATGATTCTATTTCTGTCACTCAAGCTGTTATTTTCTGTAACACAAGATCTAAAGTCGAATATTTAACTAATAAATTAAAGGAAGAAAATTTCACTGTTTCTGCTATTCATGCTGATTTACAACAAAGTGAAAGAGATACTATTATGAAAGAATTTAGATCTGGTTCTTCCAGAATCTTAATTGCTACTGATTTATTAGCTAGAGGTATTGATATTCAACAAGTTTCTTTAGTTATTAACTATGATTTACCTGCTAATAAAGAAAACTATATTCATCGAATTGGTAGAGGTGGTAGATTTGGTAGAAAAGGTGTAGCTATTAACTTTGTCACTGATAATGATGTTGGTATTATGAGAGAAATTGAAAAATTCTACTCTACTCAAATTGAAGAAATGCCTGCTGATGTTGGTACCTTATTCTCTTAGATAGTCAAAATAATTCAAAAGATGTTATCTTTAGAGAATATTTGTATAGTGTTTAGGAATAAAATGCGCATTTAAAAAAGTAGAGAAAAAGTTAAAATATCAAAATCTATAAATGATGATGCCAGGGGCGTTTCCCAATGATACTACAGGCCCATCCCGAAGGCAAGAGCTCGGGTCACAGGGGATGGGGTCATTGTGGCAGATGAACCACCAGAATATTGGATCTGGTGTACCATATGCAACATCTGCAGATTTAGTGGAACTGCAATTGCTGCAATCATTCGAAAATAAGCATAAAAGCATCACTAATATTCTGTTACAATCGCATTTGGTATCTCAATTGGATACTTTGGTTTATATTCTAATTGGGTACCAGACGGTGAAGTATTGTCACTCCGCCAGCTTGTTACCTGCTATAGGTCACATTCTCATACAACAGCTCTTATCTTGCAGTGCTATAACTTCTAGACAAAGTGGTGGATTTATTCAATTGGTTGCACAATATTATCGAGAACGGGAAAATGATAGACATAACAATGATCTGGAAATTAATAACAGCACAGGTGCTGTAATACCAAACGATATAGCCATAGTTTGCTCTGCAATTTATTGCAAGACAATTCTTGTGATTTTATATCATTGTTTATTTATGAGTTTTTGGTTGATTCCTATAGTAGACGCAGGAGGCTTAAAGATGATATCTAATGGTACATGGTGGTTTGTTTCATTTATTGGAGAATATCGACCCATTGATCGATGGTCGGATTTGAGTCATATTCAAAAAGTTACAAAATTGGGGTTATGGGAGTTAATAGGAAGTGATTTGGTCATATTATTTATTCAATTAGTGCTTTTCCAAAGTATTTATAGGCAATCAACTATATTGTCTAATCAGGACGGGGAAAATCGAGATGAAACGGAGATTTTACGTCGGCAGGGAGAAGCAGTAGAATCTCGTGGTGGTGATGTAGTGCTACGGGTCCGACTATATGAGGCTTTTAGGTCCAATTCATTTATATTAACAAGTAGTTCATAGTGAAATAAATTTAATTGAAAAATTGAGTATTTGCGCAGATTTTGTAAATTTCACTGATGATGAATGTGATTAAACTGGTACTTTTTGAGGGAAAAGATGTGACGGCACTTCGTTCATTAGCAGTGGATTTCTCACACGGGATCTTGGACCACAAGCTCCCAATATCACATCTTTTAACCCGAGAAAAACCAAATGTTTTACGAGGTAGAGATCTATTTAATGTTCAGTATCATCATGGACAATTTAGTGCTGATGTGGTGAGGCGATGGAATACGTTGCCTCTGGGGATACAAAAGCTTTTTGATGACGAAGAGTATGTGATGACTTCGTACCAGTCATCGGTACGACTCTGGCAGCAGTACGAGATTGTTCGGTTTCTTCAGAGATTTCTGAGTCAGACTTATGATCCATACCAATTGCTGGATCTTAAACCACAAGAAATTATTATGGATAAAATCTTGCAAGGGAAAAGCCGTGATAAAGACACTGGCAATAATGGAGGCGATATCTATGATGATTGGATAGAACGAGCATTAACAACCAAGGCAAATGATCCAGCAACTTGTACACATCGGTTTTTACGAGGGATTAAGCCTAAATTTGCAACTGGATTCCATCAATTTTTAAGAGAGCATCATCAAGATTGGAATATAGATGGAATTGGTGGCATTGTACGAGAGGGAAAGCGGCAATGGGCCGGGACGTCTACCCAGAGACAGTTGGGAGCATTCAACCGGGTTTATTCCACTGTGACGGCCCAATTCTGGTACCAATGGATAGTGTTACAATATATGGAACTTCAAGGCCATGAATTCACAAGCCCTTGGAGAACCAATGATTTTTCATCTGTTTATTACAATGGACATTACTTGAAGTATTATATGTTTGTATCGAAGAACCGAGTAGAAGCCGTACCGTTTCAAGTCCTTCTTTAGTTGAGATGGAACGGGTACACCACTCGCATTGTCATGTCGTTCGTTCATATTTAATTTCAATAAATCCGCGTGTTCTCTCATCATGACGCGTTGGAAATTTTACTTTATTTCATCATCTCCACCATTAACAACACAATGGAAACACCAACTTTAAAAGTATTCTTAAGAAGCGACAAGGCCACATTACCAACCAAAGGTTCAGCTTTGGCTGCAGGTTATGATATCTACGCATCAGAAGCAGGGAAAGTCCCAGCCCACGGTCAAGCAATGATTGGTACTGATTTGACTGTGGTGGTTCCAGTAGGATGTTATGGAAGAGTTGCACCAAGATCAGGTTTAGCTGCTAAACATGGGATTTCTACCGGTGCAGGTGTTATTGATGCCGATTACCGTGGGGAAGTTAAAGTGATTCTTTTCAATCACAGTGATGTTGATTTTGAAATTGAAGCTGGTGATAGAATTGCCCAATTGGTCTTGGAGAAGATTCTTTTGACCGACATTAAGGCTATTAGTGCTGAAGAATTGGACTTGACTGAGAGAGGTGAAGGTGGTTTTGGAAGTACCGGTGGATTTAACAAGCAATAAGAAAGGTAGAGATTAATTACAAGTCAATAGAATCTAGAATATAGGATAGAGATAATTTATCTCCTTAATATTTCAAGCATACCATTACTATTTACATCTCTACATACTAGCTGTAGGTCTTTTGGGTTCGTCAGAAATTGGGGATTTAGGTTCTTTAGATTCTTTGGATTCTTGTTCCTTAGATTCTTCTTTCTTAGATTCTTGTTCTTGATCTTCTTTAGACTCTTGATCTTTTTGATCTTTTTGATCTTTTTGATCTTTTTGATCTTTTTGATCTTTTTGATCCTTTTCATCAGGCTCAACTCTCATTCCTCCTTCTGCTGCCTCTTCCAACTCATCTAATTTAATCTCATCCTTAACTTGTGTAACAGTATCCTTCTCCCTCTTGTTTTCTTCATTGATCAATTCATCTTGTTCTTTCAAAATATCCAATTTCAATTTGGTATCATTAGATAATTGTAATTTGGCTACATTATAAACTTCATCAGGAATTGAACTTAAGACAGCTAAAAGAGCGTCATAATAAGATTCAATATCATGATCATTACCATAAGTGTAAGTTGATGATAAAATTAATAAACTTGAAGGAATTTTTTGTCTTAATCTTAAATCTAACCAGGTTGATAAATCTTCTCTTAATCTAGCAGGACTAACATTAACAGTTCTAATACCTCTTTGTTGACAAGCATATTTTAATTCTTGAATAGTTAAAGAATCAACTCCTTCATAATCAATGGCTTTATCATCTTTTATAATATTCAATAATCTATGTCTAATTTGATATCTTAAAATTGAATCAGTACCAAATGATGTAATATTCATATATTTGGCCATGGCAAGTAATTGAGGCCTGGATAAATTATCCAATACTTGATCATTCTTAAATAATCTAGCAACTTGAATTAAATGTTGTCTATCAGGAGTTCTACCCATTGATAAAGTATCAAAAAATGAAACAAATGCTTCTCTATCTTCTTCAGAAATCTTGCTAATTTTCAATCCACTTTCTTCAATAGTTTGCTTGATATATTGAGAAGCTGAAGTTTTGGCTTTATATAATTTTGCATTTTTTAACTTTCTATCTTTGGTAGATTCATAAGTTGAAGGTAAAAAATTGGGGAAAATTCGAACAATCACCGGAATTAACAATTCTGCAAATGGAATAAGAATCAAAGCTGCAAATGGTACTAATCTAACCAAATCACCTAATGTTCTTTGCAATTGATTATTCTCTCTTCTACTTAATCCATATCCAGCAAACATTTTCATAAGTAATTTGGTAGAAATTTTGATTTCATATCCTAAAAGCTTAGTTCCATCTCTATAATGAGCAGCTTCATGCTTGATCTTTTCCCAAAGACTTTTCTTTTCGGCTAATTCCACTGCTTTACTTGCTTGATCAACTTCTGCCTTGTCTTTGGCACTTTTTTCTCCATTTTTTTCTCCAGCTTCCAGTTTAACATTTGCCTCCGGACCCTTCGCTTGGCTACTATTGAACCGTATAAGCCCGTTGTATCCATACTTTGGCATCCTAACCGCCGGTCTGAATGGTACCATCTGCCCTGCCCTGAGCATCTGGCTCATTCTAATCGTATTTATTGATCTATTTAACATTTGGAAATACAACAACAAGTTTTTTATTTTTTTTCTTATTTAGCCAAAATGTCAAATTTTTTCTATGCGAAATGACCCAATTAAATAGTTGGCTGGCTGCACGACAGAAAACAAGATTTAAGCTTCTTCTTCTTCTAATGTGAGCTTATCTACAATGCTATGGACCTTCTCTTCACCAGTGAGACCTACTAACACGAGTTTATCAATAATGGTTTGAGAATCTTCATCCTCACCATCAAAGAAGATATTTAAGCTCTGAACATTCTGAAACCGCACGTATTTAAGCTTACATTCATACCAGCCATTGGCATCAATCTTGCTAGAATCAATGGTTTCATGGTGTGTGGCCACATTGTCGATATCATCAAATGATAAAATCCCAGGCTTATTAATCCATACTTTGATTTGGTTGGCATATTGTCTATCTTCATCATCATTAGTAGAATCATTGTTTTTGCTGGCGAATTTAATCAATATAGAATAGATTTTGGAGATGTTAGGAAGTGGGAGATAAAGAAGCATTTGTGAGTCGGCATCAGAGTGGATACTTCCAGGCTTATTAATGTCCAATACATCCCTAATGTCCCCCTCATATTCAACATTTAATGCTTCCACTTCTCTTGCCACTGGAACTATCCTGAACCCTTGGGGGATCAATTGGTCTACTTCGGCGGTATTTGATGCTGCTGATCCGGCTGAAGCTCCTGCCACTTCCAGTGAAACTCCTTCTGGTACCCATCTATCTCCAGCCTCTTTATCATCCTCTGCCTTTTGACGTAATGATTCAAAAGCATCTTTTATCTTAAGCGTGGCCCCTTTAACCACTTCCACAGTCTGACCGCCCACCATAAACACAAACGTTGGCACGGCTGTCACCTGGTACCGTTCGGTCAAAGCCCTTTGGGTATCCAAATCGATTCTGACAATTTCCACCTTGTGAAATGCTTTATCCTCATAGATTGAATCAACCAATGGCTTGATTGCCTGGCACGGCCCGCACCAGCTGGCGGTGAAATTGGCCACAACGTACTTGTTATGGGCCAAAACTTGTTCAAACTCCTGACTATTAACAAATCTAATACTGTGTGTATTGCCGCCGCTCATAATGTATGTGGAACTATTTGAGAGTATTTGTGTGGGAATTTTAGCTGCTTTTTTCCCAAGCCTTAGATTTATTTAAAGTGCGGCAATTGTTACTGTATGAATCGTGGTATACAGCAGACGTTAGTAGACCCAATGGTGGCACAACGGGTCGATGTCAATGGATTTGATGATGTGTTGGACGTTCTGGTACTGTCACTGTCACTGGCACTGAAACCACTAGCTGGTACGGCGTCCGTGCTGGAAACGGACCGCCCTATGGCTCTCGCTTTGCTGCCATCAATGCCACAGGATCCTAATCCAAATACTAATGCATCTCATTCATTCTCCCACAACCAAATCAGAAGGGCAGCTGATATGGCAGGAGTGCTATTGGATACCAAGCGCTCCTTCTTACAGGAGAATAACTTTTTGGATATAAATGAGAAGGAACCTCTGTCTTCTAATCATATTTCTAGAGCTACTCATATTAGAGCTGAAAGAGTCAAAGCTACTTTGGCCCTAAAATATATGATGATAGAACGGGCAGTGACAAGTCACTATGATGAGAATGGTAATGTACGATTTCCTGGAGTGGAAGGAGTTTATAATCCACTTCAAATCATTCGAAATCGGAAGATTAGAGCAAAATATCGAGAATTTCCTAAGCCTTTAACGTTTAAATCAACTCCTTTAGCATCATCTGTGTTCAGTAATAGAAAGTCCAAGTTTATATGGTCAATTGAGTTATCTGAACTCATTAGTGACTCTTCATGGCGTGTTAATCATATCCATGAATTAATTAGACCTGATGGAGAAAAATGGTTTCCCATTGATAAGAATAAAAGCTCTCTGAAAAGTGGCTCTTCAAAACAGACACTTCCTCTTGATGATAGTGGTGATATTGAGTCCAGTAAAGTAGATGTTTCTGGACCAGATCTGATTTCTAAAGAGATTAAAGACTCTGGAAAACGTGATAGATTAAGAAGTAGGGTTAAAAGGACTTTAAAGTATACTACCGACTCTAGATCTACAATTTCATCTGATTCAAATGATTTCAAGTATAAATTTAGTCGGAAACGAGGAAAAGAACAGAAATATGATGAACAATATAGTGAAGAAGGTGTTGATAATGATAGTAATAATAATATCAGCAATAATACCAGTAAAGAAGATGAAAAAAATCACCAGAAACCAGAGATTACTGATCCTTTAAATAATATCAAGATTAGACCTTTGGTATCCAAGAGATCCACAGCAACAGATCCTCTGGAAATAATTATAGATCAATCACCTAGAGATGGTCAAATATCTTCAATTGTTGATGAACTGCTTAAAATGATTTTTGAAGAAGAAATATACTTGGAAAACTCTACACTCATCAAATTGCATTTTTTACAAGAAATATATCCCAGATTATTCAACTGTAATCTTCATCAAATCCAACAAATAACAGATAAACTTATTCCAGAACTTAATAGAAAAATTATTGACATTAATGATGATTCAATTCCTACATATGAAGCAATGAGTAGTAGTTCCATTGCTGAGATGAAACGACTTGTTCAGACTATAAATGAGGATTATTCCATCAAAATCGATAATCTCCTTACCGGAACAGACAGATTAATCGGAGAAATCAATACTTCCATGACTTTAGAACTTCGGAAAATCGATGAACGAATTGATAAGTTAAACAGTTCACTTTTTGGTGGAAATTTCACCATAAATGAAATTAAAATGTCTGACTCTGGAAATTATAGAGTTATGTATTTTTTACTTGAGAATTCCATAGTTATTCTCCTTCGGCTAATTTGGGTGTTTGTTAACATCTACAAAGTACTTTCTTGGATAGTTCTAATCTGTTGGAAAGTAGTCAAGTTTATACTATTTTAAATGAATATTTTTCGCAGAAAATTATCAAATTTGAATAATGCAACCCAAATCTATTGCACTATTAGGTATGTAAATTAACACCATAATGGCCCTATAATGGCCCCATAATGGTACCAGAACGCCGTACTAACTCGTCACAGAGGATATAGACTATCATATAGAGCAGATTCTTCAAAAATTTCAGGATATTTTCGATGTGGCAGTAATTCAAGACAAATCCAAAGAACTTTTGGCAGTAGAATCGTTAGCCATGGAAACTGATGCTCTTTCCATAATACGATTCTGTGAAGACTTATTGGCCATAACAAAGGGATTGAAGGAGACGTGGTGTTTGGATACCATCAAAGTTCTGCGGTTGGACAAGTCGGTAGAGCAAGAGGAAATCACTCGAATTTTCAGCAAATTTAATCAATTAACAGATGAAATATCAAAATTTAGCGTTAGTCATTAGTTCTATAAAAACGATAGAGGAAATAATTATACATTGGTGTCCAAAGAGGGCAAGTTTGAAGCTCTGGACGAAGGTCTGGTACTAGCTTGGGATGTAGGACGAGTTCCAGCTTGGCTAGAAGGTCTGGTTCCTATGGTGGAAGTAGAGCGGGTTCCGGCCCGACTAGAAGGTCTGGTACCAGCATTAGACGTAGGACGAGTGCCTGACCTGGTGGTAGAAACAGAATCGGTTTCTTGGTGCACTTTTTCTTCAAATAAATTGACAAATTTCTGCACTTTTCCAACCTTGATAAATTTGAACTTTTTATCACCTTTAACTCCTTTTATATATGCAGCGTCTGGATCGAGATTATCGAATTCATGCAAGTCAATGGAGATAGAAGAGGCCAGTTTCTTTGGTTTGGGCGGTGGAATGAATGTTCTTGACGGTTTTTTGGTTGGAATGGGAAAGTCTGGTGTGGTTGGATTATGATGAAGATTAGGACTGGAATGTTTGAGATTGATTGCAAATTCAGGTTTATTTGTTTCTTGTACATCAAAAACGTTTTGGTCAAAAGGTTGGGGTAAAGTTTGTGGAGGTTGTTCAAGCTTTAATTGTTGAACAGGTGATTGTAATGGAGAATTAGGAAGAATTCGATGGATATCTTTAGGTACGGTATTTTCCTTATTATCACTTGAAGAAAGGGGCTCTATATTGTTCATTTTGATGGCCAATTGCAGTTGTTCCTCAATGGCTTCATCTAACCGTATAAATCCACCATTCATTTCCCCATCATTATGTCGTAAATTGCTCATATCTCCTATAAAGTCTTCTTCAGGTATAGGCTGTTTAATTCTTTCATGTATCAAAGTATCATCATCATTATCATCTGAGTAATCACTCAATTCATGTTCGCTAATCTCTAGCGTAGTTTCTGTTCCTGAAATGTCTTGTGATAAGTTTATCTCATGAGGTTCTTGATCAAGATTTAACATGACAGAATTGCTGAATAATTTGGCAATATATTGTTCTATCCTCAAGATAAAGTTGTAGTCACATAACACAAGGATACCATAGTTCTCATCTTTAAGGAAATCAATAGAAAACTCTGGAGTTACTATAAAATTGAGTACTTTTAACGTTAACGTCACTATAAACACTTCATTGTTTATGAATGTTTTAGGATTGATTGGGAGTTTATCATCATTTATAAGAATCCGATTGATTAAAGAACCCTCGGACGACTTGGCTAAAAATACAAGATTATCTTTGATGAGATCTGAGGGTCTTAAATTGTTATTTCGACTAAGAAGTGTATTCAATTCCACATTAATAGTAAACAGTATATCTTGAAACAGGGCCAAATCTGGGCCTGGAAATTGGCGGAAAAGTCGACAGAGCTGATGAACCCGGTCCACTATGTCCAGGGAGAAGATAAAATTGGGCTTGTAGATGTCTGTAGGGCTGGAATTATGGAACGAGTGATACCGCTTGAGTGACATTTGTTTGTTTATTTTTGTGCGGAAATTTGTGACAGAAAAAAAGTTGGTATTTAAATTATCACCAAATTCCCACTGATTATTTGCACCTAAAATGTCTTATTATTTTAGCATTATAGGCACCAAAGATGTGCCTATTTATGAGCTGGAGTTTGGCTCGTTCAAAGTATCCAATGCCGCTTCGGTTCCGGGCAAAAGCCTGTTTTCCAAAGAACTTAAAGAGCTTTTACCATTTATTTCGCATGCTTCAATTGATCTTATTGAAGAAGCGCAATGGATTAATAATCAGTTTCATTTAGGTAGAATTGATTCATTCTATGGGACAACCGTGCATGCATTTTTGACGCAGGGCAATATAAAGTTCATTATTTGTACCGATAGTAATGGCAAAATTGATGATAGTATACGACAGTTCTTTATTGAGACCAATGAATTGTATGTGAAATGTTTGATGAATCCATTTTACAGTGTGAATGATGGAATAACGAGTGGGGAGTTTGATTTAAAGGTGAAGATGCTTGCACGGAAGTATTTTTAGGGAGGAAGGGATGATGATTTATTTAGAGCAAATGAATTGTTGAATTGGAGGGTTTTAGTTGAATATTTAAGGCCAATTTACACTACTAAATGGATGAATATAGCCATTAAAGGACAATTTACATCAATAAATGGATGAATATGGTGAATTAAGGGCTAATTTACACTAATAAATGGATGAATATGGCCAAGTACAGCACAATTCACATCAATAAATGGATGGATATCGTGATTTAAGCATTACATACATTGATAAATGGATGAATATGGCGATTTAAGCATAATTAACATCATAAATGGATGAATGTGGTGATTTAAGCATAATTAACATCATAAATGGATGAATGTGGTGATTTAAAGCACAATTTACAATAATAAATGGATTTACAGCATAATTAACATCAATAAACGGCTTAATATAGCCAGTTGCAGCACAATAAATACCAAAATTGACTGAATTCACTCAACCTTTGCAACAGATACGTACATATCAAACTAAATACAGGCATATATAAAACACAGCAATCACTGCTGCTCAAGTATCTTATCTGTATCAATCTTATAATTGTCTCCTTCTTCAACAAGAATTCCCTGTTCTCTCAACTGATTGAACATATCTTGTGGAATCCAACCTCCAGTAGCTGCAAAAGGTGTTGAAGTAACCTCAGATTGATACTCTTGTAATTGCAATTGATAATTGTCAGTAAATTCTTGAGTGTATTCCAATGGGAAGTCTCCATTAACCAAATCATTGGCTACATAAGCATCCCAAACACCTTGTAATTGAATCATACTTCCTTCTACATATAAATAGTCTTTATCACTCTTGACTTCCAAAGCTTGAATATATGGGAATTTCAAAACTTTAACATGAGGTGATGCAACTGCAATTAAATCATGTCTGTTATTGTTTAATTCAATCTCCCATAACCTTTCATTTCTGGTTTTATAATACATGAATTTATACTGTTCTTTATCAACATCATCCAATTCATTATATTCTGGAATATCTTGTTCTAAATTGTAGACTTTAACTCCAGCATAAGCTACAAAGTTAGGATAGCTGAAATAAATGAATGGTTTGATTGTAGAATATTCAAAGTCAACAAAAGTAGCTTCATTGTTTCTATTAGAATTTAAAATAACATTTAATGGGTCCAAATCAGGAATGAATAATCTTGGTTTAAATAATTCTTCAATGTTTGGAATACTTTTACTGGTTTTGTTGATTAAAGCAGGTGCTAATTTACCCAATCTTTCAAATGTTTCTATTTGCTTGTTTAAAGATTCAATACTTTCAATTTTACTACTAGAATCTGCTTGTGCAAGTGCTAATCTATTTCTTAAATTCTCCAATTCAATGTTTGCTATGCTTTGGATAAGAAGCTCTGGTTGATCTTTTGGCCAAGGTCCATTGTGTTTGGAAATTTGGCTGCTGCTTAACTTGTTTTTATTCTTAAAAAATGGTTTTTCAACTGATGGCCCAATTCTCCATCTGTTAATTAAATCTGGATTAGTTTCTCCTTCATATGGCAAATCTGCTTGTAAAGATCCTTCTACATCTTTAGTAAAGTATAAAGAACCAAATTTATTGAAAACAATTTCATTAGTTTTGTTTTGAAAGTCTGAAATGGGTTTAATAACATCGAGCAATTTTTGGGTTGCATCTGGAATTTCATCGGAAATTAAAGGTTCCCATTGCTTCATTAATAAGTCTCCTGGAATGTATTGCATCAAGATGTATGGAGATTGAAGGAAATTCAATTTATCTACACCATAACTGATGATTTTTGGCACTTTTAATCCCAATTTTTCAACTAAAAAATCATTGGTTGCAACTTCACTCTTAATCTTTTCTCCGATAGCGTATGCACTTTCCAATTTGTAAGAAAATCTTAAAACTAATTCATTTCCATTGGATAATGTCACTTTATAGATTCTATTGTGTTTTCCTTCATGTACACTGGCAATGGATTTAATGATTTGTTCTCCAGATCCAACATATTTTAAGTTCTGTGATAAAATAAAAGATCCATCAGTAGATTCAGTAGGATCCTTTAACTCATCAGAAGAAGATTCCAGTTTCTTGGATAACGTTTGAATCAATCTAGTTGCTCCTTCTATAGAGAATTGGGTTTGTCTTTTGGCTTTTTCAATCTTGTCATTTTTCATCCATGAGCCCCAAGTGTATTGGAAGAAAGGACTTCTATTGGGATCCGAAGTATCTGCAATCTTGGTTTCCACCTCTTCAGGGGTACTACTAAGTTTGCTATTGAATCTGATGGCCCTAAAAGCAGCTGGTCTAACAACTGGCAATGCCTTATGTTTGACTAGTTGGAACATGTTGAAAAATTTTCGTGAGAAAAAGGATTTCTGGGGTTTTAAATCAATAGTGAGTAGAATAGGACGATAGATTTAGCTATAAAGTGTGGATTATAGGCACTTTTAAGTGATATTCTCGGAGTTTTAAGGGGTAAGATTGAATCTACAGCTTGAAATAGTAGAGAAATCATGTGTTTAGATGTGTATTTAATTATGTCTCGTAATATTTTCAGGGTGTAATGAGGAACAAGCAGTCAGAGATTAGGACAGCGACAGTTTCGATTTCAGAGCGGCAGTAGTGTTATCATTAGGCGATAGCAGTTCGGGAGCGACTAAGGGTGCCAGTGCTACTTCTGAAGTAACACTGGATGGGGATACGGCAGTGGGTGTAGCAGTAATAGAATTATCAGGTTGCTCTTTCCAACTTCCAGATTTCACCGAATCTGGTGTTGTTAAACCATCTCTATCCTGCTTTTCCAACATGATGTTGTATTTCTCCGCATCTTCCATACGGCTAATTAAGTGACTCATCATATTAGCCTTATGATGGATTTTCCGACCTTCAATTCCATCTTTAGTGGCAGTTGTAGATAAGCAAGAAGTTGTAGAATTATGGGATAGATTAGAAGTAAGATCCTCACTAGAACCTGCAGTAGAATCTTCATACTCTAAATCAAGCATTTCTGGAGTATCCACATTCAATTTCCCACTATAAATGGATTTAATACTTGCAGCTGGATGTGACATTTAAGTTGTTTTTTAAAAAAAAGACTTGTGACCTTAATTGCTTTCTATGAGGCGAGAAGTAGAGACGGACAAAAGGTAGGGAGAAACAGAGCTAAAAGGTGCGGGAAATTGCAAAAAGACCAAACTGAGACTTCGGCCAATGCTGTCTGACTAGGGACGTGGTGACCGGGCGTGATTTGCAGTGGTGTAACTGGAGTGGTTTGATGTGGTATTTGGTCCTGCTAAGCTGTCACCCCACAATATGGGAACATACACGACATGCTCACCTGGACATCGGCACGTGAACAAAATTCGGCACGTGAACAGAATTCGGCACGTGAACAGAATTTACAATTTATTCCTCTGTTTCTTTTTTTGCTGCAAAATTAAAAAAGAAGTATGAGTTTGGCAGAAACAGTGAGAGTAGCAGTGGATTGTATTGCGTATATTCGGAACTTCTTTGATGAGCTGGAGTTTGAGAAGGCCGAGGTGGATGGAGTGGTGTGTCAGCGTGTTATTCGTGCTAGAGATACCGCCGATTATGTCGATTGTGTGGAATCTGTGATGGCGGCTATTAGTAAAGGGATTGTGACGGCGGTACAGGTGCTGATACTGTGGGAGAGATGTGGTGGTAGAGATGGCGGTAGAGCTGGTGCTAGAGACGGTGCTAGAGACGGTGGTAGAGGCGGCAGTGGTGGAAGAAGCGATGATATTGAAGAAACTTCAGAAACCTACGAGTTTCGTTGGGAACTGCTGTCTAAACGACTTCAAAGCGTAGAATTAGGTGTGTTTTTGAAAAGATTGATCATGTACGTCCAGCCATTGAGCCCGTTACCAGTAACAAAATGCTTGGGGATCCGCGTAGAGTGTAGTGACGGATGCCCAATGGATTATGACATGGAAATGTTTGTAGAAGAACATAAGGCGACAGAATTCGGCCCATTAGAAGGAAATCGAGATACGACTAAAGTAAATATCGGTGAAAGAGGACACGGATTGGATTTGGAGATGGACCTGGATCAAACAAGAAAAAATACACATCTAGGAGTTTTATTTGTGGATTCATGCTATGTCCATCTTAATGTGTTGGAAGGACCAAATAAACCCTTTTTTGAGCCCCAAGATGATTTTTCTACAGAATTAGTACTTGTTTCCCAAGCATCGTGTGAATGTGGAAGGAAAGAGTTGCTTCCTACGCTCCGTTGCTCAAAATGTAACAAACTTATTCATGAAGCTTGTTATATTACTATGTCTTCTAAAGTATGTGTTACATGCTCAGGTGATTCAAATGGCCTTAATCGGATACTACTACGATCCATTATTAATGCTTTGAAAGTAGCCAATCCTAATATAAATCAGTTATTTGATTTGACCAATAGCACCGTGGTAAGTATCTTAAAGTTGATGTTCAAAAGGAAAGCTTTAATTCTAATTCCTGATAAGATTTGTAATAATAAGGGAGATTTAATGAAAAGAGTTGGAACTTATACAGCAGGTGATCATTTCTTATTTAAAAATCTTGTTCATGGTAAAGTCTATTACCTATTGTTTAATCAAAATGTAAGTTCATTGAAGCTTCCTAAACCCATGATTGAACCTTATTTGAATGGGAAATCATCCGATTTATTGTACCAAGAGATATTGTATCTCAAGAAAAAGCAATTAAAGGTGAAATCCAATTTAGCTGGTTATACGCTGAACCCAACAGGAAATACTGCAGTAGAATTAGAATCCCAACCAGTGAATTTGAACCAAGTTGATTTCTTTCAGGACTTAACCTCAGTAGAACTTGACGAAATCCAAAGCATTTTGGATCAAAATACCCAGTCTGGTATGAACCCTATTTCTGAATCCATTCCTGCAGGTGTGCACTGCCATCGAGTTCAAACCCCTTTTGAAACTACAGCTACAACAACTTCAACTTTTGATAGCTTTTTACCCAGTATATTCAGCCAGCCCTTACCTTCAAACAACCAGAATGATGATTTCATTGTTCCAAACTTCAATTTTCTCTCCCAAATTTCAAATTCAAATTCAAATTCAATCGCAGATCAATCATTCGAAGAATCATTAACAAACATAAAAAAGTCTCAACTTCCGATGAAGAAAAAAATCGTATTTGAAACAGTATAGAGAATAATAAAAAAAATGAAGTCAAATACCATAAGAAGGAGGCATACTAACTCCAAGCTAGGCTGCCTCAACTGTAAGAAGAAGAAGATAAGATGTGACGAAAATGTGCCTGAATGTAAAAACTGTCAAAAAAGTCGTAAAAACATATGTTCATATTTATCACTTTCACCAAAAGAATTAAATAAGGTAAGGCTTGCACATGCTTTAAGAACATCAACAAATAAGCTATTGAGTTCAAATTATCGGTTACCAACTTCTGATATCCAAGATCAAATATTTATACATGATTTGGAATTTAAACATGAACTAACAGATCTTCCTATAAGAATACCCAACTTCATGTATCCCCCTTTACAGTTCAAGCCAGTTTCAGTAAAAGAGCTCGATGATTCTAATGACACAGAAAGTCTTCCAGATATACTTTCCAAATCTGCTACTTCAACCCCAAGTCCCGTTATGTCACCCGGATGTGAAAAAATTCCCAAAACGAAGCCTTTACCGGGTGCTATTATTTCAAACAGGGAGTTTTCAATACCCAATTACCTGATAAAAATTACTCCACATATTGGTATCAATGAATACCAATTCACTAAAAGAGTTGATCTTGACTATTTAATATTATACATGAAAAATCAACAAAAATCAAAATATTCTCATATAATCAATGATTTATTGATTCTTCTAGGTGCTAGTATTGTGATATCAGTATCTAAAAATCCTAGTTTAAGATCCTTTTGCCTTGAACAACATAGTCATAACACTCGAAATCTTCAAAGATATAATGATGTTTTTGACTCCAAAAGAGATATTACAATGGTTCCAATATTATACTACAGTTATTCATTTTTAGGATATTGCAATTTACTTTTAGGATTTAGTTTAAAAAGTTGTGTGAAAATAAGTTCAACAGCTATTCAAATTATGGAAAAATACTTGAAAATCAACAAAAATAAACCCAAAGGAGATATATATAAAGTGATCTTGAATGAATTACAATATGAAATGTTATTTATCAATATGCCATCGTATAAGCCAAGTTATTTGGATGAAGTCATGGAAAATATCAAGGAATTATCTTTGATTTACGATTCCTTACCCGAAAATTTTACTTATATTAAGGAATTATTCATTAAACTTTTCAAATTTGTTAAGAATGATTATTTACCTGTCTTAAGTCATGGTGATAATGATAAAGTTATCGAATATCCAATAGAAATGGTGTATAACTTATTAAAAAATTGGCTAAAAATTTTCCCTTCAGGAGCATTTGTACCAATTTGTCTTAATAAGGGTAATCAATATGAAGTATTAAAGTCAAACTTAACTTCTACCGTATATTGTTATTATTACCTTATTGGAGCCTCATTAAGAACAACATTTCCATTTATAAAATATGTTTTGGGATTTAGTTTCCCAACTTTAGAATTGAATGGAACCAGAGAATTTTTTGAAGTTTCATCAATACTAAATTCTTATGGGACTTCCATAAATGTTGCCAATTTACAAGATTTGTTACAACGTCACAATTATTATGCATTAAGAATTTACTCCTTTTTCAGGCATAGAGCAAGAATATTCATTAAACATGTTGATTGGGATCCAAGTTATTTCATTCCAAATTTAAATGCAAATAGGTGGTTTAAAAATGTTAATGAAGTACCGATTGAATCCTTCAAGTATACTTTAGTAAGACCCGAGCATTATCCTTCGATAACAGAACTCGATAAAGGACCAGGGCATAAGTTCACACGAACAGATGAGACAATGATACTCAAATTATACGCCAGGAATATCGAAACTCTTAAGTTTTTCGATAGTCAATATGTCTTACAATTTGATTATCAATCGATGGCACTTTTGAGAGATTATAGGCCAATGTCAGCCAAATGCATTACGGATTTCGAGGATTTAACACCAACGGACTTGGAATTTTTCAGAAATTATAAGGATCACCTCATACCAAAGTGAAAATGAGAATGGGAAGGATAAATTAGGGTTTTATAGCATAAAATAGCATTGGTTTTTAGATAATTCAGTTTTAAATTAAATGCGCATATTTCGATGAGGTTTTTATAATTTCCAAAAATTTTCACATTATGAAAGTGTTACCAGGCGATAATATTACACTCCAGCCAATAAAAACGACTATTGGGCCGGGCATATACAAAGATCCCAAGACACAGAATGTTATTCCAACAACAGCGGGTGATTTAAACCTTAAAGTAAATAAAAAATCAACAAATCAATTGGTATACATTGAATCTAAAACCAAAAGATATATCCCTAAAACCAACGATATGGTGGTGGGAATCGTGCTAGGAACGTTGGGGGAGTCGTACAAGGTCTCGTTGCAGGATTTTTCGCCTCCTGTAATGCTCTCAATGATGGCATTTCCCAATGCCACTAAGAAAAACCGTCTGAATTTAAAGGTGGGACAAGTAATCTACGCTCGTGTGTGTCAAGACAGCCCAGAAATCGATATAGAGATCGAATGTTTAGACCCTACCACCGGAAAAGATGGTGGATTTGGTATTTTAGAAGAGTCAGGATATGTATTTGATATTAGTTTGAACTTTGCTAATGAGTTATTGTTTGGTGATGGTTTTTACTTGGAGAAATTGGCAAGCAAATGCAAGTTTGAGATAGCCATTGGATTAAATGGGAAGATTTGGATCAAATGTGGTGAAGGAATGGAGGATTTCAGGGACACAATTTCGGCCAGTAAGTATTTGCAAGGGTGTGAGAAGGTGAGACGGGACGAAGTGGATCGCGTATTGGCAGAGCATATGGGAAAGTGAGGGAAACCGTTGGGGCTATTCAGGATCTAATTAGTGCCAGTTGGAGCCAGTTAGAAAGAGATATTTAATGGCAACAACTTCAACCATACGACCATACGCACGTGATTCTAACCACGTGATCTGAGACCTATTGACATCACTATTGTGCGTATAAATCTCATCGCAAATTCTTCACTTATCCAACACTCAAATGCCCCAAGAGCATTCCAAAATATCCAACAAGGAGGCCCTGATTCAAGCCCAAAATCTCAAGAAAATCCTCAAGGACAAGCGGCGCAAACAGTATGAAGATCTTCAAGTCCAAGGCACCAACAATTCATCCATTGTGTCGAAACGGTCTGTAGAGATGATTTACCAGGCAGTGAGTCCAGCGGGCGAATGGTTCAAGTATTTTGTGCCCAGGGGAAAGAGACGAAGCCCAGCTATCAATAGAGGGTATTGGCTCCGGATGGAGAGCATTAGAAAGATGATTAGTCGTATAGTTAGTGAGAGTAATGAGAATATCAATATAGTCAATTTAGGGTGTGGATTCGACCCTTTACCGTTCCAAATGCTTGCAGATGGTAAGCGATATAAATTCTACGATATCGATTACCCCGAATTGGTGGAAAACAAGGCAAAAATGATCCGTGAAGCGGCTGAAATTTGTCTGGTTATTGGGGATGAACAGTGCGAAGGTATTAAGGGCAGTGTTATTAATACTAGTAACTATAAGCTCATTGGATGTGATCTTAAGGATGTGGATCGGTATGAGGAGATATTGGGGCAACTTCCACCCGGAATAACCATCTTTATAGCTGAGGTTTCGCTTGCTTATATGCATTTTTCCGATGCAAATAAAATTATTGAAATTTCTAGTAAGGTTCCTAACAGCCATATGGTAGTGTTAGAGCAGATTTTGCCAGGAGGTAAGGAAGAGACGTTTGGGGCCAAGATGTTGGCCCATTTTTCCAAGCTTAGAAGTAGTTTAAAGTGTGTGGAACAGTATCCTCAGAAACAAGATCAAATTAACAGATTCAAACAATTCTTCCCAGAAGTGGAAGTTCGAGACTTATTTGAATGCTGGATAGACTTGGTGGATGAAGAGGTCAAGAGGGCTGTTGATTTAGTGGAAAGTTTTGATGAGTGGGAAGAATTTATTATGTTTTGTCAGCATTATGTTATTGTTCATGCTACTAATAGTGGAAAAGAACTATTTGCACCGCCATTTTCAGAGTTTCCAAGCAGAAATGTAGTGGAGCATGAGACTAAGTATACAGAGACTTTAAATCAAATCAAATTTGCTGCTGGATGTCGGATTGGAACTGATTATTATGTTCATGGAGGTATGGGACAAACAAGAAGTGCAAATATGTACAAAAATGGGGAGGAAATTGAGTGTTTTGGAGATGTTCCTGGCGCTAGGATGTGTCACGAGATGGTGGCTATCAACAGTACCGAGTTATTGATGTTTGGAGGAAGAACACGTCCAGGAGAAGGCATGAAAGACGTGGTGCGATTTGACATTAATACCAACAAATGGACGCAATTAGCACCACTTCCGTATGGAGTTTACCGCCACCAAGTTGTTAGACTCAACGATAACGAGGTGATGGTAATTGGTGGCGAAAAAAATGCAGAAAAAGCTAGCGATGACGAGCAGCAGGCCAATGATATTGTTCTCGTATATAATCACACCAACCAAACGCATCATACGATGACTGTTGAATCTGCGCCATTTTTGCTTCGGTATTTAAGCAGTTTCGGATGTGTGTACAATTCCGAAACTAATATCGGTTACATAATCGGAGGATTGGTAGATTTCCAAGTGCCCAAAGTTAACAATGATGTTATCAAATTTTGGGTGCAAAAAAAAGACAAGTGTGAGAAAATAGTGTGCAAAGTAGAGGAAACTCTGCCGGAATTCGGGCGGATTGGTGCCAGAGTGGTGGCGGTGGCCAACAGCATATACATAGTTGGAGGAATCAATTATCATCAGAATCTTAACCGCAGCCAATTGGTAATTAAATACGAAGTCGGACAAGATATAGAGGAGATAGCGATAGATTGGAGAAAAACGATGATGATTGGCCACAATGCATGGTACGATGACGGAACGGAACGGGTAGTGGTTATAAACGGTGGGGCAGTGTGCTATTCTTTCGGCAGTGTGTATAGTGGTAAGTATGAAATAATAATATAGGTGAGTGGTGTGATGGCAGAATGCAAATCCTGGATGGAAGCTCGCACGAAAGGGAATTTGCACCAAGGGAATTCGTACGAGAATGGGGCGATAATAAGGCGACTCGCAGTAAAATAGGACGAATGGCACTAAAAATTGGTCGGTTTGGGTTTTGGCGGATGGGTCAATCCCGTACGGTCCGCGCCATAACCGAAACCGCAGCTGCAATATAATCCTGCAGGCCGCGATCCCGCACGATCTTTACCGCCGCGCCGTCCTAGCCTTCTCCAGTCCCTCGCCCGCAATCCCCCCACACCCTCCTCTTAAACCCTCCAAATCCGCGACTCATCCTTTTTAGCAAATTAATGGAACCCTTGTCAGTTCAATACATCCACAAACCATCTCGAACGCAGCAGTTGTTCAACGAGCGGGCCAAGCGCACGTACGAGTCCGGCAACGGTACGGGTACCGCGGACGCCAGTACGACGCCTCGTTTCCCTCCTTCTAACGAAAATAATCGGCCTTGGCTTGTTCGTAAGAAAAGCGGTGAGATTGTTAAACCCAATCTTAGTAAGAGTCTTCCTACCACGCCCAATATGAAGCAGGTTCACTTTGGAGATGCATTTGACGTGAAATACTTCCATAAGAAGGATAGACCCACTGCGATTCTGGCATCAAACTCGCCTGATGGTAGTGAGAGTGAAGAGGAAGATTCGGATTACTTTTCATTTGGCAAAAGTGATGTGTCTCATGTAGGAAGACAATTGCATTTACCTAATTTTCCGGCGATTAATTATGACCGAATGGGTCCAGTAAGGCTAGAGCGGCTATTTATTGATGGTCGGCAATTAGTTGGTCATATAGCGGTTAAAAATGTGTCATTTGAAAAAGTGGTGATGGTTCGATACACCTTTGATGGATGGCAGACAATTATTGAGAAGCCGTGCGAGTATACCGCGATGACTCCCGCGGTAATGGCGGAACGTGGCTACGATCGATTTGTTTTCAAAGTGAGCATGAGTAAGATGGTGGAGCCAAAGTATGAGTTATGTGTGCGGTACACGGCTCCCAATGTTGGTGAATTTTGGGATAATAATAATGGGCAAAATTATCAAATAAAATTTGGGTCTGTTGAACCTGTAGAACGACAGAAGGAAGTGGCTAAAACCAAATGGTCTCTGTGGGCTGCTGATGATAGTAGTGATGATACTTCGAATAATGATAGGATTATGGATAGTGCATTGGAAGAAAATGAAGTGGTGATGAGTGAAGAACAAGTGAGAAATCAATTGGATAGCATAAGAAGGATGACAATAAATGAAGTACCAAGGGCACCAATTCGGCCCAAGGAAGCCAATGCAGTTCCACGGTATAATAATTTGAGTCGACCAGCCCGGTATTCATCGTCATATTTGAAGAGACGTAGCAGTGATAGTAATTTGTTGCGGAGTTTTCTGGATGAAGAGGATCTTAAGAGTTTGAATAAGAAGGAAATGAGTTATAATGAATTGGTGGATCGATATTGCTGGGTGGGAAAGAAAGAAGATGAAAAGAAAGGAGAAGGAATGGAAGAAGAAGAAAAGAAAGGAGAAGAAAAGAAAGGAGATGGAATGACAATTTCAGGAGAAATTGAACTGACAAAACCAGGTGAAGAAGAACAAGAAGCTGACGACGAACGTGATGAGGAAGTGGATTTAATCAAGGGCGTTCAAAAAGCCTTAATTGAAGCAGGAGACCGGAAAGACGGCATCAACGTCAATTGAAACATTGTTGGAATTACAATTAATGGGAAGGAACTCTCCGGGAAGGAGATGGTTGATAGGGATAAGTATATAAATTGAATACAATGAATACATACAATGAATACAAATCAATTAATACAAATCAATTAATACAAATCAATTAATACAAATCAATTAATACAAATCAATCAATACAAATCAATGAATATATAATAAATACAAATATAATGACTACAGACCGACCTAAAACCGTTTTACATTAAAAATACAATAATCTCGTAAACTCACGAATGTGAGACAAATTTGAGACATGTCAAAGTGAGACATAGCAAAATGAGACATTTCAAAGTGAGACAACATATCCCATGATTTATGTCACAAATTACGTGAGTAAACTAGAATGAAGTTAAATACTCCTCCTTTTCCCTTTTTTTCCACTCTACTTTACATCAAAACAATATAACTTAACAACCCCATTTTCTAAACCTGCTGCAAATTGATTATCACTCAATGCAACACAACTTACACTACTTTCTCCACACCATGTATGAAGACATTTACCATTTTGTAAGTCCCATACTTTAATCAATCTATCATGAGCTCCACTAACGATTCTGAAATTATCTGCTGAAATACTCCATACTCCTTCAATATGTCCAAATTGGGTTCTAATACATTTACCTGTTTTAACATCCCAAATCTTAATGGTATTATCTAAAGAAGATGAAATTAAATGTGTTGGATAATTAGTAATTTCTGTTTCATGGATTTCATCATGATCTCCAATTATGCTATCTTTATAATTGATTGGAATAACACATTGAACTTGTCCAACATGTCCAGTTTCTCCTTCAAATGTTTTTATACATTGATGAGTTTCAAGATCCCACATTTTAATTGTAGTATCATCTGAAGCTGAAAAAACTGTATTTGATTGAGGATGAATTTTAACACAATTGACCCAATCATTATGACCTCGAAGTGTATAACAAGTTCTAGAATCAACATGCCATACTTTAACGGTTGCATCTGCTGATCCTGAAACAATAGTTTTATCATGGAAATCAACAGAAACTACTGCATCTTCATGTCCTCTATAAGTGCTAATACATTGTCCTGTATGATAATTCCAAACTTTTATTGTGGTATCAAGTCCACAACTAATAAGTTTTTGGTTATCAAATATAAGTGATCTTATTCCTTTAGTATGACCTACTAAAGTTCTAACACATTTTTGAGTTTGAATATCCCAAATTTTAATGGTAGAATCATACGATCCTGTAATAATATGTTTTTGATTAAATTGTAGACAAGTTATACCATCTGTATGTCCAATGAATGATTTAACATTATAAATACCTTTACGCCAATTCTTTTCAAGGGTATATCTTTCAGAATAGACGGATTTCCAAGGTCTTCTAACTACCAGTTTTTCAGGCTTTTCAGAATCTTCAGATTTTTTAGATTTTTCAGATTTAGATTGCGAAGGAGACTTATTAGAATCAGCTTCGGACGATGGAGTGGGTACATTAACAATAGAAGCGGAACCTGAACGAGATTCAGTACTAGCGGAACGAGATTCAGCAACACCAGCACCAGAACCAGCGGAACGAGAATTAGCAACACCAGCACCAGAATTAGCAGAACCAGAACGAGAACCAACATTATTAGAACCAGGAGCAGCATACCGTTTCATATGCATCAAAGGTAACCCCCATCCACAACTAGGACACTTTCTATCAATATGTTGTTCACACATATGATGCCAAACTCTATCATCATCGGCCAAAACCTTCCATTTCCGACATACTTGAGCAGCATTACATAAACTTGCACAATCTAAATAACATAAAATCTTTAAAGAAATTTCAATTGGTAAATTCAGAATAAAATCAATACGAATAAGCGAATTAACTTCGCTATTCACAAAGGAAAGTGTTGGAAAACAACACTGACTTAAAAGACCTTGTAAAATCAATCTTCTTTGATGTGCTGGAGCTGCACTAAAGATAGACCAACAATGTGCAATGGCATTTCGATCTTCTATAGGAAGCAGTTCAAGTTTTGATTGAATGGAAGCCATTTTCAGGTTATCGAGCAGTTTATTCCGCAGAACTTGTGGATTATGACGGTAGCAGTACCGATGGTACGTATCATTTGGTATTAAAGATGATTCACTTATATGTTTAGTAAGAAAAGGAGTAACCGCCAGCAGGGGAGGATTTTGAGGTTCTGGGGTAGAAATAGCGTCTTTTTCAGGGGGAAAAACGGTCATATGACATTCTTCAGCTATTGGATCATCTGTATACCCAACAGAGGGCGAGTTGGACTCGATAGAAGCCCTTTTAACAGGCTTTTCATCTTGTGGTAAAAGACGTTTCATGAGAAATTACAAATAGCGCGAGAAATTGTTTTAAATAAATGCCACAGTCGTGCACTACTCAGAAGGTATTAACCACAATTAGAATCCACAATGGACAGCAAAAAAAAAAGGTGCCACAACGGCCGTAAAATAGTTATTGTTGTGGTGCTAATGCAGTACTGTGGCTGGGAAGGGTATCAAGAAATCTTGTAAAGTAGAAACAAAAAAAAAACTAGCATCATTACATAAGCACACGACAAAAATCTTGACACATTATATTACATAAGCCACGTCATCACCCTACCTTCTCTTCTGCTTACATAAGTTTCACCACATTCTTATATAATCATATTTTATCATCTTTTCATTCTCGCACTGAAAAATTTTCATGAAGAGACAAGATCAATTGCCATCTATGCAAGAAGAAAAGAAGCAGAAATTGTTTGCAGAAGTCGGAGAACAAGCCGAACAAGTGGGAGACAACGCTGGTTCCGACGGAGTCAAAAAAGGCTACACAGATGCCATGGGACATCCTGTGCAAGAGGTTGAAAGTTTCTGTGTAAATTGTGAAAAGAATGGGATTACTAAGCTTCTTCTCACTTCGATTCCTTACTTCAGAGAAGTGATTATCATGTCATTTGAATGTCCACATTGTGGGTTCAAGAACAGCGAGATCCAACCGGCTGCACAAGTGGCAGAAAAAGGTAGTAGATATATCTTGAAAATTGAAGAGAAACAAGACTTTAATCGTCAAGTTGTTAAAAGTGAAACGGCCACTTGTAAGTTTCATGAGCTTGATATTGAAATACCACCAAAGAGAGGTCAATTAACCAATGTGGAAGGATTATTGAGTGAAATGGTGGAGGATTTGGAAAGTGATCAAGATGTAAGAAAGACTGTTCAACCCGAAGTTTATGATAAAATTAATGAAGTAATTGGTAAAATTAAAAGTGTACTTGAAGGAGAAGGATTACCATTGACTTTTTCCGTGGATGATCCTGCTGGAAACTCATGGATAGAGTATGTTCCAGGTGAAGCTAGTCATAAATGGAGTATGTATGAATATCAAAGAACTGCAGAACAGAATGTGTTTTTAGGTCTTATTAGTGCTGATGATGTTTTAATGGCCAAACAACAAGAAGCTGAGAATAAAAGACAAGCTACTGGGAATAATGTTAGTGCTCAATTAAATGACACAAATCATGCAGACATAGACAATAAAGATGATGCAGACAATGCAGCAGATCATGCAGACACTAATAATTCCGCAACAGGGCTTCAAACCAATACAGATGATTCCGAGATTGAAAATCTTAATTCCGAAGTTCAAACTTTTCATGCTACTTGTTCCTCTTGTTACAGACCTTGTGCCACTCATATGAAGACAGTATCAATCCCACACTTTAAGGATGTGATTATCATGTCTACCGTCTGTACCCATTGTGGTTACAAGTCTAATGAAGTGAAAACCGGTGGTGAAATCCCGGAAAAGGGCCGGAAAATCACTCTTAAAGTCACCGATCCCGAAGATTTGGCAAGAGATATTTTAAAAAGTGAAACTTGTGGAATGAATGTCCCGGAACTTAACTTGGATTTAACCCCGGGGACTTTAGGAGGTCGGTTCACTACAATTGAAGGATTATTAACACAAGTTAGAGAAGAACTTCATTCACGTGTTTTCCAACAAACAAGTGATTCAATGGATGGAGAGTCACGTGCCAGATGGACTCAATTTTTTGCTAGATTAGATGATGCAATTGTAGGAAAAATTGGATTTACGGTGGTGATGATTGATCCATTGGCAGCCAGTTATATTCAGAATGTTTATGCTCCGGATGCGGATCCGAACATGGAGATTGAAGATTTTGAGAGGACTTATGAGCAAAATGAAGCGTTAGGATTGAATGATATGCGTGCTTAGGGTAGGGAGAGAATGGGGAGAGAATGGTGCGAGAATGGTGCGAGAATGGTGCGAGAGTGCTAGCGCGGAAATAACATGAAAATAAGACGAGAATAGACGAAAATAGAACGAGCGCGCGGTAGATCTCGCCGTACAACTCGCGGTACAACTGGCGGCTCGCGGCTCGCGGTACATAGTACAAATGTATATTAATTCTAAGCAAATCGCCGCGGTAATTGCGGGTCCATCGCGGTATCGTCGGTCGGAGCCCGCGATGGCAGAGCAAAAGTAGCATGCCGGTTAAAGAGCGGTGACCGTGGCACGTAGACGCCTGATGGCGTACCGCCCGCAGGCGAAGATCCGACACCGCCAACACCACCACCAGCGCCGCCTAATAATGGCGAGGCTACTGGTGTTGCATTAGACTGCTGTATGGGCTCGTCGTACGAGTCGTCAGACCAGTCAGCAAACGGGCCAGCGCCAGTGCCAGTGCCGCCGCCAGTGCCGCCAATGTCACCGCCAGTGTCGCCAATGTCACCGCCAGTGTCGCGAGAAAAAGAACCGGACGACGCAGACGACGCGCTACTGCTAGCACCACCATTCGCACCAGTCGCACCACCATTCGCACCAGTCGCACCACCATTGGCACCATTCGCACCATTCGTACCACCAGCCGCGAGCGAGCCCGTACGGTACCGCCACCGCGCCGCCCATGCCACCATTGCCGCTTCCACTCTTTTCTTATCCAACCGTTTCTTGACCCGCTGCAACAATAACCGCCGTTCCAAAAAATCAATCAAATTCAAACACGTCGCGGTATTATAGGCGGCGTAGAGCGGGAGTTGAAGGAGAACCCGCGTAAACAGTACGCCCGGCTCGTTGTTTAATTCCATTGCCACGGCGGCTTCTTCAAGAAACATCTCGTAGGCGGCACGGCGCGCACGAAGAACATCACTGTTCCACCACGGCAGCGCGAGGTCGTGGTGTACGCGGTCCAAATGGCACGATACGTCGTAAGGGTCGGGCGACTTGCGCACGATCCACCGCGCCATGAGATGCGCTACCAGCTGTTGCTGCGGGCGCGGGTACCGATGGAACGAGAGTGGGCCCGTGAGTCGCGCGAGCACTCGCGGAAGGTCTGCTGGCCGAATAAAACCAGTTCCGCGCGGATCGTATTGGCACCACGCGTCTTTGAACTGTCGCACCGCGCGCCGGTCCATAAGCGCCGCCGCATCTACCGCGACACCACCATTCGCACCATTCGCACCACCAGCCGCACCGCCATTTCCACCACCGCCCGCACCATTTCCACCGCCACCCACCACGGGCGCACTGCTCACAGTAATATAACTAAAACTATCCAAAATCAACGAAACAAACATATTCAAAAAAATATACATGGAAATCACGTTCCACGAAATGAATATAATGTAAGCGTACTGTTTATTACCGCAATCGGTGGAAAAGTTCTCGGAGTAGCATAACGGCAGTTCTATTTTATAATCATCCATAATGTAGTTCCAGCCCTCGCCAAATGAGCAACGGAATAGTACCACCAACGCCTTAGGAACCGTACGAAGATTAAGCGACGACAGACCATTGGGTCCAATTCTCGTGGTACCAAACACTTGATTTAGGGCGATTGCAAATACCACGAATAGCACGAACCATGTGAATAATAGCGAGAAAAGATTGGGCCAACTAGCGGAAGCAACTTGAAGGAATTGACTTAAACGATCACTTCGAGGAATGACAAAGAAAAGGGACGCCACAAGGAATAATTTATTAAAGTTTGTGTAGGCCGAGAGCAGCGACACTTGGGTCCCAATGATGGTGGTAATTAGGGCGCCCGCCAGCACGATGGTATAGAACACGAGCCAGCGAGAGCGAATGGCGGCACGCGGACCGAGAGCTACCACGAGTACTACCGCGTTAAGGCAGAATGCCAGGGTACTAGCGAAAAATACCGTTCCACGTATACGATCAACTACTGTTGGTTGCGGGAATGCTTCCGCCATAAGCGCCACGATGTGTAGTACGAGAACCGTATTAAGCGCCGCCGACCATACCGGGTCGCGCGCCACCGCCATACGATAGCACCAACGCCGTACCAGCCCCATGGCCGCTAAGTCGGGAGTTCGCCGTGGCCGCACCTGGACCAAAAATTTCCTCACCTGGTACCAACTCCGCTGCGGCATCGTCATATACGCCACGCCAGTAGTGAGCGAATAGTTGTAGATAATGACGGAGATAAAAACGGTCAAAATAAACACAATTCCTACGAAATTGAAAAGTAGCACGTAGAATCCGTTGAACGGTGAGGCGAATGGCCGTGGTGGCGTACCACGACCGGTGCTGGCCATAACGTTGTACAATAAATCGACCCAGCCTTCGAGCGAAGTGATTTCAAATAGCGACAGTACCGCGTGCGGGAAATTGTCGAATTGGAGCAACGGCTGGACGTAAGCATTAGGCGACACCACGTCCCAATTGAATACCAGTGCCATATACTCATTATGGCAATCATTACGCGCCAGACCATCAAGACAATAACCTAAGCGCCCGTGGAAAATATTGAGCCCCCATAGCGAGAATGGAAGGAGTAGACACAACGACATTACGCCGGCGCCTATGATGTTTCGTACGCCGCTACCGCTAAGCATCGTATTATGGAAATTGTTTTTTGCAGTCTCGCTAATTGTAAGGAGCCTTAGGGCCCTAAGCGCCTTAAATCCTCGTATGAACCGCGAGAGCTCACCGTCGTTGTGGAGGTACAGTCCAAGCTCAATCCATAGCGAGAGAAGTACCACGAAGTCGATGTTATTCCACGCCAGCCGGACGTAAGCATTGGGCGTAAACCAAAGCCCATCGGCTAATACGCGCACCGCAAACTCTACCGTGAACACCTGAAGAAATCCTACGTCGGTCCAGAACGACCAGCCGTAGAGTCCATGCTGCTCCGTGGCGCTAGCGCGAATTAGCGGTGTGAGGTAGCACGCTTCCACCACGAGCGCTAGCGTGGTGAGAAACATCAAGAGGGCAAATAGTTCCAGTACTCGGCGGTACGGTTCCACCCCATCGATTCTCTCGCCGTACGACGACAGCACTATCCGCTGACACATCCGCCGGAGCGGGTGCCGTGGGCCTATGAGGTAGAAAACTTTATTGTAGGTCGGGTTGGCCTGGAGGTAGCGGTTCTGGGCCGCGATAAGCTGGTTGCGGTCGCGGAGAATGGACCTAGCGTACCGCGTTGGGTCGAATTGGTCGAGGGTGGCGGTGGCGGTGTTGGCGCGCGGCGTACGGAACGGGTTGTTGAAGATACGGCGGTAGTTTAGGGCGAAGAACCGCCGTACTGGATTAGTGGGGAGAATATGGAGCGGTGTATCGTCGCGGGAGACGGTGTCATCGCGGGAGCCATCGCGGGAGCCACCGCCCGTTGAACCAGTACCGCCAGTACCGCCTGTTGTACCATTGCCGCCACTACCACCATTGCCGCCTGCTCCCTTATTACCGCCACCATCTGATTCACCCCCAGCTTCCACTCCATCATCTAAAAACTCACTCACTCCCGTCCCACTAAGCAAAAGATTCACTACCGCCATCTGGTACCGTTCTTTAGTACCAGTCCGCCGTAAAAATCGATTCTTAAACCGTGCCATCACTCCACTCTCATTTTCCACACTGTGAATACTGGCGGTAATATTCTCTATAAATTGAAGTAATTGCCGCCGCCGTTTATCCACCTCTGGCACCTCCAAACTCGACGCAATTACCGCGATGAAAATATTAAGTACCACGAAGTTCAGCACCACGAACCAGCTGATAAGAAGTACCGCCGTAAAAACTCGTGCGGGACCATTGGTCTGAAGGCCCTGTAGCGGGTAGAGAATATTGGTCCAGTTCTCGGTGGAAGTAATGGTATAAAGTCCCACGAATGTATTAGGGAGCGTTTGGAGCGAGAATGGTACCTCCTCTGGGTCGAGCTCGTCCCGTGGTACCACGCCCTCAAAGAATCGCGCAAATATCACACTGGTGAGAAATGTTAGCACGAAGAGGAACTCAGTTAGGTCGATGATCTCCTTAGAATTAGCGAGGATTCGGAGCCAAAGGTTTCTGGTGAATCGTGACATCAAAATTACCCGATAGAACCGCATGATTTGGAATACTGTGAGCCAATAGTACGCCTGGCCTAGGGCGGCCTTGACGGGCTGGATGATAATGATGGACGTAATTACCGCGAGCGCTAGGTCGACCGTGTTGCGACGGCGGTGGAAAAACAGCCGCCACCGCGGGAAGTGTACGAGGAATCGTACCACGATTTCGCATGCGAATACGCCTGTAAATGATGCCTCCAGCCGGTACAAGATGTGGTCGATGTGGCGGGACTGGTTGGCACGGCGGACCGACTGGATCGTTAGGTCGGCAATCACAAGGATGGGGAAAATAGGTTCGATGGTGTAATAAATGGTACGAGGTGTCACGGGAGTATCGCCCGCGCTCGCGGTAGCCGTACCACCAGGTATACCACCAGCTATACCACCAGGTATACCACCATGCGTACCACCATGGGAACCACCGCGCGCGCGCCGCCAAAGCTGGCGTGGGAGTCGTACGAGCTCGCCCCACCGTAAGCGCGGCTCTGGACCCACCGCTTGACGCGCTTCGCGGCTAAACCAATGGTGCCAGCGCCGCCCGCGCTTCCCACGAACTGCCGGGCCAACACCGCGGTAACTCGCCACCACGATCGCAATAAATACATTCATTAACCACACCGTCATTACAAACAAACAAAACACGTAGAATAAACTCGCCACGAGCCCATCGCTATCCACCGTGTAGTACATGATGTCGGTAAATGTATTGGCCAGAATGATAACAAACACCATTTCCAACGAGTTAAAGATGTTGTCGAACGAAACACTGCCGTCGTACGGATTGTCTGCCGAGACGCACCGCGAGTTTATGGGGCAGCGGAGTCCTTTAATACTAGAAGATTGTGAGCCGTCGCGGTAAAAATAGGGCCGCGCGTGGCCTGCCGCGTCGAGGTACGAGCCGCAATAACTGTCGGTATTAGTCCACAGTTCCAGGGCGTCGTCTGGATTAGTCCAAATGCAGTGGCGAGTTAGCGAGGATTTGAACGATTGGACGCCCACTATGGCGAAAAATAAGCCAAAACATCCAATGAAAATTGATACGTCGATGAGCTGCGGTACCGCGAGTTTTAGCGCCGTGAGAATCGTCGTGGTACCGGTGGTAAGATTGCAGAGCCGAAGGATTCGAAGGCATGAAAGTGCTCTAAAAATGAGAACGTTGTGGGAGGCATCGTAGTGGCCTAGCGAGAGCAATAGGGAGATCCAGAACGACACGGTGGAAATAAAGTCTATGCGGTGCCAGCTGGACTGAAGAAATGCTCTAATGGGGCGGGTTGGTGGTGCGGTGGTGGTGGTGTGGGTCGCGGAACCCGTGGTGGAACCCGCAGCGGAGCCCGCGGTAGAATTGGTGGTATTTTCGTACGATGACATGGTGCTGGCCGACAGCACGGGATAGAGGTCATCGAGTTGGGTAATGGCGGCGGTAAATGTGGCGGTAAATGGTGCACCCGTAGCCGTGGCGGTAGAACCTGTGGCCGTAGTACGTTTAGGGATAATCCGGTCCACTGCTCGTACGAGAACATTCCATGCGGTGGTGGGCCCGCCGCGCCAGAGCTTTGCCGCCACGGGATTCTCAGGGTATGGCAAGCCTAGACCTGCAAACGTTGCGTGGTCATCGTACAAGCCGTAGGCAATGATACGCGCCACCATTTCCACCGTATAAATGCAATTTAGTACCACGAGAACGTAGTCGGCCCAGTTGTAGCCGGCCACCACGTACCCCTTATGCTTGGGGTCCCATTGGCGGTAAGTAAGGAGCCCGATTTGTAGCCCTATTACCGCGAGAAGTACCACGTTGGTGGCGCGGTGCTGGAGGTAGCGGTGGCACCGTTGGCGGAGCGCGCTCGTGGGAGGAAACCGCCGTAGTGTTTTACCGTACAACGCTGGCACGGAGGTTGGTACCATGCTGGTGGTAGCGCTGGCCAGCAGCGGGGCCAAGCTGGCGGTGGCACTGATACTTTCAACAGAAGAAGCGGCTGATGATACAGTAGACCCCATGAATGAGGGAGCGAACTTCGTGGTAGGCGAGTCCACGCTGGTGGTACCACCGCGAGAGTCGGTCACAGTAATGCCTACTTGAGGCGGCACTTGCAAAAAACTTGCATCGTGGTGGCGGCTATCGTCCGATGCACCGCGACTGTCGCCCGAGCGGCGGTGGCTGCGGAACGAGAGCACGCTTAATGCGTCGGTAGAAAATCTTCTACTGTCGCGCGAGCGGGTCACCTCGAGATCCGCCCCAAGATGGGACGACGATGGGACGGGCGCGGGCGCGGCTCCTGCTGCTCCCAGGCCCACAATCCGCTCACTTACACGGTCGAGAATATTGGAGAATTTAGCGGGAGATTCTACGTCGACGGGGGACGTAAGTGGTAGACCGGCAGGCGACCGTGGACTGGGCTCCATTTCCTGAGCGGCAGATGGTGCTAAATGCGTATTAATTGTAAGGGATGGAGGTACCGCCAGGCTCGTGCGAGAATTGGTGCGAGAATTAGGGGGCCGTGGCAGTAATAAGGGCGCGCCTGGTGCCGCGTCGCCCTGCCACTGGTGCGAAACATTAATGGCACTGCTGGTACCGCTGGCACCGCTAACACTTCCGGAGTCGTCACCGCCGTCGTCCTGTGGCATCCAGTGGCTACCGCCAGATGGCAGCCCCAATGCGAACCGAAGTTCTCGCTGAATGGCGTCGAAATCATGACGTTCTGCCGCATCATCAAGAAGCGACATCGTGGTAAATTCTGCGTCCGGCAGCGCTAATGGTGGCGGCTGCAGACCCGTGGCGGTATAGTCATCATCCTCGTAGTTGTTGGTCACAACATTGGCCCGGTGGTGGTACGAACGGGGCCGGCGTCGCCTGGTACCGTTGTTAGACATGATTGGGAGAAGTAGAAATGGTATTGGAAATGACAGCGCGCGAGCAAATAGGGCGAGGAAATAGGGCGGGCGGTAGAGTGCGCACCGCGGCATGGCACCACGACATCGTGTGAGGCACGGCGGTAGTCACACGAGAGGGCAGCAGTAGCAGCGGCAATGGCAACCGGGTCGGGAAAAAATAGTTCAACACGTGATTATATATCACATGATCCACCTCACGTGCCCTTCACATGCCATTCACAAGCCCCCCGGTTTGGATTGCCGTTTAGAGCAGGACACATCGGGCGCAATTAATTACCTATCTAGGTAAGCAGATGCGGCCGTTGCGCTTCTCCCTCACATTTATTCCGCAGGCTTTTCTTCTTACCATTATGGAATCTTTAGCCCCTAAAACCAGAGTTCTGGTCAAAGTAAGAGAGTTGACGGTACGTCTGGGCCGGCACAGTCTTATTGAGGGCGTTTCGGTCGACATTGGCACGGAACTCGTGGCGATAATGGGAGGATCTGGTTGCGGAAAAACTACCCTTTTAAACACACTTTCACAGCGATTGAATTGTCTGAATAAGAAGTTGGAATTTAGCGGGACCATCAACTACTACCGGCGGGACGGTGGAAGTGACTGTGGCGGTGGAGATGGTGGCGCTTATGGAGTCACTGGTGGCGGCACTAGCGACTTTGGCGGTGAAGAACAGTTGGTGGATCTGGTTCAAGTAGGCCACATTAGAACGGCATATCTCGTTCAAACGGACGTATTTCCTCCTGGACTCACCACCAGAGAGTACCTCCAGTTCCACGCCGACCTAAACCCCGTGGCACTGGCGGTAGACAAGCGGCTATTGATCCAATCATTGCTTGAAGTACTTGAAATTACTCATTTGTCGGATAAAATCATTAAATCCTTCAATAATGTTTGCAGTTTTTCCGGTGGGGAACGAAGAAGAGTGTCATTGGCTGCCCAATTGATTTCTAAGCCGTCTATACTCTTTTTGGATGAGCCTACCACCGGTTTAGACACAAGTTCTTCGTTAAAACTCGTGCAAACGCTCCGGAAATTGACAGATTTGGGTGTAACTGTGATCTTACTGATCCATCAGCCACGGCCCGAAGTATCATTGTTGTTTGACAAGATCTGCATGCTAACACGTGGTGGAAGGCCCGTTTATTATGGTAATTTGGTTTATATGTACCAATATTTTAACCAATGGAATCTAATTCCGCGTCACGTGCCGCTGTCGCAAATAGTGGATTTTATCATGCACCTCGCCGTAAAAGATACGTCTTCGCGAGCTACAGAGCTACAAACCATCGAAACAATTGAGAAACTTGTAGCGAGATGGAAGCAACAACAACAACTGTTTTTGCAGCCAATTCCAAATGTTCCTTTCCCGGTAAATATTAAGATATTTCAAACTCCACGGTCAGAGACAATCTCTTTGGCCCAAGAAGTGGTTTATCTTACCAAAAGAACGTTCATTACTACTTATAGAGATACTCAAGGTTTAGCGACATTATTGGGTCTTCCAGTGATTATGGCGGTGATTACAGGCTGGATGTTCTATAAGCCGCCTGCAGATTTGGCAGGGATCCGGTCCTACACTTCATCATTGTACGTTATGATGGAAATCGTGGGATTTGTGCCATTATTTATTGAAATTGAACGACTTTGGCAGCATGATGGTATCCTTTTCTTCCGGGAATACACTCAGCAGTACGTAAGCATTCCGGGATTCATCATATCTCGGAAGTTGGGCAAGATTTTGATTGAAGATATTCCAATTTCTTTCGCATTTGCAGCCATTTCGTATTTTATGTATGGATTACGTCTGGGATCAGTGTATTTTCTTCGGTATTTGGCGGTAACTGTGCTTGTATACGTCGTAGGAATGGCTTCGGCTCTTATGTGCTTTGCTTGGGCATCAGATTTTGCCGTTTGTGCCATGATTCAAAACATCTTTTATCAGCTTCAGAATTCTGGTTGTGGCTATTTTGTCAACGCTGCAACCATGCCAGTGTATGTAAGATGGATCAAATACGTGTGTTACTTCTGGTACGCCTTTGGGGCGCTTTCTGCCAACCAATTTACCGATTGGATGGGCGATTGTGACGGTGATAATTGTGTGGAATATTCCGGAAATTATCAATTGAATGTGCTTGGATTTCCGGAAAATTGGATCGCTATGCCCATGGGGATCCTCATAGCATGGGCCGTGGGGTTCTATGTGTTGGCAGCCGTGGGATTACGGGTCCGGAACTACGATATTTCCTTGGCTAAACAAAAAACCAATAAATTTGGTGATGAAGAACATGATGAAACCACGGGGAAATCCGAGTTTCAAACGGTATCTAAAGAAGCCGATGTGACTGGTTATGATATTGGAATCCTGTTAGACTCGATTAGTTTAAGTGTGAGGGCAGGAAGATTAAAAAATCTCGGGAAAAAGTCCGAAACCTCGACACTTTTGCATGAAATCAACGCTATTTTCGACCCAAATAAAGTCAATGTGGTTATGGGCCCTAGTGGCAGTGGTAAGACCACATTATTAAACCTTTTGGCCAATCGACTCGGCAAATCAGCCGGGTTTTCCGTCCTGGGAACAATGTTTGTCAATGGAAATCCCACGAAATTTACCGAATTAAGCAAAATTTGCTGCTACGTTTCGCAGTACGATTCGTCCTTAATCCCACACCTTACCGTACGAGAGACGTTGTACTTCCAGGCCAAGCTCCGGCTCCCTTTGGACGTCCATAGCTCCATTCTCGCTAGAATTAACACGCTTATTCGGCAAATGGGGCTTGTGGATTGTGCAGACACGTTAATCGGAAGTGAAATTGTAAAGGGAATCAGCGGAGGAGAACGGAGAAGAGTTTCTATCGGAATTCAACTCCTAAATAAGCCGAAAGTATTGTTTCTTGATGAGCCAACCAGTGGACTTGATTCGGCTACTTCCGTGGCAATAATGGGTCTTTTAGACCAATTAACGCGGGAGAATGGTACCACGATCATCGCCACCATTCATCAGCCCAGTAGCGAAATATTTGAGCGATTTGGGGCACTTTTGCTTTTAGCTCGTGGTGGCTTCGTGGTGTATAATGGGGCGGCCTCCGCGGTAGAACAATACTTTGGCGCGGCAGGTTTCCCTAAACCAGATGGTGTAAATATTGCAGATTTTATCTTAGATATGGTGAGTCATGGGGCACAGGAAGATATTGCCACGGCCGACCTACGCATCGCCCAACTTATTCAAGAATGGCGACTTCATGGTGCTAAATCTGTTACAAGAACTGCGGTGCCACTGCTCGCGGTAGATCTCCGCCAACTCTCCCGCGCAAAACTTCCATTCTGGCACCGGTTTTCCACCATTGCGCGCCGTCAGTTCCTCTGCAGCATCCGTTCGCGCGATGCCCTCGCCACGCGCTCGGCCCAGATCGTGGCACTAGGTGGCGTTCACGCCCTATTCTTCGCCCCATTGAAAAATTCAAAACAAGGAATCGATAACAGACTTGGTCTAATCCAAGAAGTACTCAATTTTTACTTCATTGGCTTTATCAATAACTTCGCCATATTCCCGGCAGAACGCGACTTATTCTACCACGAGTTCCAGGACGGAATCTACAACAATTTAGAGTTTCAAATGGTGTACTTTTTGCTTGAGATTGTAGTAGAAATATTAACGTGTTTAGTGTTCGCGGCGCTCGTGGTATTCGTGGTAGGGCTACCGCGAACCGCCGCCATGTACTTCGCGATGTTTTTCACGTGCGTGGTAAGTGTTAACACGGGAGAATCTTTTGGAATTATTGTGAATGCATTATTTGATCATTTGGGCGTGGCCATTAACGTGATCTCCAACTTGATGGTTTTGGCCATTTTTATGGGAGGAACGATGTCGCTTCACATGCCAGAGTTTTTTAAGGCGTGGAATTATTTGAATCCCATGAAGTACGCGGTAGGAATTTGCGCGGAGATGGCGTTGCGCGGGCAGAAATTTTCGTGCGGTGGTGGTAGCGATGGCGGTAGCGATGGTGGTAGCGATAGTGGTAGTAATGATGGCTGTCAGTTGAGCACTGGAGATGCGGTATTGCGGTACTACAACTTGGAGCTGTGGTTGCCGGGGTTCTACGGGGGATTGGTGACGTGTTTTATTGTATATAGGGCGGTGGCTGTGATAGCCATCGAGGTGAAGGTGAGGCGGCGGTAGGCGGTGAGCGGGCAGCGGATATCGGATATCGGGTCCGCTATGTGCCGCTCGTAGCTGCTCTTGTATAGGCGGGTTTTCCCGCATTTAATGTATGACCTTGATATGAGAGTAGTGTGTGTGGATAGCCTTGGATGGCCTTGGATAGCCTTGGATGGCCCTTGGGATTACCATTGCCGGCAATAGCACTAGGAGCCACAGTTTTCTTAGCAATTCTCTCATTCTTAGAAAGTCCGCGTTCGCAGCCCGCCTCATAATCACAAGCCGCTCTCATAGTCCGCTCTCACAGCCCGCCTTCGCGTAGTCCGCTCATCTACCCCCGCCTCCTTCCTCGGTCCCATCTCTGCCTTATAAATACAACCGCTTTTCCGGGCTATTTCCTCATGTCTGTCACAGTGTCTTCTTCTTCCAAACTTCAATCCTTATTAGATATCCGTACAATTGGCCCAGACCACTACGAAGGGATCCGGCCTTTAGCCAAGCCATCGCCCCATTCTCGTGGTGTCTACGGCGGGAATCTCTGTGGCCAGGCAATCCTTGCCGCTATGCAAACTGTGGATGATGATTTTGTTCCTCATTCTTTACACTCATATTTTATAGCTGCTGGTGATGATACAAAAGTCTGTACATACAAAGTGGAACGAGTAAGCACTGGTAGGAACTTTGCCAACCGTCTGGTCCGGTTGTACCAGGACGATAAACTTTGTTATATGGTGATGATTAGTTTGACGAAAAGAAACAGTATAAATAAGGCTAAAGAGCAATTTGAAGCCGGTACTGGCGCTAGGCCGTTCGAGTACCAATTACCGCCAGGAACAGAGTTTTCTACCGCCAATTTGGACCAATTACCGGTGTATGGTCGTGATCCTAATCATCTTATTGAGCATAAATTAACTAAAAAGTTTACTGACATTAATGAGAAGGATGAATTAATGAAGACTCCTTCTGAAAGAAAGTTGGACTTCTTTATCAGACTTCATGATCTGCCCTTGGATACCAAGTTTCGGTACGCTGCTATGGGCTTAGTTACTGATTCGTTATACCTCACCTCCGTGTCGAGAATCTTGCACTTACCACGCGAACAGGGCAAACCTTTAGGCACAAGTGGTGGTAATAATAACCATTTTTTCTCGGTATCGTTGGATCATAGTATATACTTTCATGATGATGATTTTGATCCTACTAATTGGTTGTATTTCCAGTACCAATCACCACGCTTTAGTAATAATCGGGTTTTATTTACGGGGGGATATTATAATCGTAAGGGGAAGTTGGTGGCCACGATAGTACAAGAGGGTTTGTTATTTTTCAAGGATGATTCGGAGTTGAAGGCCAAGTTGTGAGTTTATAGAATGTGTATCACGTGTGAATATAGAGAATATTTGTGTATTTATCTGTGAGTTTATACAATTGTGTCACGTGCGTTTTATCAGGTGCGTTTTATCAGGTGCGTTTTATCAGGTGCGTTTTATCTCGTGCCTTCATCTCGTGCATGTGATTATGTTTAATGGCTGTGATTATGGCGATAATTGCTATGATTACGGTCCTAGTTGTGGCCTGTTGGCCGACTGACTTACTTTGGTACCGACCTTACATTCTTGCCGGCTTTTAGCCTTTTTCCTACCAGTTCTGCCATGTGATTATTCCAAATCAGCCTGTGAAATTGTCGCAATTACAAACCACGGCTCATTACTCTACCGCGGTCTACCGCCCCATGCCCCACGATCTACCGCCCCCCTTTACCGCGACCCTCGCCCAAGCCTCCCAATATATAAACCACCTCATCGCGCACTTTTCAGTTGCAAAATGTCTCTTACTGAAGTATTGGAAAATGATTCCATATGCAAAATGGAAGAGAAATTCAGCCTTATAAAGGTGGCTGACGACGTATATGAAGGTAAATACCCCCTCCAGCCCTACCTCGAAGATGCTCGTGGTGTTTTCGGCGGAGAATTGGTGTCGCAAACCGCACTAGCTGCTTGGGAGCTGGTTCCATCAGAGTTTTCCTTACACTCATTACACTCTTACTTCTTGAATGCTGGTTCTTCTGAGAGTGTTATGCGCTACGAGGTCACCACCAACAATAGGACCAACAATTACATCAATAAGACTGTAAAAGTCATTCAAAAACACAACGAACTGGTGGTTTTCACCATGACTTGCTCTTTCACAAAGAACAATTCTATACGCCAGAGAAAAGAGGATTATGCTGCTGGAAAGACTTCCAGACCTCCCTTTGAGTTCATCACTACCCCCAATCCAACTTTCCGCCAATTTGTTAACAAATTGGACCAAGAAGAAGGTCTCTTGGTTTTTGAACATACTCATGGACTTATTTGTCATGCTATGCCCCAATACTTTTTGAAACCAATTAAAAAACATGAAAACAACAATATTGGTGATAGAAGATTGGGGATATTTTGTAAAATCGTTGATAATTTGCCTACAGATGCCCTGAAGGTTGAGAAAATCAAGATTGCAGATTTGCTTTACTTGAGTGATAGCTTCTATTTGGGTATAATAACTCGTGCTTTTGGATTGCCTGTCACCAACACTAGCTTCCAGTTCTTTAGAGTGTCTTTGGACCACTCGGTATTTATCCATGACACTGAATTTGATCCTACTCAATGGATGTTTGTTGACTTTAGATTCTCTAGAATGAGTAACGGAAGAGTGTTATGTATTGTTGCATTTTATGATCAAAATGGTAAGCAAATTGCCTCTGTGAATCAAGAAGGTTTGATAACTTTGGAAAAAAGTGTTTTGGATAAAGCCACTGGTGGTACTTATAAGTTGTAGAATAAAGTTGCGGGATAAAGTTGCTTTGTTGGATGGGTTTTTGTATAGGGAAGAGTTCGCATTTGGTACGCTCTTGTGTCGAAACTTGGTATATAGTAAATAATAGGAAAATATCATGAAAGAAATCGCTAGAAAAGTAGTGGCGGGTGTGGAATGAGGTTAGCACGATTCTAGACATGGAATGGGGTATTTATATGTTCAGTTTCGCCAATATTCATGAGCTTTTATAAGGTCGTTTCCCGTATAAACTTATTCAGATTTTGCGGGGACTAAATTAAATCATGGAAGGTGCTCTTGCAAGAAAAGCGTTGGAATTGGCCAACGATATCGCTGGTTACTCGCCTCATTCAGCACATATATACTACACGGCCGTTCGAGGTGTTGTTGATGATCCAAACCAACTCTCATGGGTTCCAGAGATTATTAGTCAAGGTAAGAGTTTTATCAGTAAAAGTATCACTGCCAGCGATTCCAATGGAGCAGTGAAAATGATAATGAATTGTTCATTTGTGGTCAGGAACTCGTACAGAGATGCTCTTGCGTCTTATGAGAAGTACACCCAGCTCATCAAGCAAAGAAGAGCCGAAGGAAAGACAGAAGATGACGATGAAGATGACGGAATTAGAAGGGTAGATAATCCTATGACAATTCAAGTGCCTTTCCCTGAAATCTTTAAAGATATGAGCAGTATGAGAAGTCTAGTCAATGGTAACATCGAATACAAGTTGGAAGGACATACAATACTCGATTTCAAGCCAAATAGTTACTACGATGTGGTACACTTTGCAGCACGATTAATTGAGCCAGGACCCAATTTATTTGCCAATTTGGCCCAATTATCTAGTAGTATTGATGTTTTACAGTTCAATATTGGACATTATCACACCACAGTGCTAGAAAGAGTTATTTTTTTCCACGATAATGATCTTGAAAATGGCTATTTTGTATTTCAAGGACGCATAGTTGGATTCGAAAACCGGACATTACTCTTGGAATTCGAGGTGTTTAATGAAAAGGGTGTACATGTGGCAACCATGCACCAGGTAAGTGATTTACGGAAGTTGGTGAAGATTTAGAGAATAATAATTTGGTATGTTGATAATGAACATATAACATCTATCTAGTTTACTATTCTATAGAACCTGGAAATCATTAGAGTTTCCCAATAACAAAACTGTCCTGTAAATAGTTCACTTGTTCCCGCACTCTATTATTGCACTTGTTTGTCTTTCTCTATCATTTTATCGCTCTATTTATCTCTAGTTGTTGTATCATCTACACTCCTTCTTTACGCATTAATCTCACTTTGTAATTTTCACCAATTATGATATCTTCTTCTTTCAATAATGCTAATATTCAGGCATTGATAGATATCTTTTCCAAGATCCACACACATGACAATCTTCTTGTACTTGATCCTGAAGTGTCCAGCATTATCAATTATTTGATCCCTTTCAAACAATTCAAAGCCCAGGCCAATTTCGATAACGTGGTGTTCAATAGTAGTGACTCGGACATAATTCAACAGTATCAGAATGTGGTGATATTGGCCAATGAAACCAGCGCCATTCATATCCCAGATCACGCTCGAGTCACCATTATAGTGAAAAACTTGACTCGGAGTAGATTATATGAGCTTAATCAGCAGTTTAATTTAGGGCTTGATTTCGACAATATTATTGAGAATAAATTGGATTATATAAGATGTAAAGGCATTAAAATCCACAATTGGAAAGTCCCAGGATTGGTCATAGATTCTAATATCATTACTTTACAGGACAATGGCCTTTCCAATTACTTCAGACAGCCCATTTTTCAAGTGAATAAGAGTTTAGATTGTTTCTTTAGTCTCATTGATAAATATGACTTGAAAGTCAATAATATTTACTCAATTGGTACAAATTCCAACTTGTTTGTCAATATGTACAAACAGAAGTTGGTAGAGTATCTCAATGGCACCAAAACTAGTCTAGAACAGGAATTTTATCTTAAAAACAAGTATGGAACTCACGATTTGGTAGTGATTGAACGGAATCTTGACTATTTACCGGTAGTGATGAGTCAATTGACATATGTAGGGTTGATTGATGAGATTTTAGCCATCAACATTAACCTTATTAAGATGGCTAACGAACAAAACAAGATGGAAAGAGTTAAAATTGATGACGAATTATTTGATAATCTCAAACATTTGAACTTTTCATTGATTGGTATGAAACTCAACCAGCTCGCTAAATTGATCAAGAATCAATACTCCGGAAACCCGACGCAAATGAATTTAAAAGATATCAAGAATTTGATCGAGAACTTGACAGATTTGAATCGTCAACAGGATTTGGTGAAGAAACATACCAACATTTCGGAGAAACTCTTGGACACCATTAAATTTAATGAGGAAAAGATGGTATATAATGAGTATGAAATGGTACTTAACTTCCAGAATGAGGTATTTGACTTGAGTTATAAGCAGCAAATAGCACGAGTGACGGAATTTTTGACACGAAATGTCGATGAAAATGTGTTTTTGAACAATTTGGTGATGATTTCCTGTATTAATTCAGGGATCCGGCAAAGAGATTATGATACATTAAAGACACTTGCAGTAGAGAATTATGGAATATCTGTTGTTTATACACTACAGGATTTAAAAAAGTATAATATGATACGGTTTAGTGATGTAGACAGTATTGATGTTGATCATGAAGGACAGACTGGAGGTGTGTATATACACAACAATAACTATACACTCCTCAATAAGTTTTGGAATTTGCATCCAGAAGATGAAGCAGAAGACATTGATTTGATCGAGGATTATAGCCAGCCTTCGTTCAGTCTTCCGTCCAACACGGTACCATTGACAATACGGGTGATTGAAGCATTATACAGCCGAGCTTTTTTAACATACAAGCCTATTAATAAGATTACTAGACAGCCAAGTTGGGAGAATTTAGGATTAGACAAGATGTTTAAATGTCCAGTTAATGAGGAGAAGACGGGAGAGATAGTGAAGAAGGTGGTGATAGTGATGTTGGGAGGGATTACATGGAGTGAAGTGGCCTGTTTGAAGTACTTGGAGAAGAAGTTAGGGATAGAGATGATAGTGATAAGTAATTGTGTGGGAGTGCAGGGAGAGATCGAGAGTGTATGAGGGAAAAAGAACTGCATATAAGCCATGCATATTAAGTAGGAGAACTTGTATAGTAAGGGGTATAAGAACATCCAAAGTATGCATAGTGCATGGTGAATCAAGTACAGGAATGAGTGTGTACATAATTAGTATAAATAAATGCATATAATAAGTAGAGCTTAATAGAGACGATAGAGATGCAGATCAACAACATGGAGCCAAGGGAGAAGAACCAATGGAATACACACAAGGAATGGAAGGAGCAAGAGGTATAGTGTATACAAGCAGATATAGGAAGAATGAGGTGACAGATACGTGAGAATTGGTAGAGAATAGTAACTGTATAACCTTCAATGACACAATCTAGTACAGTCTCTCTCCAGGTCAGTCTCTGCATCTAGTACCAGCTTTGTATCTAGTACCAGCTTTGTATCTAGTACCAGCTATGCATCCAGTCTCTGCATTAGTACCAGCTCCGAATCCTGTTCAATCCTGGTTCAATCGTGCCCCAATCTTAGTCCAATCCTGCCTCCATTAATTCCTTCATGCCTCCTCTGATCCTTTCCTGCCTCCCATTCACCCCCATTGCCTCCCATACCTCCAATTCCTGCCTCATATTCTTTCTCTACTGCATCTTCTCTTCAATACCTGTATATTTCTAAACACTATCTTCAGCTTCCTTTTGTGCCTTCAATTCAGCGTAAAAAGCTTCTCTTTTAGCAACTAATGGCATGTGTTCAGCATACCAATACCATGTGGCAAACACAAACCCAACACCAAATCCAACAGTGATGTCAGTAATAATCTTTCTTCTTAATGTACCGGTAATAGGAGCAATAGCCATCGTCTCAATTCTGTATTTATTTACCTATCGATTGGTTTTATATTCAAAAAAGTTTTTCTCTCATTGGTGAGAAAAGTGGTGCGATTGGGAAAACGGGGGAGTGCACTTACCATCAGCCCATTCTCTTCCAATGAAATCGTATATAAACAAAATGCGAAATCTGGCAATTTTTTCACTCCCAATGAACAGATTATTAGCACAAAGATTGGGCGCCAACACCAGATTTGGTGCCAGAAACTTCCAAAGTAGTAGCAGAATGATGAACAACGTGTTTGGTACCCCTAAAGATGGTGTTTATTCCAACATTCCATTCCCTATTAAGACCAAAACTATCCCATTTGCTCTTCCTTACTGGGGAGTTTTAGGCTTCTTTTTTGCTTTCCCATTCTTGACCACTTACTGGCATTTGAAGAAAGCCGGTAATATTTAAGAAGGCTGGTGATTAAGAATACTGGTGATGAAAAAGGCCGGTAGCATTTGAATACCTGATCTTTATGAAAGAATATGTTTTTAGGACCGGTTTAACAGAGAATTGATGTCTGTAGAGCTATTCGTATGCATAATATACATTTGATTTAAATAGGAGATTCTAAGGCTTAAAGCCCCAGAAGATCGAAATCCAACCCTAGCAAGTTCGTATTTCCAACCGGCTCTTTCACTACCGGAGTGTCCACTTTAATACCAAACTTATCAATAATATCGTACATCTGATCATTATCCTCTACTCTCTCCATCAGCTTAAGTACTCCTATATATCTGGCATCGGGCTTCACCGGTTTGCTATGCTTGCTGATGAATCGGCTCTGTTGAAAGTTCTCTTGGTCAAGAATACTGCGGATTTCTACTACATGATTATGGTAGAAATTGATCTTTAAGTTGAATTCCGTCTTGGAATCCTTAATTATCGTCTCATCAAGCTCATTAATTCGACTCACCAAGTCATTGCGGATCTTTAAATGGTGTTTGCTGAATGGAGTATTGTCATATTCACTCAATTCATTATTTAATCTGATGATATATTGAAGAAGGAGATTAAACTCTCTATGGAAATGCTCTGGTGTAATTCTAGGCGGAATTGGCGCCACCACCGTTGGAACTTGACTAACTGGCGTACTACTCTTATCTTTTTCTTCCTCCTTAATGCTTGTAGCTCGGATCACAAATTGTTCTATCTTGTCAAGAATCGCTTTTTTAAAAATGTGGGTTCCATTAGATGATACTCCACTGTTCCATGTGGTGAAGGTATCGATTAAATGCTGCCTGGTGGTGGTATCTGTGACCAAGAGGTACGATTCCGTAAACACCTGGTATAAATTGGCTTCAAAAAGCAGATTATAAGGATTTCCAACGTTTTTCACTATGCTATCTATAAGGTAGAATCCATACAATTTATAACGGGGGAGACATTTCCGGATCCGCTGTTCTATCAACTGAACAATTTCTTGTGCCAGTTCGACGTGCTGTTCAGAGAGTGCCGTGAGCTCGTTGATAAGGTCCCGAGACCCAGTGGTTAAGTGACTGAGTAGCTCTTTATACTTTTCTACTACTGTCATTTGACACTAGAAATGAAAAATTTCGCATACAAAACTGGCCGGTTTCGGTGACTCAGAAATTTCCATTTTTCAACAACTATGTTTAAAACTGTTAGAGCTTTTAGTAACAGTGCCAGAGCCTTAATGATCCAGGTTTCCAACCCAGTGGTTGAAATGGATGGTGATGAAATGACCAGAATTATTTGGCAAAGAATTAAGGACAAATTGATTCATCCATACTTGGATATTGATTTGAAATACTATGATTTAGGAATTGAATCTAGAGATAAAACCAATGATCAAATTACTGTGGATGCTGCCAATGCTATCAAAGAGTATGGTGTAGGGATCAAATGTGCCACCATCACTCCCGATGAAGCTAGAGTAAAGGAATTTAACTTGAAAAAGATGTGGGTGTCTCCTAATGGTACCATTAGAAACATCTTGAACGGGACTGTTTTCAGAGAGAGTATTATTATTCCAAACATTCCTAGATTGGTTCCAGGCTGGGAAAAGCCAATTGTTATTGGTAGACATGCACATGGAGATCAATATAAAGCTAGTGATTTAGTTATTAGTGAGCCAGGTAAATTGGAAATGGTTTTCACTCCAGAAAATGGAGGTGAAAAAGTGGTTAAGGAAGTATACAATTATAAAGCTGGAGGTGTGGGATTAGCCATGTATAATACAGATGAAAGTATCATGGGATTTGCTCATTCTTCCTTTAAAATGGCTTTGAGTAAGAATTTACCATTGTATTTATCTACTAAAAACACCATTTTAAAGAAATATGATGGAAGATTTAAAGATATTTTCCAAGAAATCTATGAATCTGAATATAAGAGTCAATTTGAAGCTAAAGGTTTATGGTATGAACATAGATTAATTGATGATATGGTTGCTCAAATGATCAAATCTAAAGGAGGTTATGTTATGGCTTTAAAGAATTATGATGGTGATGTTCAAAGTGATATTGTTGCTCAAGGATTTGGATCTTTAGGTTTAATGACATCTGTTTTAATTACACCAGATGGAAAAGCTTTTGAAAGTGAAGCTGCTCATGGAACTGTCACCAGACATTTCAGACAACATCAACAAGGAAAAGAAACATCCACCAATAGTATTGCTTCAATCTTTGCTTGGACCAGAGGATTAAATCAAAGAGGTAAATTGGATTCTAATGAAGAATTAATTCAATTTGCTCAAACTTTGGAAGATGCAACTATTCAAACTGTTATTGATGGTACTATGACCAAAGATTTGGCTTTAGCTCAAGGTAAGACTGATAGATCCTCATACGTTACCACTACTGAATTTTTGGATGCTGTTGCTGATAAATTGAGCAGTGAATTAGCCAAATAAATTTCGATATTTGGAATAGCAAAGACATTAGTACTGTATGTATCTAATAGAAGTTTTGAAAGAATTACGGACCAGGGTGCAGGATCAGACAGCCCATCGACTTATATACAGGAATTACCCATCAGACAGAACTTACAGAGCTCGTGACCAGCAATATATCTATTGAAAAATGCGGTTTATATGCAGAATGCATCCCTCAATTTTGATTTCCTCGATGTCCTATAATCAATGCCATAGTTTCTCTCTTCCTATTCGATTGCTTGACCGGTACATAAAATAGTCCGAACCTCCTGTACTTCATTGTTTCTATGTTTCCTGTATAAGCCTTCTGATCAAACTACCCTTTTCAGCTTTGTTTGACTGATCTAGATCCTGTGCCTAACTTCAAAATCACTTTCATCTACTCTTACATACTCTTGCTTTACACCCCCTAAACTATTCATTATTATCCCTGCTTACCTGCTTAATCTATACTCTTTAATAAATATAAATACCCTCTTTTTCCTTTATCTAAAATAATTTTCCATGGCAATCCGGTCTAATTTTCACTATTCATCCGTCCCACTGTTATTTTAACTTTGTGTCATAATCCCCTTATCGCAATTAAGGAATTAATCTTATATATTATTATCTTCCATTTTATAACTCCCTGGTCACAAAATGTATGGCTGGAATTCATACTATAACAACCAACAGCCACCTAAGACCCCGGCTCACCAGGCTCAGCCCGCTTTGCTTACTCCCATAACTCCTGGTCCCAATAATATTGCCCCTGCTGCGTTTGCAAACGTTCCTGGATCATCTTTTCCCTTTGTTATTGGCGGCTACTTATATGGTGCCTCCCAGAATCACCACGATTACTCCCAGAATCACCACGATTCCTCCCTGAACCACCACGATTCCCTGAATAACCAAACGACGATTGCAAACAAATCTACCTCCCCGAAATCTGTCAACTATCCTGTTCATAGGGTGAATAATGTACCCTTGGAATTCTATGATCAATTAAATAAATTATACCTGATGATTCAACTTAAAAAGTATGCTACTTCGGCTATTGATCCTGTTCGAAACTACTTGACTGTTTATGAGTATAGTATTAACAATCAGTGGATTATTTGGGATTATGAAACAGGATTTGTTCACTTGACAGGACTTTGGAAAGCAGCAGATGGAAATTCTAATAATCATCGATCTAAAGCAGATATTGTCAAATTATTGGATAGTACACCAAAACAGTATCATAGTTATATTAAGCGGATCCGAGGCGGGTTCTTGAAGATCCAAGGAACGTGGCTTCCTTATAGCTTATGTAAAATATTAGCTAGAAGATTTTGTTATCACATTCGATATCAATTGATTCCGATATTTGGCAATGATTTCCCCAATTATTGCTTACCACCTAATGATCCTCGGTTTGGAGAGTTGAAATTTGATGATACTGAAATCCAAATGGCTGATAAAAAGCGGAAAAGAGATAAGAGATTTGATGTAATGGAAGCTAGCAAATGTCTTCATTCTCTTAAATCTCCTACAAATGATAGCTGTGCCAAAAGCTATTTTGAAATCCCTCGTCAGCCCCTGTACAAATTAGAGCAACATGATTCCTCCTTAGATAAGTCTTATTTTACCTCCCAGCCTTTACAAAGTCCTCCCCAATTGCTATCTCCAGTATCTTTTACTCATAGAAGAAGTGGATCCGACTGCTCTCAATATGGAACTGTAACAGCACCTGCAACAGCAACAACAACAACGCTGGCTCCCAATTATATTGCCACGTCCTCCAATAATTCTGATAGTGATGGAATCAAATCGCTACTTTTGGCAGCAGAAGTCACAGATAAACCGGATATTCCCAGGTCTCCAAAGATGAGAAGAGTAAGTATCAAGATAAATGATTTATTGAGTTAATGTACGATTTATGTGAGAAGTTTTCATTTTACATTGGAATAAATTTGTTAGTAAAAGTGCAAGAGTAGAATTCGTTTTAATCAATGACTGTGATTACTGCCATTATTATCCACTGCCATTGCTTTTCTCTCTCTAATTCACTGCCATTAGTCTGACAGATCTCTAATCTCAGTCTCTCTCCAAAGTGAAAATTGAAAATCGCGATTTTCTACATTTTCCAATGGAGTTCTACGAGTTTGATTCGTTTAATGACGAAATTCCACTGCCTCAACCATCATTATCCATCCCAATTCCAGGGAATATCGAACTGTTAAGCAAGAAGCTTCCACTAAACTTTAAAACCTTGTTGAATTTAGATGGTACCCCAAAGAATACTTCAGATTCGCTGCTGGCGTCACAATCAGTAGTGGCAGAGAAGTACGCCAAAGCTTCGTTGAAATTCCTCGATTCTGGTGATAAAATGGATGTAAATGTAACTGGAGTCACTCCACAGTCTACTCTCTCCAATAAATTGTCCAAGGTGCTTAACAATTCCACCAATGATGCCATAATTAAAGAAGTTTTCAATCTTGACGTGGAAGAAGATCAAATCATCGACTCTGGATTAATGGGGAGCTTAAGTCGGAAGAAACTCCGGAGTAAAGTGGAAGCCAAGTTGATCAAGAATCAGACCATGATTTTACGAGAATATTATCCAGTTATCAAACAATTTAAGGAGGTAGAAAAGAAGCTTAATCATTTGAATCAATTATCAACTATGAGTAATGATAAACTTACAGGTGTTGTGGAACATGTAGAGCTGTTTAACAAGGAGTTTAAATTGTTGAATCAAGATAAAAGTATGATAAAATTGAAAAAAAACCTTTTAATTAACTTTAAAAACAAATTTATATTGAATGAATTTGAAGAATTTACCATCACCAATAATGAAATAACTCCGGATTTCTTTGCTACAATGGAGAAATTAGACAAAATTAATGAAAATTCTAGTATATTATTATCTATTGACAATTCTAACCTTGGTATTAATATCATGAAGAAGATAAACAAACTTGTTGATAAGTCCAATGATACATTAAGTAATTCTATTAAACGGTCATTGATTCATCCTGTTTGGGTCAATTCTAAACTGAAGGTTCATACATTTCATTTGAGCATTAAAACATTACTGACAAGAAACAAAGACCTTTTGGATAGGGTTTTCCAAGAGTTTATATCAGATAGATCTAAACAATTGATTGAAGATTTTGAGAAACAAATTAATAGTTTGAATGCCCATGATCCTACTAGATATATAGGAGATTTACTTGCTTATGTTCATGCAATGGTTATAAACGAACTCGAGTTAATGAATAGTATATTCAAGGTAAGTTTAGAAGAATTAGAAGGTGATTTAGATCAATCAGATGTTGAGAGGTTTGATGCAATTATTGATGATCTTTTAGATAAAATTCTATCACGGTTATCTAAGCTGATTAAAACCAAATTTGAACAGTTAATATCCATTGAACTCAAGCTTAAAATAATCTATTCTATTTTCAATTTATTTGATTTATACAAACTTATGTTTGAAAAGAATTTTCATGAGTCTAATTCACTTCTTAAAACGGTTAAAAGTTTGATAGAGTTTACTCAGAATAGAATGGTCGACTTGATAGAAAGCAGACTCAAATCTATTAAATCAAGTAATTCTGCACAATTGGATTTAAGTAGTGATCTTCAACCACCAGAATGGATTTCAGAGTTTTATTCTGTTGTATTACCATTGATTGAACAATCCCAGGAAATATCGGGCACTGTTTTTAACTTGAATGAAACAGAACTTAATAAGTTCTTAACATTAATTGTTAATGAACCAATTAACATTCTAAATCAACACTTATCAGCCAAAGACTTTACAGAAATCGATAGAATAATTTTAAAACTCAATTTTTTGGATTTAATATTATCTAAAATACTTCCCCTTAGTTTATTCAATGACAAAACAATTGAAATTCATGATTTAGTGGAGAAATTGAAGGGTCAATTGGTTGAATTGCAATATAAAGACATTCTCGTGCAACTTAAAATGAATGATTTCCAGAATATCATTAATATGATCCTTCCATTTGATGAATCCTTCTTTGAAGAGTCACTCTATGAGCCAATAGTTGAAAACAAAATGTTTGTTGCTGAGAATATAGACAAGATAAATACGGCGTTAGAAGAGCACTTACCTAATACATTGATTGAGTTACAGAATAGCATGATGAAATTGAACAATCCAATGATGTTGAATTTCATTGTAGAGGAATGTGTGGGTAAGTTTTGTAAGTTTTATTCAATGTTTGGTAAGCTTACTGACTATTACTTACATAAGAAATTGATTTGGCCTGCAACTGAAGTGGCCACGTTATTGGGAGTGGAGACTAAATAGAAGTAGATACGAACTATTGCATAATATACGAGATTTGGTTTGTAAAAGTAGTGATTTTTTTGCATATCTCAGGTGTTTCAGATGCCGTAAGTATGTCATAGATAAGTCGTAACTTAGTTAAGAAAGGGCTTAATCTTCCATTTACATATTCTTCCATCTTTATATGACTTTCCTCCCCTCTCTATTCCAATAATATATCATGAATTCTTGTTTACAAGATTAATTAACCAAACACCTGTTCATGGTACTCATAAGAACACATTGCAAAAAGTTGCCAAAATCGCTCGTATGGCGCAGTGGTAGCGCAGCAGATTGCAAATCTGTTGGTCCTTAGTTCGAATCTGAGTGCGAGCTTTTTTTTTATTTCTTGACTAATACAGCCTTTTCCTAAGCTTTAGTTCCAGAGTTCATTTAATCTACACCTCTACTAACAGTCTAATGTATTAACTAATAACAATGAATTAAATCTAAACCAAAATGTCAACTTGATAAATCACAAATGGTTCATAATCAGGATCAACTAATGAAGCGTACTCATGTAAATTAGACTTATTAGAAACAGCTTCACCTCCCAAATAACCAAACTTTTCTACAAGCTCCTTCTTAGTCTTGTCAGCATTTGAAAGGTTCCCATAAACAAACTTAATCAAATGACAATCGAATTGAGGAGGTAAACCATATCTTAAAACCGATTCAACATAACATCTAATAGCCTTAATATGGAACCAACCAGCAAGAATTTCAGAATAAGCAGTATCTACTAAATATCTTAAATCTCTAGTAGCTTTTTCAGCCAAATCACTTTGTTTTTGGTAATCATTTAATGCATCTTCATCATAAGTAAAATCAGTTCTTGGTTGCCATTTCTTTTCCCTACATCCATTTATGAAATCCTGTTCATATTTCTTAAATAAACTAACACAATATAACTTATATTCTTCGTCAGTTGCAAGTAATTTGGCACTTCTTGGAACAACAAGTTGAGCCAACGTCTCGTAACTATTATGGAAATCCTTATCAGAATTTACAGGAACTGCAATTAGAATACTGGTCAAATTTTCTGAGTCAGTAATCAAATCATCAGGATTAACAATCTCGTGTAAGGATTTGGTAGATAAATTACCATTCTTCTTTCTTTCTGCAGCCATAAAGTTGGATTGAGCCACTCTATAGTTCTGAAGCGATACTCTAACATCATTATCCAATGACATGGCCTCATTATTAATCATCTCCACGAGCTCTTTAATAGGTTTATCTAATCGATATTTTGCAGAATTCCAGTTGAAACTTTCAATGTATGTCATTCCTTGTTTGACTTTAACATCTGCTGCTGAAGGGGAATCAAATGCACTATGATAAATATCCACAATCTTACCCACAGAACCTGCCAATTGAGTATCAATCTTGGCTACTTCCTCACTTTGTTGAACTAATGAGTCTAAAGTACCTACTTGAAAATCAGGTAATTTGAACTCACTTAACGTCCATTTTCTTTCTTGTTTGGCATTGTCAAAGTACTCGTGGCTGTCTGCAGATTGAGGTAATGAGACCAAGAAATACTTGCAAATAACTTCCATTGTTTTCTATGGTAGAAGAAGTAGTTGTTGAACGAAATATGTTTAAAGGAGTAGAGCGAAATTGAGGGTGGATAATGGACGCTGGGTAAATGTGAGTCCGGGGAAGTACGAGAAGCGGTCTGATATTTACGCGTATAAGTAAAAAAAGTTATCTAGGTGATGGAATTGGGTATAAGCTGATACAAATCGGACACTATGAGGTCAACCAGATGATTCTGATGAGTTTGCCATCCACATTCACTATACTTTATTTCCGTTCATATATCCATTGTTATATTCTCAAATTGCGATGCCCTTGAAATTTTTCACTTTAAGTATGAGCAACTCTTTAGAAGTATGTACACATTTTGTCAGTATTATGAAAGCAACAAGACTAACAAAGCCATAGGAACGGTTAAAGACGCATTCAAATGCCTTTGACGGGTTGTTATCGTTAATTCCGGCCAAGTATTACTACGATGATGCCACACAAGATCAATGGCAGCAGACCAAATCTACTAAAGAAGAGATCAAATCTAATAAAAGACAAAAGTTAAATCCTGAAAGTGACTTTGATAATAACATGAGTGCCAAAGATGTGATGGAGAAGAAGGCCAAGACGGCCCAGCCTGTCAAACTTCCAAAGAAAATAGTGCCTATAGTAGAAGATGACGAAGATGACGAAGATGTGGAAATACCTGATATGGATGTTGATGATGGAGAAGAAGAGGAAGAAGAGGAAGAAACAAAAGAAGAAACAAAAGAAGAAAATGTCAGGAAGGATGACACCATAGAAATTGAGTTTGATGACGAAGGTAATGAAATAAGCACCAGAGAACAGGCCAAACAACAAGCAAAAAAAAAGAAAGAACTTAGTGAAGAAGAAAAGCAAAAAAAGCAAGAGAACTTGAAAAAGTTAAGGGAAAAGTTGGCTAGTAAGATCAGTAACTTAAGAGACAAAAGAAAAGCTCCAGGATCCAAAGCCAATGGAGCACCTAAATCTAGAGAACAAATTTTGGAAGAAAGGAAGAAAAAAGCCGAATTGAAGAAACAAGAAAAACTTAAAAGAAAACATGAAGAAATAGAAGGATCAGACCAAAGTGATAATGAAAGTGATGAAGAGGAAGAACAACAAGAAGTTGATTCCAACGGAAATGTAATATTCGGAAACATTAGCTTTTTAGATGGGTCTAGAGTCACTAGTGATTTATGTAAAATGAGATCCACTGCTGAAAAGAATAAAGCCAAAGGACCAGCAAATAAAGATGTTAAAGCACATTTATTGAAATTGGAGAAGAAGAAAGCCAAGTTGGCAACATTAAGTCCAGAAGAAAGGGCTAAAGAATTGGAAAAAGAAACATGGCAAAGAGTAATGAATCAAGCAGAAGGTGTGAAGGTTAAAGATGATGAAAAATTGTTGAAAAAAGCATTAAAACGGAAAGAAAAGAAGAAGTTAAAGAGTGAATTAGAATGGAATGAACGGAAGAGGGTTGTAACTGACACTATTGCTGCTAAAACCAAAAAGAGAGAAGAGAATTTGAAATTAAGACGTGAAAATAAGGGAAAGAAGTCCAAAAATCAAGTCAGATTGAAGAAGTTCACCGGTATAGTGAATGGGAAGAAGAAACGGGCCGGTTTTGAAGGGTCAGCCAAATCCAAGAAGAAGTAGGGATGTTTTATATAATTAAGTAAGCATGTATATTAGAATCATAATACCTAAAATAATTGTGGTGGAAAATTGTCATTTTTTCACGGAAATTTCGACACGTGTCTCTTGCTACTCTCCCCTATGTAAGACCTCCCTAATATCAGGGAAGTTTGGACAATTTCAAGGGCATTTCAACCACTTCCTACCACTATTGATCCATTAACAATCATCAGCCTTCAAAAGCCTAATCGGTATCCGCACGCTTTTTTTTCTCATCCCCTTCTCGCACTTCGCAATTCTGTGGATGGCGTTTAACTTTGCAATTCTTAATACATTATTATATAAAGGGTTATAACGGTCTGGATACCAGGGGATTTATAGTACACAGGGAGATATCGGTAGTTAGAAGACGTTTCTAACAGTTTTTTTTGCATTTCAATACGACATTTGACGACCAAAATTATAAACATGTCCAAAACCGCAGGATTTTCATGGGGAGTCAAGATTAACGACAAAGCGGCCCGTCCTTCGGATATAATCAAGCATAACAAGCCAAAACAGTATATCAAAGCGTCTATCAAGAAGAGACGGCGTGATGATGAGAAGAAACCACGAAGTTACGACTGCGAGAGCAGCAGTAGAACTAGTATTAATAAAAGAGCTAAATTACCTATAATTAAAGGAGAAAAGTTACCAGTGACTAGATTGATAGAAACTTTGGATAAAGCCAGTGTAAGTGGATTATTAATGAATTTGATTAGAATCCATCCAGAAATCCAATCTACTATTCAAACACTCCATCCTAAGGTGGATATTAATGATGCTATGCAAGTTTTAATTGAAAAATTCGATGCTATATCCAATAATTTACCGTATAAAGGTGATTTAGAGAATGATTATAGTTATTTAAGAATCAAACCATATTTAAATGAGTTTTTAAACTGTTTAAGTGATTTTATCTTGAATTATTTACCACCAAATGAGATTAATATTGTTGATTCTTTAAAATTTATTGATATGGCTACTAAATTAATCATAAAATTACCCAAATTTACCAATCAGGAGTATAAATACATCAATTCCAAATGTCATGAACAAATAGCCAATACATGGTTGATCATATTACATAATTTATGTCCCGAAGATGAAAATAATGATGAAAAATTATACAATTTTGTCAAGTTGGTTAATGATTTTGATTTGAAAAATAAACTTTATCAATACAATATTTCTTGTAATAATGAATTTGATAAAATCATCGATCTTGTTAATGATCGATGTAAAGTACTTGACAATAATAATGGATTAAATGACTTGATTACTATAGATTATTCCAACTATATAACAGCTAATCCTTCTATTTAATGCATACTTTGGATACCGGGTTGAGTTTTTATGTATATAGAAAACCTACTTATTATATACTTTCTTCAAACTTATCTCTTTTGTTCAAATCTAGATAATACATTATCTAAAACATCTTCTGTATCTTTACCCATTCTCTTATCTTGTTGTTTCTTTCTTTGTTGTTTTTCAACTGCCAAATTCTTCTGTATTCTTAACTTCCTTTCATCTATAACATTCTGAGTTTTCTTTCTTAAATATCTTCTTAATGCTGAATTCTTACCTTTAACTTCAGGTTTAATTGCTAATTTGTCATCTTTCTTAATCTCTTCAATTTCTCCAGGTTTTAACCTAATACTATTGGCACGTTTATCAACAGTACCAATGACATTTGGATCTAATGTAATGGTGTCTGCACTCAATTTATTGACTAAAGATCTAACTTCTTGTTGTTGTCTTTGTTTAGCAGTTTCAAATGGATTAACTTCCAATGCATCGTAATTAGCTTCACCACTTCCAGGAATAATGAGGTTTTCCACTGCTTTCCCACTTCCTACACTTAATAAATCTTCAAATGGAACAAATTTGACCTTTTCTACTTTATCTCCTGGAATTAAATGATTCATATAAGGTGAATTTTGCTTGGTTTTAAACATATCTTTCCATACAGTAACATGAGTATTCCAGCCAGTTGATACAAGCCCAGTGTCTGATATATCTACAGATTGAATTGGTGTAGGAGAATAATATTCATCTATCTCTTTAAACTTCCTTAAATCCCATAATTTGACAGTCTTATCTAATCCTCCAACAACCATATACTTACCTTCTCTATCAATGGCCAAGTCTCTAATTGGACCCCTGGCGGCCTGAATCTTCACTAAAGGTGTTGGCATTGAAGGTGCCCATAATGTAACGGTTCCATTTCCGTGCCCTAAATGCATAACACCATTCCAACTATTTTGTTTCATGGCTTGTGTAGGACCCAATTTAGTCCGTATTTCACTCACTAATTGACCTGTGGATACATCATGGTATTTTAAGAAACTTGTTTTACCAGCAGTAGTTAAAAGGAAATGATATGGTAAGAAATCCAACAATGTACACTCGATATGTTGTTTTAATCTATGCAATTCTAATCCTGTTTTATCGTAAATAAAGGTATATTTTTTTTGAGCTACTGCAAAGTATTGGTCATTATGCAAATATTTCACGGCATTTACCGTCTCATTAAGATGTAATTCACAATCTAACTTCCCTGTTCTCCAATTCATTGATGCTACATGTCCTTTTCTACCTCCAATTAAAAGATCTCTACCATTTCTTGTAAAGTCTAGTTGATAAGGTCCATAATCTGGTAATTTCAACTGAAATTTCTTGCTAGCTGTTCCTTGGTCAACAGCCTCTTTAATATCATCTTGTTTAAACTTAAAAGTCTTCTCCATAGGTCCCTCTGCTTCAAGAAATCCGGCCTCTTCTTGTAAGAGAAGCTCTGTTCCAGCTGCTGATCTAAGAGCTTCCTTGTATTGATTGTCAATTTTCTTTAGCCCTGCATTAAGCTTCTTGTCTCTCTTACTGTATACTTTCTTCCGTTTGGAATCTCTTTCGAATTTGTCGGTGCCAGGTCTATTGTAAGACCCCATTTTAGGTACTGCCATAGTGATAATTTTTTGCTCATCGCGAAACTCCTGTAGATATAGTGAGAGATGAAAATGGGAAAGATGTCTACTATGGGACAGAACTGTAATGGTGGAGAGAAGCAACGGGGGTATGCTGTGGTTGTAAAGACGCTTGAATGGAGTGACATATGCAGATGGAAGGAAAGTTACATAAAAGTAGAACGCTTAGGTAACTTTTCAGGAAAGCTTACATAAGCAGAAATGATTATATAATTTTTCAGCTATGCTTACGTAATCAGTATTTTCCTAACATTTAGCATCTGTTATTACATCTCCATATCGTCACGCCATTCACAACTCAAAGACACTACCAGCACCCCGTCCCAGCACCGAGAAAAACCACCACCATACTCTGTCCAAACACTTTCCTTATCTACCCTATCGCATTGTCTACATCAGCAGTTACTCGCACCAATAAAAATCTCACCACTAATGTTTCGCTCCATCAAAGTATTGAAGTCCAGCATGATCCCTAGACCCTTAGGATGGGCCCTTGGTGCAGGGGCAGTGTACTATGGTGTCACAGGATGGGATGCCCGGTCCAGTATTCATGAATACGTTTTTTGTCCGCTTTTAAGAGCCTTAACTGACGCAGAACAAGCTCATAAATTTGGAATCTGGTTAATGAAATTGGGTCTTACACCAACGCTTTGTGATAGGGAAACGTACCAACCAGAGATTCTTAATGTCGATGTGTTTGGTAAGAAGCTTATATCACCAATTGGACTCGCTGCGGGTTTGGATAAAGATGCAGAAGCCATCGAATCATTGTTCAATTGCGGATTTTCATACGTTGAAGTTGGATCAATTACTCCAGAACCTCAACCAGGAAACCCACAACCTCGGTTTTTCCGATTACCTAATGATGAGGCCGTTATTAACAGATATGGGTTCAATTCTACTGGACATTTCAATGTCTTGGGTAACTTAAAGATGAGATTAGCCAAGTATTTAACTCCTGCTCATACTAATTTTGCCTTGAGAGATGGAAGACTTTTAGCTGTCAATTTAGGTAAAAATAAGTATGGAGAAGAGGTGGAGGATTATGTTAAAGGAATCAAACGTCTTGGACCTTATGCAGATGTTTTGGTTATCAATGTTTCTTCACCAAATACACCAGGTTTAAGAGACTTACAAAGTGAACTGAAATTAACCAATTTATTATCTACAGTAGTGAAAGAAAGAGACCAAATTTCCAATCAGTTTGGGAAACCACCAGTTTTAGTTAAAATTGCCCCAGACTTGACCGAGCCGGAAATTGAAAGTATTGCTAACAGTGCCAAACAGAGTAAAATTGATGGAATTATCGTATCTAATACCACAATTCAAAGACCTGCTAATCTCATTTCAAGTCCTGGTCTTGTTGCTCAAGCCGGGGGATTATCAGGTAAACCTATCAAACCTTACACCTTAAAGGCATTAAGAACCTTAAGAAAGTATACTAAGGATACTGAGTTGGTTTTAGTAGGATGTGGAGGAATTAGTAGTGGGAAAGACGTGCTAGAATACGGGAAAGCTGGAGCCACTTTTGTTCAATTGTATACTTCCTTTGCTTATAAGGGCCCAGGTCTTCCAGCCAAGATCCGTGACCAATTGGTTGAAGAGTTAACTAAAGAGGGCAAGACCTGGAAACAAATTGTAGGCCAAGATGTATAGTGATACGGTCACATGCTTTAAAGCATGTGCATTACTTCACGTGCATTATTTCACGTGCCAATATTTCACGTGCCAATAATTTTTTATACGCGATCCGCAAAAATAAACAAATCTTCACAAACTCTACATGTCTAATCCAACAACTCCCCATAGGAGGCTGTCCACAGCCCGTTCCAGGCATCTGCACCGCTCTTCTGGAGTATACGCATTGCTCCCACAATCCCCCAAAGTTCACTACCCCATAGACCCGGAGAATCTCCCTCTAGACTCCCCTACAAACACCGAGAACTTTGAGCTTCTTAGTGATGCAGTACAAGATCTAGAACTCCATATGAAACAACTCCAGCAAATTCACCAGTCAATCACGCGAGGATTCAATGAATCATTTGCCAGTTTCCTTTACGGACTTTCCATAACGATGTGGTGTGTGGATTTCCAGTCGTCTCCATCCAAAGATCTCGAACAAGAGCTACAAGTATCCAAACACCTTGATGATAACATTCAGAATTTAGAGGCACGAATAGAAGAGGCTAAAAAACGAAACGTTGCATTGAAAGTCAAACTACAGAATAAACAAAGGCAGAAACCTTCAGTTTTACGTCCCAAACCGATAGGTAATAAGCGGAAACTCGAGGATAGTTTTAGTAGCGATTCATCATATGGACTAAAGTCTCGTATTCCCATCAAGGCACGTTCTTACCAATCGAATTATATGAGCAGGAAACCAGCATCGCAAGTTGGAAAGGTTTCACAGGCTAATCGGGGGACGCTGACTCTGAGACTGATGTTGACACCATCCCTGGCCCTGGCTCTGGCTGTTACCCCCAACCTCAATCAACCTCCGCGATACCTCGACAGACTCTTTTCATCCACTAAGCAAAAGAAACCTACCCGCATTCAAGATCGTCCGCCGTTTAGATAGCCAAAGTTCCTTCCCCAGTGTATTATTATTACCATTTCCCTTCATTTATCGTCATTTATTTAGCATGAATCAACCAATCAACATTTTTTGCAATTCGTACTTCACTTGTTCTACAGACTTGTTCTGTTGGCTAGCAATAATGAGTAAATAGTCTCTGTTCTCTAATGTATTCATGATAACCAGACGTCTCTGTTGCTCTGGATAATTCATTCTTATGAGTATTTTCCACCGTTCGCGGATTGGAAATTATCACCAAAAATCTTTTGCCATGAGTTTGACACCTCAAGAGAAACGTCGGATTTTACAGGAACGGAGGGCCGCCAAGATGGCAGGTGGAAAGGCAACTGATAGATTGAATACCATTCTTACGCAGGGATCTTCTGTTAAGGCCGAATCGGTTAATTCTGTGTTGGAAAAGGAACCTAAATCTTCAGAAGCTCTGGTGGCAGATGTGGAAGCTCCAAAGCCTTCTAGAACAAGGGTAGAAGCATTATCACACCATGCAGATGATGACCCGGATACTAGTGATATTGAGCAGCTTTTAAGTCACCGAGTATCGCCAGTTTCGGCTCCTAAAGAACAGGATATTGATGAAATGCTTAGCAAGATGTTTGGAGGTGCATCGGGAAGTGAAGATCCTATCCAAAACATGATGATGAACATGATGAAACAACAGCAGACCAGTGAAGGGGAATCCATTGCTGATCCAGCGTACGAAGCAGATCTATTAAAATACAATATGTATCAACAAAAAGCATTGAAATTCCGGTTCTTAATCATCAGATTTCTCAGTGTTATTATCAATTTCTTTTATCACTTTTTTACAGTGGAAAACTTCAAAGCAGCAAGCTTCCCATACATTAGACAAGCCATTGTACCCAAAACACACTTTACCGTGGTATTCCTCACATTAGAAATGGTGATATTATCGAGCTATTTCATCATCAATAATACTCGCAAAATAGCAGGAAATGTAAGTGAAGATAACTTTCTTCTCAAGATAGTAAGTATGGCAGCAATGGTATTGCCAATGGTACAAAACTTCCAACCTTTAATCATCCAGGCCGTCAAATACTACGAGATTCTTGCTATGTTTTTGGGCGATTTAGCTTTAATAATCTTGTTATTTGGACTTACAAGTATATAATATTATTTACAAGTTCTTCAGCTTCTCTCTCTTTCAATCTCACCAATTCTTCTTCGGCTTCTCTCTCTTTCAATCTCACCAATTCTTCTTCACCTTCTCTCTTTCAATCTCGCCAATTCTTCTTCAGCTTCTTTCTCTTTCAATCTTACCAATTCTTCTTCATATTTTCTCTCTTGGCCTTCATCATCAGCTCTGCAGAGAACAACTTCTTTGATTTATACAAGTTGTACAATAATAAACAGGTTGAAGCCAAAGAAACACCAAACCATGTTACTAAATATTGTAAATGATTATTGGTGAAATTAACTTTGGGAACTTTTGCTATCGGAACACCATTTTTAACAAATTCAAACTCTTGATGTTGTAATTCAAAATCTTCAATATTCAAATCATCTTGTTTATCTTTACTGAACCAATTCCATGAAGATTTATGTTGTTTATATTCAGGATGATCCCTCAAATCATGAATCATTTGACAATAAACTGGAAGAGCACCACTTTGCTCGGCCATTGCTTCAACATCCGGAATAAAGAACAACCTTGAGCCTTTCTCATGCTCATACTGTAAAGATGATCTTTCAGGCATTACTCTAAAGAAAGCTTCAATTTCAATCTCTCCTTGAGGCATTGCTAAATGCTCCAAATAATTGCCTTTCCTTGATGATGGAATAACTTTTTCCTTTGAAATCCATCCTCTTTCCACCAAAATGGGCTTTCCACCATCACTTCTAATGAATGGAGTCACCAACAAATAGCCTGTCATACCATCCTTCATTCTAGGGCCCAAAAACATTTCCTGAGAATAATCAAATGATCCTTTAATCTTGAACCTTCTGAATTCGAAATCTTTAACAGCTTCTGGACTGATATTAGGCGGTAAACCTTCCAATGGCGGTTTGGCCAACTCACTTTCACACTTGGAAATCAAGTTTTTCTTCCATTCAAGTCGTTTAACTTGCCAACATCCAAGTCCAAAAGATACAATTGGCATGGCAATCATTAAGGAAAGGAGTACTTTTCTAAAGCCTTTATGTTTTGTTTTGTTCTCAGCATCTTGGACATCAATGGTGGAGGAGACTATTGGCTTCCAGTCCACTATCGATGTCTTTACTGACCTAGAGAAGTGTAATGGTTTGAATCTGGAGATCCTATTCATTGGAGAAAAATGAGGAATTGGTGAGAAATTGGTGAGAAATTGAATTATTCATTAACAATTAGAAGTATATAAGATTACATATTCTACGACAGCGGAACGGCCCTGGACGACGGTGGTGGTGGTAGAGTAGGAAGTGTCGTAATCACCTGGAGGGATGATAGTGGAGGAGGGGGCGACTGTAGGGAAGATGGAGCTGGAGCTAGAAGAAGCTGGAGCCGTAGAAGAAGCTGGAGCCGTAGAAGCACTGGAGCTAGAAGCACTTGAAACAAAATCACTTAAAGCTGAAGAAACAGGAGCTGCAGTAGAAACACTGGAAGCTGAAGCACTTGAAACAAAATCACTTGAAACAGAAGCACTTGCAGCAGAAGCACTTGAAACAGAAGCACTTGAACTAGTAGGCACGGTACTCTCTAATGTACTGCTCTCTAACGTACTGCTCTCAACTACCACAACACTGCTAGTAGGAACTGCTACTTCTTGAGTAGCAAAAGTTGTCTCAACACCATTAACAAAATACCCAGTACTTCCAATGGTAGTACTAGTGGTTAAGTCACCAGCACCATTGGTCCAGATATACTCCGTCCCATAAATACGCTCTTCATAACCAATCGTCGTGGTAGCAGTAACCGTAGGGGTATAAGTGACAGTAGTAGTGGAGGTAGACTCGAATTCCTCACAGAAAACGGCACCAAGTAAAAGAAGGAGTGACAAGTAGTTGGAGATCATTGGTGATGCCCATCAAGGGCCCTTCTTTGCTTTTATAGGGTCTAAAGTAAAGCAGTAAACCATACCAGCCATTGTTGGTTGGTGCACTCTAAAAAATAAAGTTTATTTAGCAGATTTTGACTAATTTAGTCCTAGCCAGCGCGGTGACAGCGCGATAGGTGTCCTTGAGTATAGGGCGAGGGTCGCGGTAATTTGGAGGGCACGTAGGTCGAGTGTCGCAGTGATCGAACCAATGGTGGAGATTTTTGCTGGCTAATGTCTCTTATCGGTTATATCTAAGCTAATTGAAAGCTAATCATCCCTTCTTGCAGAAGAATATTTTTACGACGCCTTAGATGCCATTAGTGCGCTTCTTTACATCTTCAATGGCTTCCTTTAATTCCGGAAATTCATTCACCACTTTCTCTCCCAATACATCTCTCAACTTTTCAAAGTTTTGCATCTTACCTTTCAAATTAGCATTCATCCGGGCATTAACCTCCACAAACTCTCTTGTATAGATATCTGGGTTCCTGCCATCCTCTATATAGTTGATAATATCCACAGGAATGGGATAATCATGTAAATCATTAGCACTAAGTTCATCTAGCTGGCTAATTAACCGATTGAACATATTAACCAAACCTGTATGTGAAGCTTGATTTCCTGCATTATCATGTACAGAAACAGATACATTTATAAAGGATTCAATTAAGTCCTGTAACTTATGAACTGTAGTTATAATTTTGGGATCCTGTATGGTATCTAAGCTAGCAGTTGTCATTTTTGATAGTTGAAGGGAAAAGAAAAATAAGTTTTCAATTTTGGTGATAATTTTCTGCGCAATATGGAGGTGACATTAAAGTACAATAGTGCTAAATACAGGCACCAACAGGAACAAATGTACGTGCAGAACATCGATCAGTATGCAGACTCTTTAGAAAAGATCCTGAATAGCTCTAATGACGTCGAATGGATCAATAGTGTACGTAATGTTAATGCCCGCTTAGCAGTGCTAAAGGAGAGCTACAAATTGATTGCAGCATTTAGGCGAAAGAGACCGAAAGGTGAAGAACTTAAGTTGCCTGAATTGAGCGAGGATGAGGAGGGCAGTAGTACTGAGACGGGCGAGAATTCGGGCAAGAGAAGCACCCAGTAGTCTAAAGAGGTGTAAGCAAAGTGAAAGGTAAAATGAAGAGACTGTAGATAGACGAAAAATTCGAAAAATTGAAAAATTGTGTATATTAAAATATAAGATTTTGGTACATACTGTACAGTAAAAAGAAAGAAATTAGATACACACCTTGAAGTTACTATACAGCACTTGAATCTCTATAATCCTTCCTTTTATAACCCTTTCTACTATCTATATAAACTACCCCTAAATCGCTATATCCACTCCCTCTCGCATATGTCCTGGTCGTGGCTTGTGGATTTTCTCAATTTCAACATATTTATTTCTCCCAATGAAGCCTGTTGTTTCCACTGGTAAAGCGTACTTTTGTACCATATTATCAATCTTTGGGGTCGTCATCTTGTCGGTGATTGGCTACTTGTTCAAAATCGGCCATGAAACCATGGTGGGATCAATCAATGATCCGGAAAATGGTGAGGAGGTTGCAAAGACAGTTTTCGGAGCAGTTTTTGTTTACTTAGCATTCTTTTTGTTCTGTGGGTGTCAGGTTTTCTTGATACAAAGGCAGAATAGAATTCTGTTATAGGATGAATATATATTAGACACGAAGATATAGAAAAATGTAGGGAGAGACGGTGGTAGAGCGATAGGGTAGGATTTTATGTAAGGGTTGCGACACTAGTGCAAGCTGGTACACATTCACACTGAGGACTAGCGGTGGTTTCAAACACTTTTTGTTCGATGTTCTGAATGTTGTTGAATCTTTCAATACTTCTATACTGCTCGTTTGATTCTCAACTTCTCTACTGCTTCCATTCTCAACTATACGGACACCTCTACAATTTGGCCACACTCTCTTTTCCTCCTTTCCAGTAATTTCCTCCAACCCAATCACATATATCAAACACCAAACTTCTCAAATCAGTCAATTGCTGCTGTTCCACCCCCAAATTTATGGCTCCTCGTAAGTGGCCTTTTAATTGGGGATTGACATCTTGTGGAATCAAACTTGTAATGACGCATAATTCAGTCTCCTTATCACTTAATATTTGATTATAACTTAAAATGTTGGAGTAATATCCTTGATAGATAAAGTACCATAAATCTGGATAAGATTGGTAGATTTGATTTCTAATTTTCTTGTTTATATTATTGGAGTAGATTTTGTTCCATAATTCACTACCATTCTTTAAGTTTTCAACAACTGCGTGGGTATTTATAGAACTAGTATTGATTGGCCCATCGATAGTATCAACTATATCCGGATTAGTATCACTCAAGTTGGTACCGCAACTATCTTCTTCAATAATACTACTACTTTTAATGGTATTATTAATAACCAAATTAGTTCTATTTGGAACATTATTGGTTTTGAAGTTTGTAGGTGTAACTAATTTCAAATGATTTAAGGCATTTATAGTTTTGGGAATCCCAACTAATCCACTGACTTTAAGCAATACTTCTCTAAACTTCAATGTAAGTAAACTTTGAAATTCGGATATATTGGAAGACTTATTAAATTTGAAATTTAATGGAAGCTCCTTATAATAAGTATAAGAAATTAATACATCTGGTAATCCAATCCCAATACTATTCAACTCTTCATATTTTATACTAGAAGTAATTGAATCATCTGCTAATTTAATAAGATATTTATTAGTCAATAAATCAGGATCATTTTTAAATTCTAATAATTGTTGCCTCAAAACAAAATGATATAACTTAGGAATTTCTTGAGGTTGATTCAAAACACTTAAGCAAGCACAAGCAATTAGAAACCATGAGTTCTGTAATGATGGGTATTTGTATGCTAACCGAACAAGCCTTTCTGCTGTAAGAATAGACATTTTGATATGAAAATAGTTAGAAACCGAGGAAAAGTTGGGGTATTATTTTATTTCACAGCGAGCGTGGTGCATTTATCAATGTGATTTATTTTGCAACTTTAAATGAAAGTAAACCTACTTGTAATGTAATTCTCCGAAAACTGCAACTCAAATTTATAGTTAAAAGGGAATTTACATTGTAAAACACTTCTTTCTTCTTCTAAGATTATTTTGCATCTCTCGATAAAGACTACGTCTTACAATAATCTCAAGATGATGTTTGGTGAATGGATATCTACTTTTGGTAAAAGCATATAGGAGTTCAATAGCTCTATCTAAATTGGAAAATCTTTTAACGGTTTTGTTACCCAACTGGAAATTGATACAGTACTTATTGAAAATATCCATAATCTGACTTTCAATCTTCTTGGTCAATGATACTTTAAAATTTTGTAAGTTGAGAACACAAGCAAGTTGTTGCAAGTTCAATTTGGTTAAATAAACATCACCACCATCTTCAATGAATTTATATTTTGTAATCCGAAACCCACTCAGATGATTTTGTGGGATTTCTGGAAAATATTTCGGGTTTTCAATTAAGGCTGCAAAACTGGTGATTTTAGCCTGGACAGAGTTAACAAGCTTATGTTTGTTATAGGAGAAGGATACCAACTTTTGTTGGCGACTGTTGTATTTCACTCCACCAAAATCATAGGATTCATAAGAGTTTCTGTATTTAGCAGGAGGATAGGATGAGGTGAAATAGGCAGATTCTGCTGCAAACTGTGATTCTGCAGCAAAATGTTCTTCATTGCTGCTGCTTATAGGACTAGCCAGACTTCCGGAACTAACCAGGCTTCCGGAACTAATCAGAATTTCAGAACTTTCTATATTTTCCAGACTTGTTAATCTGTTAAGATTAGCCATTGTGAATTGATCTATAGTTGTCTGGTCTACGGGATCAATACTGTGCAACAAATCTGGATCATATTCCATAAAAGAGTTATCCCACCATTCTTTGGCATCCCAATCACCTGTATTTAAATCTTGTATCTGCAAATTGCTAACGCCGCAGCCCATGCTGACTAGTTTAGGATCAATAGACATTTTAGAGATATTTTATAAAGGGAATTTGACGTGTATTTATACTTGAAATTAAAACGGGTTTGTAAACATGATCATGCATAGAACAAAATTGGAATGGACTGTGTAACAGACCATAGTTATTAGGTATAATGTCACCTTGTATGCAGAGCAAAGGATCTGCAGTGATAAGATAGGGTTCCTTTTATGATTTGGGCTACAAGAAGCTTCACAGTTGGTGATTCTTCGTTGGGTGTTGGGGATATACTTATAAGGATGGAAGGAAGCTGTACTCACTGTATGAAGCAGTGGGTTGGGTAATTTACTTTGTTTTGCCTTAATTTATTGCATTTAACCCGCCCGATGTTGTATGCTAATCTTGGAATATAGGGTGTACATCTGCAGCGGCTAAATCAGAAAAACCTCTGTAATGCAAATCACTGAATCAGGAAACAGGGGGTGGTACTTGAATTAGGTTTCGAGGCTAGTGACTAGTAGCTTAAGGGAATATTTGATGTATATATCACATGTATTTAATGAAAATAGTGCAATTAAAATTGAAATTGATGAATCACTAGTCGGATAAGTGCTGGGTGCAAAAATCACAAATTGGGTAGAGATTTTTAGTGTGAGTTTTTAACAAGTTAAAACGGAAATACCTAAAAGTAAACAAAAGAGGTAATCAGCCACAAATTAAGAAGTAAGACACAAATAGAAATTAATATGACCACAAACACGTATTACCTATTTTACATTATAAAATAAAAAAAATAGATACGAACTAAATTACAAGTAACTCGCATATTCCAAATCAAGAATTATTAATATAGAAAGCTATTAACCAAATTTTAAACTATTACTGTCAATTTATTAAACTATTATATTAAGACCCTAATATAATGTTAAAATTTTGCTTTGCCACAGTTGCTTACCCAATCACAAACATCAATTGTGTGGTCCTTTATGCTAGAATAAAATGATGAGCGTCACGTGAAATATCATAATTTTAGAACTTAAAAATACAAAATCCCCAGAACCACTGTCAACTGTGTAAAACCGTAAGTAGCTTAGGGGGAAAACAATGTCAGAAGATCAAGATAGGACTAATAAGGCCCTTTTGGATCAACTTGTCTACATAGATAACTTTATAGGAGAAGACAACGAGTTAAATTTCGATTTAAGTGCGTTTGCAGATGATAGCTTTATATTTGCAGATGAAGAGAAGCCAAATAATGACAAGATTGATGAGATGATTAGACAAGATAATAAGGATGAAAAGAAAAACATCTTTGAGGGAATGGAACTCAACAATTTACCACGATTTCCGGTACCACCTGGTGCAAAAAACCAGTTACAACAAGCAGGCTTGAACCAAAATCAAATAGACTTGTTATCGGCTTTAATTGCTCAGTATCAACTGATTCAAGAGCTGAATCAACCAGAAGCAGGTTCTTCTAGTGATATGATACAAGGCTCGATGGATCAAATTAACACACATACAACTGATCAATCGTTACTGAATGATATGACACTGGCGTTTTCAACCCAAACTAACCACATGTTTCAACCTTCAATATTAAACAGTGTTGATACAGAAGTTGGAGGTAGTGGTAGTAATGTTAGTAGTAATGGTAATGAAGGCTATGGCACAACCCATATTCGGCCGTCTTCTACAGTCGGGTTACAAGACATCGAAACCAACCATTACCTTAATACCGATACCAATAATAGTAATAGTACGCCCAGTAGTACGTCGTCTACTTTTAATACCGATCCACCGAAAATGGATAACGAACTTGATAAGCGAAGGCGAAATACCGCAGCATCTGCAAGATTCAGAATTAAGAAGAAACTCAAAGAAAAGCAAATGGAAGATAAGATCAATAATTTACAAGAGCTCATAAAGAATTTTGAAAATAAAATTCAGACATTAGAGTTGGAAAACAAATTATTAAAGAATTTAATTATGGATAAAGGTAGTGAAAAAAGTGATCAGGAGTTCAAAATGTTTAAAGAGTCAATTCTTAAAAAAGATAGACAGGATAACAATTGATAGTTATAGATAAATAGATAACAATATAGTATTTTATTGGGAGAGAAGTATATTTATACGGAGAAGACCACTATAATTGATAACGATTATATAATCAATCACAATCCGATTACATAATCAAATTTTTACCCAGATTATGACATCCCATCAGATAAGTTTAGGAAAGTCTTGGATTACGTTTAGAATGTTGATTTTTCGTATATACAGTAAATCTCACCCAATAAGAAATACAGCGTGTCTGATATTCGAAACTGCAAGGGAATTTATCTCGTATTCGAATTGTGCCGTTGATACCACATTTTAGTGAGCAAAGATAAAAAATAAATAGTTAAAAAAAAAAAATAATAGTATAAAATTCAGTGCAAAACGTTTTTTTTTACTAATGTGGCATTTTAATTTTTTTTTTAATATCTTCGGTGCAGGTATGATAAAATAAAAAAAATAAAATTATTAACTTATGTGACCCCTGTTTAGACAGTTATCTAAGGGGAATATCAATACAATCTAGAATAAACCAAATGACCACATTACAGACCAAGTAACTGATAACTGTCTTTGCTTAAAAGATGATGGTTGTTATTTAATGTAAACCGTAACCGACCTAAAATCTCGATTGACAATCGCAAACTGTTTTAGTAAGGGGAACAACAATAACTTGTTACCAAAGTAGAAATACAACAGAGAAAAAACTCATAAAAAAAGTTGGTCATTGCCTTATTAATCTATAAACTAAAGTACTACTTCAGAACTCTATAATACATAATCATAACATTCATAAATTTCAAGATTCATCGGAATTTCTTCTAAATTTGAACTTCTTCTTGAACAACAGCAGTTGTTGAGTAGAATTTGAAGAAATCTTTTTCTTATCATACTCATACTGTGGTGAAGGTAACTTAACTATATTTGATTTTATAGTTGTACCATTATTAATTGGCGATTTGGGATAATCAGTGCTAATTGAAGGTCTTCTTGAACCCGAAGACGGAGTTGATTTACTTGAAGCATGAACGGAATTGCTTCTAGTTAAGAACCCACTCTGTAGATTTGAAGAAGAAGAAGAGCCCTTTCTTGAATTATTATGTGCATCCACTAGACTATTTCTTCTACTATTAGTTGACGAACTACTCACAGATATGCTACCTCTACCACTAGGAATGGGTAAACTATGGGACTGATGATTGGTAAAACTACTCATGTTTTGTTTCCGGGTGGTATTAATGAACTGATTATAACTATCGAGTAAAAGTTCATAAATCACTTTATAACTCTTTTTTAAATTGTCAGGATTCGGAAGTTTAACTAATAAACTACTCTTTAATTGATGAGTCAAGTTAATCTCTTTAGAGGAATCATCAAGAAGAAATGTTTTAATTATTGAATCCCATTTTTTCACTTTATCCTTTGGGTCTTTAATCTTATTAAATTTGTTCACCTCATAAATGAATTCATAATTCTCTAAACAGTGGATCGAACTCAAATATTTAATAAAATTACTTCTTGTGTAAGGAGGTTTATGAGTAGCATCTTTTTCTAGTAAGTCATGTAAAGATGGTATTGACATGTTTCCCTAGCAAAATAAAAACACAAGTACAATACTTTAATAAAGAAAAACGAGTCAGAAGTTTTAGATAGTGGGATTTTGTTTATTTATATATAAGGAAATTATAGCCAGGATTATTTTCACATTGCATCTAACCGTTTATGGTTGACCCACACTCATAATCACCATTTAAATCAAGTTTCCATTAATAGGAATAAAACCGTTGCAGTTCGTGCAGGTATTCCAGTTGTCCACGAAATTTATTATACAACGTACATGTGTGTGCGAATCATAAACTTCGTCCCTTGCTTTATAACCTTTATAACTTTAATGTTTGACACCTAAATTCATTTGAATTAAAGTGCTGTGGCAGCCCTGAAAATATGTTCTTCAGTAAATGCTGACCTCCATTAACTGTATTGGGTAATTCTTGTTGTAATGGTTATTGAGTGTGGAGAATGCAACTTTTTGGAAATCTACACCACAAAAAAGAAATGGTTCTATTGATGTCTCTCCACATTTCACACCTTGTGATTTGAATAACGTTTGGAACTGTAAATCAATTACAAGCAGCTATCAGCACGGTAAAAGTTTAATTGTCGCAGAGGGGGGGGAGAGAGAAAGAGGATAGAGGGGGAGTTTATTTGATCATTCTTTAGCTCAATTGTAACGTCAAGCATGTACCCTGCAACTAAAAGAATCGATAGTTCGATATAAAACGGTTAACTAAAGACAATAATCAACTCATGCCCTAGACAGGAACATGAATATCTCTAATATTTATTATCTAATATTTATTATTATTTTTTATTTTATTTTATTTTACTCCGTCATATCCTGTATAGAAAAAAACAGGTCATGAATTTTTCTAACAAAAGCGCAAATTCAATAAAGGAGTCAACCCCAATTTAGCAATAATGTACTATATACAGGCTAACAATACGTTATCTTATCAAAAACTTGAGCGAGATCCTTTATGAAAATTTTAAATTGCTTGAAAAATAAAAACAAACGGATATAGTTTTATTAATGCAGTTTATTTTTGCCCTTGTGCAGAAACAATATTCCGACCATCGGCTGTAATTTCAGTGATGAAGATACGCGTTAGATTTGCAGTGCAATTGTAACCGGAAAGCTAAAGACCGTTTCCTTTGGTTAAGAATTAGTTTTAATCCAAATTATAGTGACGATTTAAGCTCAAGTTTGTCCTTTCGTAGTTATGTATTTATGTCGCTGCTATTTTATGCTTTACTAAAATGGCACACATTAAATTTAACTTCGTAAACATGTTTAAGAATGTGGCAGGAACCTTAGAAATCTTCTGTTAACAGAAGCTCAAAGACCGACTAAAACTAGTAGCTCATATCAGCTTTATGTAATTTTAAGCACATTGTACGTCAAATTAAGACAACTACAGACAGCACCACCAGAACCAATTAAACGTCATATTTAATATTAATCGTTATATTTTCAGGTGGTTCATAACTATTGCTCATAACTACTGTGGTTTCATAACTACTGTGGTTTCATAACTGCTGTGGCTTGAGTGTCGTACAATCCATTGTTCATTTTGAGACACTTGGATTTGTTACAGTGGAAGTATAGGCCAAAAGATTGTTTTCCATGTTTTCTCATGCCGAACTAGGAGTATCTAATTATACTGGAAGTCTAAATGCTTTGCAAGAATGAGGAATACCCTCGTGTTCATAAAAGTTCGGTTCCAGTAAGAGGAATCAGGCATGTTTCTCCTTCCTCCATTCAGGAATATGGAAAAAAAGCGACCATACTGACTCATTGTCAAAAGTAGGCTCACCATACGCTTTCCCCAGGCACATTTTGCTCATATTCTTTACCCTTAGCCATGGAATATTAGCACTCGTGGCCTTACCTAAAGATTAAATACATTGAGAGTGAATTGCATCTACTTAATACGTAACTGTGAATGTACATTCTATTTGGAATTCTTATTATACTAGAAGTTATGAAATTATCACATTCGAATGCTCAATTGGCACTCCCCTTTGAATTATCCTGTAGTTGAAGCAGTTTCAATTTGTTTTACCTGTCTCATCCACTTGCCTCATACACACGCCTGTGTTCTTACTCTCCAAACCTTACGTAGTCTTTTCTTTGGTATTGGTAGATATGAAATGGTAGACCAATATGCCCACCATGGAAATGATTCCAAATGATATAGCAATAGTATTAAGCTGGTCGTCAGTAATCATGCTTGTTGTTGATTTTATATTTTTTCACTTCTCGCGAACATCTACTAATTAACTGTTGGATGTACGTGTGATGTCCCCATTAGAGCAGTTGTTATATCGCCGACTTATAGCTTCCAAGGGCTTTAATCGGTTCGTACAAAACATCTATAACCGGGTGAACAATATAAAACCGCCCATGAAAGTGCAGGAGAATTATCGTCCTACAACATGGCACAAGATGAATGCATTTAGAATCCTTTGGCTCCTGGAGTGGAAAGATTTATTGAGGATTAAATAAGAGAATCTAATTACTAATGAACAATATACATTGACTATACACTTAATTATCGATTTTTCTGAATGCTCTTCCATTAGCTACTGCCACATCGTTGGTAGTAGCGAGAATAACATTATTACTACTAAATTGAAAGTCACTACTGATAACATGATTGCTAAATTTGCGGACTCTATACTTGGGTTCTCTGTTCTTCAACACATTATTAATATTGAAAATCACCACATAATTTCCAGTACTTGTAACAATACTTGTCTCCAGCTTTTCACCTTCATTGATGTTAAATCTTGCTGCTGTAAAGTCCAAATTCTTCTGTCCACTTTCATTAAGAATTCGAGCTGCATCTCCTGGTTTCAACATTAATCTTCTAGGAGTTGGTTTGGAATCTGCATTGAAAGACTTACTAAAACCTGATTGCTCTTCATTTCTTTGACCTTTACCAATTCTAACATCAGTTAAAAGTAAATGATCTGTATAGGTAGCTAAAACCCATCTTCCATCTTTTGACACATCCACATGTTTCAACCCTTCTCCTACAGAAGGAAGTAAAGTTTTAGCATTAATTCCAAGTCTATCATACAATCTAATTTCTCCAGTAGCTGAAGAAACCGCCAATTGACCTGCATCGGTAGTGGCAAGGTTGTTGAATTTGTTGTTAGTTTTATATGCTTTTTTATCTTTTTGAACAACAACATCAGCAACTCTTGGATCCAATTTAAATAATGCTTGATTGGAAATACCAGTGAATGTTTTTTCAATTGTCAATTGATCCATCTTTTTGTTTGGATTGAAGCTAGTGATTCCTTGGTCATTAATATCCCATTCATCAACAATAGTTCCTTTAGTTAAATCCATATTATATAATTTCGTGTTGTCTTCGCTTTTAAACACTAAATTCTCATCCCGATTCTGCAACATAAGTTTAGATGGAGTCAATGCTTGGCCCTTCTTATTGGTCAAATTATTGATGTTTGTTTGAAATTTAAGTTTTCCTCTTGAATTCTTGAAGACTCCTAAATTGTTACCCGATACAACATAAGATCGATCATTGGCGTAACCTACACTCAAACCAGAATTATGCAAGCCCTGGTCTGCTGATTCTCTGGTGACTTTGATTTTGGAGTTTTTGGTTGTTAATCTTCTTTCAACTTCCTCATCTTCCTCATCCTCTTCCTCCTCATCCTCCTCATCCTCCTCTTCATCGTCGTCGTAGTCACCTTCTTCAGCACTTAAAAACTCATCGTCATCTGAAAGCTGCATGTCACTCATGGCATCAATCAAATACTCTTCGTCAAGCTTATTTTTATCCTTTCCAAACTTAGTCTTTTTGACACCTTCCCAAAAACATCCAATAAACTTTGCCTTGAAATTTCCAAACGATTTTTCATCAACAAAGTTAATCAACCAAGCCAGGGAAGTAATTTCATTATTAACACTACTATTATGATTGAAGATAAAACAGTTTCTAGTGCTATCCAAGTACGAATTCATAGAATTGCCTATAATAGTATCAAACAAAACATTTTTTCCTTTGATTCTAAGAGCATAATTGAAATTACTTAAATCAATAATCAGGATATCTGCTGGTGCAACAAATACCATACTATTACCATCATGAACGAAAACATCTGCTTGGTCAGTATAAATTGGGTTGACCTCAGTAGTGACATCTTCAATGAATTGAAATGATTTGGATGCTTCTGGCACCACTTGATCTCCTTCTTTATTATCTTTACCATCTTCTTCGTCATAGTCATCACCATCATCATCAACAGGATCAAGCTTGACAGATGATACTTGCCTATTATACTTTAACAAATCTTTTTGAAAATCATCCATTGATAATTCCTCTTCAACTTTTTCAAATTGTTGAAGCTCGTCTAATGAGTCAGGAATTTTATGGTATTTCAGTTCATAAACACACGAAAACAAGTTGTTCTTGAAATTAGTCAATTCCCTTAAACTAATATCATCATCCATAATAAACTCAAATTTATCGCCAACATCACCATTCAAATCAATCCAACTAATCGCTTTGGATCCATCATCCTTATCAACAACTTGAAACTTGAGATCTTGTAAAATGATGAAATTCCACTCATCCTTCAGCTGATTGGTTAAGTTATCATTACCTTCCAATTCATCATCACTTTCCCCAAACTCATTCTCATTACTATCATTAATTTCTCCTTCTTGATAAACTTTGCCAATTGTTAATTGATAGTAAAAAGGTCTAGTAGTTTGATTAATGCTTATGAAGGCATCATTATACAAGCATTCAAGAGACCCCTTAGGACTGTTCTTACTACGCGTCAAGAAGAACTTCCCCTTAGGAATCCCACTGATTTCATCAGTAGTTGAATTGCCCATAAACTTTCTAATCAAGTTCATAGTTGCCCCTGATGTTTGTGGATTTATTTTCTATTCGCAAATCTTAAAAATCTCATCACAAAAGAATGTTCAAATGGTTTAGCAGAAGTGTTCTGAAATCCACTAAAACTGCGTTGCGATCAGGCCAAACTGTCAAGGAAAGGTTAAAAGAGCTTGAGAGGGATCATGTAAAAAGTTTACCTGAATGGACCAAAAGAGATAGGGCTATTAAACTTAAGTATGGTACTTGGAATCCCACTAGAAAACTCGATAGACAACAGATTCAAGAACTTCGAAATATTTCTAAGATGCTCCCACATATTAAGACAATACAACTATCAGAGATGTTCAAGGTATCACCAGAAGCCATTAGGAGGATATTGAAGAGCAAATGGGTTCCTACGGACCACGATGAGGATAAATTACTTGAGAGAGCAGAGAAGAAACGTATGGAAAAACAGCAGAAATCCAGAGAATTTGCCATGAAGAAACGGGAAGAAGCAAATAAGACAAACCAGGAGGCTTCAGACTCATCTTTTGCCAATTTACAGAAGAAACCTGCTAGTTATCGTACGAATTCCGGTAAAAAGGGCGTAAAAAAGACTCGTATAGGCTCAACACGCCATCATGCTCGTGATATGTCTGAGCTCATAGAATAATGATTTATGACTTGTAAATAGAAATGCATTCATGCTATCAATAGCTTTGTAAATACATAATTTAACTGCCTCCCGACTTTCAACTCCCTCCTGAGTTTCAACTCCAAAACATCCGCACACCAAATATATAATCTTTTCACACTCACTCTCAAAGAAAATCTCCACAAATGTCCATACCGAAACTAACGATTCCAGAGTCTGCTTTTGATCCAAGCATCTACGTCGCAAGCCAAAGAAAGTCCAGGCTCCTTACATACATCATCAAATTATGCAAAGGCTCAGCTACCTTTTTGATTCTCGTTTACGCCGTCAGTTTTTTGGCCCTTAAACCTTTGATGCAACTCACAGCCGAAAGACGGTATGACCTCCTTGAAAAATACAGACATAAACTTCGAGACTTATATTTATTGCTTATTTCAAAGGTAGATACCATCCCCATCATAAGAATCAATCGCAATGGTAAAGTGGTGACGGATTCGATGTGTCAGACCGGTAACAAGGAGGAGAAACCCGATAAATATAGTCAACAACCGCTCCTTGATAAACTCACACAACTCAGTAATAAACTCAATAATATCACCAGTTATTCAGTAGGAGAAATGCCTCATTATTCAAGTGTAAGAGAAGATGTCAAACAATTTCAGAATGCAGTAGATACGCAAATATTTGATTACGATGCTTTTTATAGTGTAGGAACTAGTAAGAAAAATTTGGTGGTGGAGACTAAGAATGATATTCGTAGTCTTAAAGGTTTATATATGACAGGATAATGCAAATAAATGTATACAATAAGTTTTAAAGTAAATTTCAAACTACAAAACATTTAATCTCAAACTACACATAATTCGCAATTTAATCAAACATGGCGGCTTCAGAAGATGAAACTTCAGATCCTGTTTCAGATATTGAGTTAGATGATGATGAGCTTGATTCGGAGCTTGATCAAGAGTTGGATGCAATGGTTGCAGAAAATGAAGAGGATGACGAAGAAGAAGAAATTGTTAGTGAAGAGGATTATAAACTTGAAGATCCAGATGAAATTGACGAAGATTTGGAATTGAGGGAAGAGGAAGAAGAAGCTAACCAACCACGTCAAAGGAAGTACCAAACTACTTCCAGACAGCCCAAAAGAGATGTAAGACGACTGAATATGAGTTATTATGATGGTATAGATGACGATGAGTTTGATTCCACTCCTGAACCTGACAACAGATCAATGAAGGTCACCACTGTTAGGAAAGATGTCACACGTCCAGAAGATTTGGATCCAGATTTAATACTCACTGATGAAGAAACAGAGTATAATCCAGCCAATCATTCCAGAATGACTGAAAGACAGCGGAAAATGGACATTAAGTCTTCCGAATTCCTTGAGCTTGGCGATAATAAGCTACTTAAAAAACCTAAAAAAGAGACAGAAGAAGAGGCTGCATTACGTAAAGCAGAAAGTGCTAGAAGAAGATTGGATTATAAGAACAAACAATTAGAAGAAGAGAAACGTGATACCTTAAATAAGTTATTGAAAAGAAGAGCCACCAAGGTAAGAGAAGTGGAAGATGATCAACCTGATAGTAAAACCTTAAAACCTCGTAGGCCCATCATTTCCCACCCTGCCTTTATCCGTTACACCTCAAATACTACAAATCTTCAAGGTAATTCCACTTTAAGCTTCAATTTATAATGTTATTAGAATAGCTAAATAAAAATAGTCCTTAGATAGACCCTTTTACGATCACGTGACTCATGCTCTTTTTTTTCTTTCTCTCTCTTTGAAAAGTCGTAGCGGCTAATTTCTCTCGGTGATCGGGCACACTAACATTATCATGAGTATGAATAGCCACATGCAAGGTGGCAACTACAACGTCATGGGGCAGAATGGGCACCCAGTGCCGAATCAAAATCCTCAGATGGTGGGCGCTCAACCGCAGGGCGGGAATATGATGGCAGGACAGTTCCAGAATCCAACTATGCAATTTAATCAGCAGATAAATGGGACCAATGGCAATATGGCGGCTGGGATGAACCCTCAGTTCATAGCACAGCAGCAGGCGGCGGCGCAAGCTCAAGCACAGGCCCAGGCGGCGGCGCAAGCACAGGCACAAGCTCAAGCACAGGCACAAGCCCAAGCACAAGCCCAAGCACAAGCTCATGCGGCAGCACAGGCCCAAAGCCAAGCCGCTCAACAGCATTTGAGACCGGGAATGCAAAGAGCGTCTACCATTCAACTGATCAAAACTCCTAATCAAATACAAAACTTCAGTGTAATGCCTGCGCCCAACTCGGCCCCTTTACCAGGAAGTAATGGTAGTAGCTCTGGCAATAATTCTCGTCATAATACGCCTCAAATGACGAATCAACCTCCTCCAAACGTAGTGACTGGTAACTATCCTCAGCAAATGAATGGCCCTAAGGGTTATACTCCTGGACAGACACCCGGCAGCCAACCAGTTTTTCCTACGGGGCAAAATGGCCAGAGAATCAATGTTCAAGGTAGACAAAGTAGTACAGGTAATAGACAAGTGGGAATAGCAGGAGTGGCAGCTCCAGGAGCTCCTGGAGGAACTGCTGTGGGAGCAAATGGTCCCAATGGGCAATCATTTGCTCCCAATGGACAGCCAATAGGCCCCAATGGGCAAATAATGGGACAAATGCCAATGAATAAATCAAATGGTCCATATAGTAATGATCTTCCTAATGATCTTAATATTAAGATCTTCAAAAGGAATTTGGGGAATGCAGGTGTGATAAGAGTTATGGATATCATTGAACAAATTAGTTGTGAACAACGAACTAATCTTGTAAGTATAGAATATTGGAATCGAATTGTTCAATCATATTTTACCCCCAATTCAGCTTTAAGACTTACCTTGGCACCAAATGAAACTCAAAGCCAACAAAGTGGTGGCCATGGTATTGCACCTGGAACAGAAGGTTCATCATTTGATCATAATTCATCTTATTCTAAACCTTTTGAATTGACTTCAGTTACAGCCCCTAGATTTTTTGCTTCAGTTTTGTCATCAGAGACCTTTAATAGATTTACTTTATCATTACCAGGAACTAAATTTCAAGTTATGAATAATGGCTCGATATTTCTAATATCACGAGTATTGATCACATATTTCTTTAATGATGGATCCATCTCCAATGCTTCAGGTGGATGTAAGATATTAATGAATCGAGATTTTAGAATTGAATGGATTGATTGTCGGCTTTCAAATTATCAAAGTACAGTTAATGTATTAAATATTGATAAAATATGGGATTCTATTCCTTATAAAAACGATTTGAATGAATTCAAACAAGAATTTATGAACAAATTAAAACAAGATATACTAAGCTACAAGAGTAGTTCAACATCCGGTATTGATTCTGGTTCAATGAGAATAATGCAAGTTGCAGATGTTATGTCGAGCCTTAAATCATTAATGGGTTTCACATTTGTCAATAATGTAAATTCTCCATTAAAAAGTCTTGAATTATTTATGACTGCCAATTCTAATTACCAAGCTCAAATGCAAAATCAAAAAAATCTGATACAACAGAAAGACAATTCACCCGTTGAAGATGACAAATTAAAAAAGAGAAGAATTAGTGTATCTACAAGCAATGCCAATTCCCCTTTAAATCCTGACAATTCCAAAAGACGTAAATAAAGACTTTTTATAAACTGTACCATTCTGTGACAACTTATTATTCTTTCCACACTTCCATCATGCTTCCTTTAATGCTTTAAAATTTTAATGCTTCTAACTTTTAATGCTTCTAACTTTTAATGCTTCTAACTTTTAATGCTTTAAGTTCTCATGCTTCTAACTTTTAATGCTTTAAGTTTTCATGCTTCTAACTTTTAATGCTTCTTACGTTTCAAGCTTACTTTGCTTGCCATCACTTTCCATAATGACTTCATACCTTTCGAATCATTCTTCATCCTTTCTTTGTATTTATATAGTAATAAACATCGCGTTTCTGATTTTCCCCAGAATTATTACTATTGTAATATTCTACTCTTACATTCACAATGTCGGATGGTAATGCTGCTCAACAGCTCAACAGTAAACCAGTAGAAGATCCCCAATCACCGACAATAACATCCCCAAAGGCTACAACGGAATCATCTGCTATGAAAATTCCAAGTTCTTCAAATCAGTTGGAAATTATTCCCTCTAAAAAATCATCACCAGAGCCAATAGAATCCCATGAAATCGATCTAGATTGGTCAGTTCCATTACCAGAAACCATTAGACCGAAGAGATTACGTGATTATGTTGGCCAGGACCATTTATTAGGACCTGAAGGCCGTATCCATGATTTTATACGACTTCTGTATCTTCCATCAATGATTCTTTATGGTCCTCCTGGAGTTGGGAAGACAACATTAGCATCCATACTTGCACGAGAAACAGGATACGTCTTTGTGGAATTTAATGCTACCGATGGAACAATTGCCCATTTAAAACAACTTCTGACAATCATTGAGAAAGAGAATATAAAGAGGGAGAATTCTGGAGAAGATTATTTACTGGTGGTTGTATTTATAGACGAAATTCATCGGTTTAGAATCAACCAACAGGATTTCTTACTTCCTTTAATTGAAACGGGCCAATTTGTTTTCATTGGTGCTACCACAGTAAACCCTAAAGTCAAAATACGACCTGCTATATTATCTCGTTGTCAAGTATTTGAACTTCAATCTTTGAGCCACTCTCATTTAGTCATGATATTGGATAAGGCTATAATTTATGAGAACATTCGAAGAAGAAGTGTGTTTAATATGAATTTTCTACGGTTTGATCAGAATTTGAAACTCAAATTAATTGACTTCTGTCAAGGTGATTCTCGAAAGTTAATTAGCAATGTTCAGTTCATCAGCGTAAATTTACACGGTCCTGAATATGAGTATCACCATGAATATAAGCCTGTAGATGTTCCAAACAGCATCATTAACTTGATTGAAGGATTCAAGCCCAAGGTTAAATTGAATGGGTTATATTCAAACTTATTTGATCTGATTTTGAATAAAGCTAAAGTTAAAATTAACAAGAATCCAAACAAGAATGTTGATCAACAATCCAAACTGATGAAAATCAACGATAAAAACGATAATTACTTTCGTATGGATGATCCCAAGTTCATTCTTCTCTCGGATTCCAAACAACAATACGAATATTCAAAACAAATGGAAGTTTCAGACAATGAATATGAAGGAGAAGGAATTCTCAGTGATACCTCTCTGGATTATGAAGATATTCAGTCCAATTCACCCAAGTTCCCCTTGGTGAAATGCCTTGCAATGGCTCTAACAATACTCAAATATGAAGATCCTAAACGATTCCTTCGAAACATTCTTCTTTTTTGTGTGATTCATGTTCATGATAACTCCCTACTCCCTAAAATAATGTCCATGGTCAAATGTGTCAATACTGCCAATGTCAATATGACGAAAATGTTCAGTAATATTATTGAAAAACTCTATAAATCTTCCACTATAACAAAGACAAAAACCATCAAATTCAAAATTGCGTTGATTAAAAGATACTTAAAGACACAACCCACACAAAAACCAGAGATTCCTGATCCTGTAGAAGATGAAGATCTTCTTCAGTCACTACTAACACCTCCCAAATATGCTTATGAGCCAGTTAAAGGCATTGAAATTTCTGATATCGATGAGAATGTCAATTTAGGCATTCTGTATGGAGATGAATTTGATTTATTGGATGAACCATTGGATTCTGATAGTGCATTGACCTCCATTTCCATGATGGACTTTGAAACTGATGGAAGTTTCATGCTAATGTCTGATAATTCAGAAGGTTGATTTAATTGGCTGCGAAAAGTTTTGTGATTAAACACAATCATGGAGGAACAAATGCCAGAAGAAATGGCTGATGCTTCAAGTAATAAAGAAGTCAAAAGTGATGGGGTGTCTCCATTGATTTCATTTGAAATCCTTACGACCTCTGGAATGATAACATTAGTACAGTATTTTATACTCATTATCTTCAAGATTCGAAATCAAGTTCTATACTTTACACAATTCACATCAAAATTGGTGCTTTATGGAGTAGAAATTGTACTAGCCTGTACGGTGGTTGTTCTAGAGCTTTTATACTATTGGGCAGATAAAGATGGTTACCTTATAGAAGGAGAAACAACATCGCCATTTCATTTTCACACATTCCACAATTTATTTTGGTCTGGGAAACAATTAACTATTTCATATCCTTACCTTGAAGTAATAGAATATAAAACCAGAAAACATACAGACAAACCGCCTGTTCCACCTAGGGATATCCCTATGGCGCCGCCAGTATCATCAGATGCGGTTAATATCAGTCCAGTGTCTCTTTATTCCCATCGATCAAGAAGAAAATTTAACAGTTTATTTCAAAAATAACCCTATATAAAAAACCCCTAGAAATGAACAAGTATTACAATCACTATATTAGGTGAAATCTATAAAAACTTTGTAGTACTTTATAAATACATTAGAATATATCAAAGGTTCGTTAATCATATATTAATTAGCGTATTGAAGATTCATTAGCTTTTTGCCATAAACTTATGCATTAGATTCTTCTGGTTGTTGTTGTTGTTCCAGAGTTTCATCATCATCTTGCGGTTGTTCCACATCTGTTGATTCAACATGTTCATTTTCGTGGTCTTCGTCACCTCCTAATGCAGCAAACATATTGGTAGCAGATTGAAGAGATTCGGTTCTTTTAGAGTTCTCTCTTGGTGATAAAGAACTTTCAATTCTAGAAGATTGAGATCTAGAAACTGCAGTGAACCCTTTAGAATCCTTCACTGGGGTTATTCTACTACTAGATTCAACTCTCTTTGGTTGAGAACCCCAATTGGATCCACCTCTAGAAGAATTTGATCTGGAATCATTAAAACCACCTTTGTTGTTTCTTCTTCTTTCAAGTGCAGCTTTTTCTTCTTCCAACTTTTTAATTTCAGCATCATCATGAATTTCTTTAATAGTTTTTGGACCAGTTTCTTGTTTATCAGAAATCCATTTTCTAGCTCTTAAATCTTGTAAATCCATCAACATAAATTTGATTCTTGAAGGTAATTTGACTTGACTTAAAATCTTTTTAATATTATCAAAAACAACATCCATTGTTCTTTTGGTGTTTTCTTGAAGATCGAATTTTGGACCAACAGCAGTGGCTAATTGAGTTAAACTTTCCAAAGTATCTTCAGTAGGATCTTCAACATTCTTACTCAAGTTAATTAAACAGAATACAACAACTTTATCAGTAAGAATATTTAATAAATATAATTGACCAATAAATTTAACTAAACCAAGACCCCTTCTTTTAGCAGCAGCCATAATATAATATTCATCAGACATCATTTCAACAGGAGTTCCATCTGCTCTAACATTAAGTTTATCAGACCAACCCTTTTCGTATTCTTTTTGACAAGTGGCCAATAATAATCTTCTAGCCAAATCTCCACCAGTAAATTTAACAACACCATCTTCTTTTAATGCAATATCAGAGGAAATTTTGGTGCACATTTTAGCACAAAATTGGGCATACATTGAAGACCAATAAGGCTCATCACAAGCTTTGGCAAATGTTAATGAAATAACTTGTTTAACGGTTTTTGCATCATCTTCCCATTTACTTTGTTCAGTAATTTTTAATATATCATCAGTAATTGGTTCAAACATTTCCAAAGTTAATTTGTTTAATAATGATTTAACTTTTCTTTCAACTTCTTCTTCATCCAAAATTACAGTAACTCCATCAGGAGCTATTTTAGTATCAGTCTTTTTAGCTCTTGATCTTGGAACCCATCTATTCTCACTCTTCTCCAAAGGTTTAATATCTTCTGGAGCAATAGTTAATTTAGGTTCTTCGTCCTTGTCTCTTCTTCTAGATTGGTTATTTCTCTTTGATTTATCTCTAGTACTTCCTCCCTTTCTCTTACTTCCATTTCTAGAGTTTTGTCTATCAAAGTTGCCTCCTCTACCAGACACTTGATTAAATCTATTAGGTAATCCACCTCTGTTATTTCCACCTCTTTGAGATCCAAATCTTCTTTGATTGGTTTGAGCAACAATTCCCAAAGATGATAATTTGTTCTTCCATTCTTCGTCAATTTCAAATTGAACTACGTTTTGGAATTGTATTAAAAATTGTGGATCATATCTGTATTTCTTAGTTTCACTCTTCCATCTTGGATCAACAGAAACCAAAGGCTCTGGATATTTCGTAGTAAATGGATCATCTATTGGAGTAGCCTGTTGGATTTTTTCAAAAAATTGAGATAAGTCCATTTCTTGACCTTCTTCTTGTTCTTCATCACCTTCATCATCATCATCAGCTCCGTCGTCAGCTTCTTCTTCGGATTTCGATTCCTCTTTTGGTTCAGAAGCGTCGGCCACATCAGTTGGTTCTTTAGACTCAGATTCTTTAGGTTCAACTTCTTTAGACTCAGATTCCTTAGGTTCAACTTCTTTAGGTTCAGCTTCTTTAGGTTCAGCTTCTTTAGGTTCAACTTCTTTAGATTCAACCGGCTGCTTTGGCTGCACAGGAACTTCAGGCTCTTTATTATCGACAGGCTTAATTTCCTCTTTGTTTTCTTCTTTAACTTCAGTAGGTTTGGTCTCAGTAGGTTTGGACTCAGCAGGTTTGGACTCAGTAGGTTTGGCCTCAGCCTCTTTGGACTCAGTAGGTTTGGTCTCTGTTGTTACAGGCTTTTCACCAGCTTCCTTTTCTTCCTTAGCTTTTTGCAAAGCTAATGCTTTTTGACGAATTCTTTCTCTGAATTCCTCAATAGCTGTCATTTTAACAGCCGGATCAGCAACAGGAGCCTTGTTAGCATCTGGAGAAGGAGTTTCAGGTGTAGCAGAAGCTGGAGGAGCAAACTGTGGAGTGGCAACCGGGACAGGAATGGCAGTAGGAGTAGCAACAGGAGCAACTACCGGAGCAACAACCGGAGCAGGACTACCAGCTACAGGAGCATTTGCGTATGGATTAATTTGAGCCTTAACAGGACTAGCAAAAGACTTTATTGGAGAAGTAATTGGAGTAGAAGATGAAGATTTTTGATATTGTTTCTTCTTATCTTCCAAATTAATTTCCTTACCAGATTTATCAGTTAATTTGACTTTACCAGTAGGAAATGAAGAATATGCAGGGACAGGAGATACACCACCTTGAACGGGGTTTGGAGAAGCCTTGGAAGTAACAGGAGATCCATAAGAATTAGGAGGACTCGAAATCACTGGTTGTCCATTTGGTGTATACATTGGAACAGGAACTCCATAACCTCCATAATTATAATAATAATTCATCATATTCATATTATAAGCAGCTGCTTGTGCGGAAGTATAGTTATATTGATTAGAATTCATCTTGCTATGGTAACTATTTCTCTTATTATATGGCTGTCTATTACCTTGTCTCTGATTATAGTTATTATTGTTGTTATTCTTATTATATTTAGCATTATTTCCAGTAGAAGATTCCGGGGTTGTACCGGTAGGCTTTTCAGGAGAATTGGATTGTTCCGACATGATTATTCCGAAACAATTGATAGAAATTCAATAAATGAATAGATTTGATTCAAAAATAAAAAAACAAGAATAAATAAAAGGATTTACTTTGATCTTTTTTTTTTATTTCCCAATAAATGAAATATTGTTTATACTTCAAGTATCACGTGTCCACGTACCCTTAAGGAAAAAACTTGATATCTCACTATTAAACTGTTCTATCACGTTAGTGGAACAATCTAATACTTTAAGGGAGTTAAGGGAAAAGGTGTATTTATAAAAGGTTTACTTTATAAAAAAGAATCTCTTATTGAAAAATTTTTTTTCTTCCCACTTTGAACATTGATTTGTGCGGAGCGTGGAAATGGATAAACTGGTACTTACACGGGAAATGTATGAGACAAGACAAGGAAGAAAGGCAAGAGTCTCACATGAGAGAGTATGACAGAGATGAGGAAACAATAAGATCTTGGGCCTATAAGCATACAGCTCAATTGAATGCTATTATTATTGATATTTTTTTTACACATCATAATGTCGCCTATATAATCTGTAGGCCAAAAGACCAGCCACTAATGTCAAAAATGAATAAATTATCACCGCATCTTTTGAAGATTGTAAATGGAAGCAATTAAGTTTCATTAATTCTTCTTTGCACAGATATCCCGTGGCATAAAAGAGATCTTTTGTACATTCAACACAATTGTCTACCTTTAGCACTCTATTATCGATTGCAGGATCTGAGCACTCACATTTACAGTACTGTTGGTATGCGGCACAAATGGGTGTAGAAAATACGAGTAAAATAAGCAAACTTATACGTGAAAAAGTTGATTTATATAGAACAACCATATTTTAAAGTCTTTTGAGTATTTGGAATCACGTTACTAACGGCGAATGATCATATATTTACAGCTTCGTTGTGCCGGAATATCTACTTGATTAAGTGCCAAAATACTTTTTCCTCACTTGCGCGCGCACAATTTTAAGAATTTGGATTTATCTTTCGAAGGCAAAATATGACAGTATCAATTGATCAAGCCTATGTGCATGAAGGTGGTATAAAACCATACTTTGAACAACAAATTCAAGACACTGAGATCAAAGTGCAAACCACACTGGAAAATTTAAGAAGATTAGAAGCACAACGTAATAAATTGAATAATAAAGTCAGAAAGTTGAAGGATGAACTTCGACTCTTACAAGAGCCAGGTTCTTATGTAGGAGAAGTTGTTAAAGTGATGGGATTGAATAAAGTCTTGGTCAAGATTCATCCTGAAGGGAAATACATTGTCAATGTATCTAAAGATATTGATATTAAAAAATTAACACCAAGTTTAAGAGTATGTTTGAAATCAGATTCTTATGATTTACACAAGATATTACCTAATAAGGTTGATCCATTAGTATCGTTAATGATGGTGGAAAAAGTTCCAGACTCCACTTATGACATGGTTGGTGGTTTAGATAAACAAATTAAGGAAATTAAAGAAGTTATTGAATTACCAGTTAAACATCCTGAATTATTTGAAAGTTTGGGAATTGCACAACCTAAAGGTGTTATTCTTTATGGTCCTCCAGGTACTGGGAAAACATTATTGGCCAGATCAGTCGCTCATCATACTGATTGTAGGTTCATAAGAGTATCTGGTAGTGAATTGGTTCAAAAATACATTGGTGAAGGTTCTAGAATGGTTAGAGAATTATTCGTTATGGCTAGGGAACATGCCCCTTCAATTATATTCATGGATGAAATTGATTCTATTGGTTCTTCAAGAGTTGAAGGTTCTAGTGGTGGTGATTCTGAAGTTCAAAGAACAATGTTGGAATTATTAAATCAATTGGATGGATTCGAAAGTTCTAAAGATATTAAGATTATTATGGCTACTAATAGATTGGATATATTAGACCCAGCTCTTTTAAGACCAGGTAGAATCGATAGAAAAATCGAATTCCCAGCCCCAACTGTTAATGCTAGAACTGATATCTTGAAAATTCATTCAAGATCAATGAATTTAACTAGAGGTATTAATTTAAGAAAGATTGCAGAAAAAATGAATGGATGCTCTGGTGCTGATGTTAAAGGTGTTTGTACTGAAGCTGGTATGTATGCATTAAGAGAAAGAAGAATCCATGTAACACAAGAAGACTTTGAACTTGCTGTTTCCAAAGTCATGTCTAAGAATGATGAAGGTGCCGTATCTTTAGCTAAATTATTCAAATAAATTAATTTCTTTCGTCGTGTACTACTCTATTATTTTTCCATATTATTCTATTTCGCAGTTTGATTTTGTTTTAAATCTGACACGAATCACTTTTATTGCAACCATGAACGTTTTACTGCTTCTACTACTATTGGTGGTGTGCATTGCCGACCTCAGTCATGATATTAGGCGAGCTGATAACTTGTTGGCACAGGATGGGCCGACTTTGAGTGTGTTATCCGAGTTTTCGGCAGTTATAAAGCAGGCAGAAACAACCGCTGACTCGTCTGCTCTTTCTCAATTATATTTCAAAAAATCGTTAATAGAGATCAATATTGGGAGGGAAAAAGATGCCATACAAGACTTACGTAAGTGTCTTGAGTATGATCTGTCTTTGAAGCCGGCACGTGTTAAGTTGGTGGACTTATTGATAGAGCATAGTATGTTTGATGATCCAATTTTTGATACTGTGGATGAAGAAATTACTGCCAAAATTGACAAATTTAACTTGGATTTCAAAAGTATGGTTGATTTCTGTGATAATGGTGAACTTGGTGCTTGTAATGAGATTATTGAGACTCAATTGTTGCCTATTTGCCCATTCAATTCCACCATTTATAAGTACCATATTGAGAATCTTCGAAAGACACAGATTGATAACCCGGAGGACTCAAAGAAACTTATTCAAGCATATTCGAAACTTTTAAAAAGCTCAAAGACATCCCTTGAATATTATGTTAAAATAGCTGATTACTTATTGTATACGCAAGTGAATTTTGATAAAGCTTTTAGCAATGTTAAACAATGTTTGAGGGTGGATAATGAATACAAAGATTGTATCAAATTATCCAAATTTTTATCCAAGTTTAAAAGACTTTTTGAAATTCTTGAAGTTTATTCCAATGAATTAAGTCATATCTATTTATCTACTGATTCTGATCAACCAACGATTTCTGAGATTGATTTGGCTGAAACATTGGATTTCGAGTATGTTATCAATTTCTTAAATGATCATCCAACCAAACGTCAAATGAATGGAATGCCTAAAGTATCGAACAATTATGAATATTTACTTCATTTCATCAAAGAATTCCAAACTAGTGAGCATCTTGAATCCACCAGATTTTCAGATGACTTGAACAAATTACTATGTGAAGCTTATATCCTGAAGAGAGATGCTAAATCTGCTCAACCATACTGTAAGTTGGTTCAAGATGACCAATTCTTGCCTAAATTGATCCCACAAATCGATAAGCTTCTTAATAAGAAGAACTTTGGTCAAGCAGAACAGATAATGAAACAATTCCCGGTGAATGTCAAACAAACGAAATTATACAAGACAAGATTACAGCATATTGAAGCACATATAAGAGAGCAGAGACAGCAACAGCAGCATAGGTTTCATCAACAGCAGCAACAACAACAAAGACAACAACAACAAAGACAGCAACAACAAAGACAACAACAACAAATGCAAACACCTAAGAATGACTACTACAAGGTTCTTGATGTACCCAAAGATGCAGATGAAAAAACCATCAAAAAGGCACATAGAACTCAAACATTAAAGTATCACCCTGATAAATATAAAGGAAAAGACTTGACGGCTGAGCAAATCGAAAATAAAATGCAAGAAATCAACCAAGCCTATGAAGTTTTATCTGATCCTGATCTTCGAGCACAATATGATAGAGGAAGTGATCCAAACGATCCTATGGCAGGACAACAACAGGGCAGTCAGTTCAGACAAGGAACACCATTTAGAACTAATGGCAATGGATTCCAATTCAATTTTGGGTCAGGTGGTAGTAATTTCTTTGGAGGAAATGGAGGGTTCAATTTTGGCAATTTTGGTAACTTTGGTAACCAAAAAGTGAAGTTTCAGAAGCATAAAAAGCAAAAGAAACGTAGACAGTAAATTCATTTAAATACGAGAATCCGGTATACCGGGATTATCAGGTACGGCTCTGAATTTACTGTCGCGAGTATACTGGTCCACAGTCGTTTTCCCACCGGTTTTGCCGGTTTTTTTCCTCAAACTAAAACTATTTTGTCCTCCCTAATTTCAAGTCAGAAATATCTTCTTATTCTTTCGCTATGAAGTTTCTGACATTATTAATAGCCACTGGGGTTGCTGCACTTCCAGCATCATTTCAGCAAACACCTTTTGAAATGCATACACCTGAACTCGAACATTCAATTGAAAGTTTCCCATTATTTGAAGATTTAACTGAAGCTCTCGTCTGTAAAGATAGTCTCGGGTTTTTGGATAGATTGAAGTATCATTGGAAGCCCCTTGTTGATACTGAACAGTTGCAGGCCTTAGTTTCCGAGGAAGGACTTAGAAAAAGAGCTGAAAAGTTGTTTTCTATTGCCAATAAGTCAGTTAAAAAATTGGGCCATCCAACTAGAGTTATTGGTTCACCAGGACATTGGTCCACTATTCATTATATTGCTAAGGAGTTAAGAAAAATGAGAGGTTATTACACAGTTGATGTGCAAAAATTTAAAGCTTTAGACGGTAAAGTTAACTCATACTCATTACTAATTGATGGAGTTGAACCAAAATCTTTATTACCATTAGACTTAACTCCTGGAACTCCAGACTCTAAGCCAGTTCATGGAAACTTGGTTTTAATTAACAATTTTGGTTGTAATGCTGAAGATTTCCCTGCCAATTTGACTTCTGGTAATATTGCATTAGTTAAAAGAGGTGAATGTGCATTTGGTATCAAATCTGCAAATGCAGGTGCTGCAGGTGCTATTGGTGCTATCATTTATGATGATGAACCATTACATGGTACTTTAGGTTCTCCAGCACCTCATATGGTCCCTACATTGTCTATTACCACTAAAGATGCTAAACCATATATTGAAACTTTAACCAAAACTCCATTTGCTAAATTTGAAGTAACTCTTTTTGTTGATGCTTACGTTAAATATATCAAAACTTTGAACGTTATTGCAGAAACAATATTTGGTGATCATGATAATGTAGTTTCTTTAGGAGCTCATTCTGATTCAGTCTTTGCAGGACCAGGTATCAATGATGATGGATCTGGTACTATTTCATTATTAGAAGTTGCTAAAGGTTTATCTAATTTTAAAGTTAATAACGCCGTTAGATTTGCATGGTGGGCAGCAGAAGAAGAAGGATTATTGGGATCTACATTCTATGCTAATTCTTTAAGTCCAGAAGAAAACAAGAAACTTCGTGTTTTTATGGATTATGATATGATGGCATCACCAAATTATGAATATGAAATTTATGATGCTAATAATCAAGATCATCCAAATGGATCTGGTAATTTAAGAGATTTATATGTTGATTGGTATGAAAGTAAAGGTTTAAACTATACTTTTATCCCATTTGATGGTCGTTCTGATTATGTTGGTTTTATTGATAATGGTATCCCAGCTGGTGGTATTGCTACCGGTGCTGAAGGTATTAAAAGTAAGGAAAGTCAAGAGAAATTTGGTGGTGTAGCTGGTGAATGGTTTGATCCTTGTTATCATCAATTATGTGATGATTTATCTAATCCAGATTATGAAGCTTGGGTAGTTAATACTCAATTAATTGCACATTCTGTTGCAGTTTATGCCAAATCTTTTGATGGATTCCCTGTCAGAGAAGCTGTTGCAGATGCTTCTACATCTTCTACCAGCTCCAATACCAATTCAATCTCCAACAACTTCAAATACCGTGGCCCACACCTTATTATTTAGTTTAATAGATAGTTCAAAATGAATTTTGCAGCCCTACTTCAGTTAATCAGTCCTATAAAAGCGGAATCTAATTCCGATACTTTCGTTTGACTCTTATTGACTCTTATCAGCATCCCTACAGAAAAAACTACAATTTACGTAAATTAAGAAACAGCTTAAATACATAATACTCTGCTTAATACCAATAACAATCTCGGGTGTCAAACGTGCAGATATTCCCCTCCTCTGCTTGTAAAAGTGTCTTAAAAACATCAAATATGACCCCCCCCCCGGAATGTTTAGCCCTCGCCCGGAATGTTTGGTTGAATTCGCTTTTTGAAATCTACTTCCTTAATATGGAAAAATAATCCTTATCGATATATAACTATAAAACGATTCAAATTTCCTCTATTTACATCTTTAATTATGGGAATTGTTAAACCAAAAGTATTATGGATTGCTAAAGAAACTATTGCTAAACCTGCATGGGATGCATTATCAAAATATGCTGATGTTCAAACATGTACCTCTAAAAATAGAGAAGAATTTATTCAAGATTTAAAAACTAAATATTCAGATATTGTTTGTATTGGTAGAAATTTTGATTTATCAATTACAGGAAGATTTGATGAAGAATTGGCCCAACATTTTCCTCCTTCATTGAGAAGTATTAGTCATTGTGGTGCAGGATATGATCAAATTGATGTTGAACCATTGATTAAAAGAAATATTCAATTATCAAATGTTACAGTACCAGTGGAAGCACCTACAGCAGATACTGCCGTTTACTTATTATTGGCAACTTTAAGAAACTTCCAAGCAGGTCATAACTTGATGATTGCAGGAGAATGGAAACCAGGTATTAAAGCTGCAGGAGCAAAACCTGGTCATAATCCTAGTAGCAGAGTTGTAGGTATTTTAGGTATGGGTGGTATTGGTAGAGCAATAAGAGATAGATTATTACCATTTGGATTTAAAAAAATCATTTACTATAATAGATCTAGATTATCACCAGAGTTAGAAGGAACTGCTGAATATGTTTCTTTTGATGAATTAATCAGTAATAGTGATATTATTTGTCTTAGTGTTCCATTAAACAATAATACTCATCATCTCATTAACAAAGAAGTATTGGAAAAAATGAAAAAAGATGTTATTATTATCAATACCGCAAGAGGTGCAGTATGTGATGAAGCACAAGTATTAAATAAATTAAAATCCAATGAAATTGGATTCTTTGGTAGTGATGTTTTTGAATTCGAACCAAAAGTGTCTCAAGAACTTCTTGATTTACCTAATGTTGTAAGCTTGCCACATATGGGTACCCACACAACCGAAGCATTTTACGAATTAGAAGAATGGGTAGTGAAAAATATTGATACATTCCTCCACACTGGTAAAATGAAAACAATTGTACCTGAAATGTCAAAAATTGACTTTGGCCATTCTCCAATCTTACAATAGGTTCAATAATTATATACAGTGTAATAGAAACTTATCTAATAAAGTGCCAAATAAATAAGCATATGTTTCTATTCGGTTATTGGCTCCATTAGTATGAATTTACGACTTTAGGTCTTCTAAAAACCGACATAATGCGTACTCGGACTCGGACTGGCATCCGTATGTCATTTCTGCCCCGTGTCCGTCCGTGTGGCCATACCACACCGCGAACATCGGCAGAAATAGCTTTTCTCTACCGCGGGATTCGTCTAATCTTCACCGCCCCAGAAATTCGGGTCTTTTGCTTAATGACTCTTTATATAGCTTATGGTATCTCGTCTGTTTCTCCCTCCCTTCCGAGATCTTACCGACTTTTAACTTCTATTTAATTTATCCTGAACTAAAAGGACTTCCTTTACTTTTATAAACTATTCTTATTGCTGGTTTATTAACAATACTTTGATAACTTATTGTCCCCCATCTTGGCTTGCTAACACTAAAATTTTTCAGCTCATTGAGATTTTTTTTTTTTTTCCAAATTTGAAAAATTCACAGGAGGATACCAATCAAAAAAGACCTTTAAATAATTGTTTAAACCTGTACCAAAATTTAGCATTATTTGTTATCAACAGACATTATAGAACTAGTTGTTGCTGTTTGATATCAATCTTGTATTATTTGCAGAAATTGTATTGAATTTCCTTCCCTAAATTCAAGCTTATCTATTTAATCTGAAATCTATTCCCAAAGAAAAAAAAAAATTGAAAATTCAGAATATGGACGTCAATCAAAAGTTAACTCCAGCTATCATTTCAAACAAAGTAGCTGACCCTGGTCCTACAGGTAGTATTCAACCAGGCCATGATTCTGTGGAAATCGATTATGAAGCTTTACCTCCAGATGCATCTTTAACTGCACATTTAACTGCTGGTGCTTTTGCTGGTATTATGGAACATACAGTTATGTTCCCAATTGATTCATTAAAAACCAGAATGCAAATCATTAGTAATGCCCCTAAATTCAGTTCTAGTTTAATTAGTTCTATTTCCAAAATCACTTCTAGTGAAGGTGCTTATGCTTTATGGAGAGGTGTTTCTTCTGTAGTATTGGGGGCTGGACCTGCTCATGCTGTGTATTTCTCAGTGTTTGAAGCTTCAAAGACATTTTTAGTCAATAATTTAACTAATTCCAACAATACTAAGATAGTAACAGATGAAAATCATCCTTTAATTGCTAGTGGAGCAGGGATTACTGCTACTATTGCATCTGATGCATTAATGACTCCATTTGATGTTTTAAAACAAAGAATGCAAGCTTCTCATATATCCAATAGTTCAGTATCCAATTCTTCCAAATTATTTACTACTGCAAAACATATTTATAAAACTGAAGGTTTATTGGCATTTTATATTAGTTATCCAACTACTTTATTTACTAGTATTCCATTTGCTGCTTTAAATTTTGGATTCTATGAATATTCTTCTATTCTTTTAAATCCTCAAGGAATTTATAACCCTTATTTACATTGTGTATCAGGAGCTATAGCTGGTGGTATTGCTGCTGCTTTAACTAACCCATTTGATGTGGTGAAAACTGCTTTACAAACCAAAGGTATCTCCGATATATCGAGTATTAAAAAGAGTACTGGATTCTATTCTGCTTTCACTGCATTATATAAACAAGGTAAATTTAAGATCTTTCTAAGAGGTTTAAAACCAAGAATCATATTTAATGTTCCAAGTACTGCTATATCTTGGACTGCTTATGAAATGGCAAAAGAAGTATTATTGAGAAATTAATGCTTATAATGCAATAGATGATGGTAAGTTCACTTAAAATAGTCATGATGTAGTTTTTATAGTTTTGTATTAATTCCTGTATATATATATACATTTCGTTTATGTTGATGTTAAGTTGTAGGTGGGTTTCCCTATGAAATTGAGCTGCGTTATTCAGTGGAATCATATAGTAAGGAGCGTTCCAGAAGTACAACCACAAGCGGATTCACATACGTTCTCCCTTGGCCGATCCCTCTCCTTCTCCTTCTCCTTCTCCTTATCTTCCTCTTCCTCTTCCTCTTCCTCTCCCTCTCTCTTCCTCTCCTCCCTGTCTACTTCTGTATCGCCTGAATTAACGCATTGGCCCTTGCGATATGTGCTATTTCTCGTGGGTTTCGAGACAACCTTTGGGCTAAGATGGAAAATACCACACAAGATCCCAAGTATCCTAACAAATTGAAAAAGGCCTTTCGTGAATACAATCGTTCCTCCTCTTCCGTTCGAAACGACATAAATATCTTCCTTATACTACTTAATATCATTAATATGTTTTTTTCTATACCTTGCAGAATTGAACCAACGCGCTCTTTGACTCAAACACCTTTTTAATTACAATTTGAAAAATCAACAAAAAGATTAAACCATACTCATAACTGTGATCGGTATCGAGTTCTTCAAACGATGTCTGAAGTTCGTATATTGCACTAAAGTATCCTCCCCGTAGGAAGACCAACCATCCGTACCAGCTCCCATACAGCGTCGCCGCTGTTGATTTCTGATGCCAATACCCAGGCGTTTCACGCTAGGAGCTCTCACGAGCTTTGCTACCTCTTACTAGACCACTAGTTGCCCAATGATCCAATAAGAGTGGATGGAGTGTACCACCGAATTTCCCACCCGTGTTATAAGACTTAGTGTCCTTTTGTTGACGGGTAAATACGAACAGTTACGAGAACAGTTTGGCCCAATGCGACAAGCGTCACGAAACCAACTTTAAAGGTGCGAAGTAGTTTAAGAGGTTTACAGCTGAAATTTTTGTAAGCAAAGTTCAGTTCTGTTAGTCGTTACTTAGGTAACAGTGCTGGACGTCGCTTCCAAATAGACAACTAATACTTTGGCAAACGTATAATCTGTTTTAGTGCTTTGGAAATCATATAACCTTTATTAATGCTTTGGAAATATACTCAGTATATTGAATGAATAAGGTTACTATTATGCATCAATAGGATGACATATGCTAATAATAATACAGACACACCTACTATGAGATTACTACTACATCCACTTTGATATTCCTACTACATTTGGTGTTGATATTTACTTGTCTTATTGAATGAAAACCGACAAAGCTCTCGCAGTGACTTAATTTTTGCAGCCATTATTTGCAAATATGAACAACTTTCAACCTGTGAGTTTCACTCCTAAATGACCCAACAATTGATTTTGTGCCTCTTGTTGTATTACCAACAAAACCACAAATCCATTTCAAGAAACTATAAGGTTTGGTGTAAGGATGTTTAGGGTATATAAAGAGATTTTGGGTTTTCAAAAAATTCCTTACAACCACAAACACCTTTTTCTTACAACAAGAGAATATATTACCTAATTGACCTTACTAAAAGCCCTTAACGACCTAAAATGATGCCCTCCGACACTATTAGCAGTTTATCTACCGAATTGCCAAAATCCTCCTTGATTTTAGCTCTCCTGGAGCCTATGTTAGAAATGACCCAAAAATCAAAAAATTCCTTCATCAACAAAATTTTTTGTTTCAAGGAAGATAAGCCGCATATCAAACCACCAACTAAAAGAAAGAGATCTAAAACTGAAAGAAAGAGATCCAAACAAAAGAGAAAGCTTTTAAAGAGATTCTTTAGACTTAGAGCTGCCAAAGCAACTACTGGAAACAAGTTTGAAGATCCTTTAGAAGCCAAATCTTTTTGGTCTACTTTGATTAGATTCTTTTACTTTGGAAGAAAGAAACAAGACCAGAATTTAGAGGATTTTGAGTCTCTTCTTTGTTCTTTGGATGGTAATGCTACGGAAACTTTTGACCGGCCTGAACCACTTTCACCAACAGAATCATTCTCTATTTGTGGCATTACCACAGAAAGAATTTCTCCAATTGTAACTTCAGCTTTGAGTGCCGCTCCCAAAGATGAATTACAATTGGTTTCTTTAGAATCGAGTTCTTGCGACTCAAGAATGGAGCTGAAAACCAGCAACAACAGCTCCAACACCGAAACTAAAGATTATATTCTGATCCCAACACCACCAGCCACTTTATCACCTACACCATCCAAAACCATTAACCCTTTTGTTGCTTTGAAGCCTGCACAAAAAGGAGAAAAGCCAACCTTGTCTCTTGAAACTTGGCCAATTTTGGGCTCAACCCCAATTGGCAAACGTGCAGCTTTGACCTCAGCTTCCATTGCTCCAGGATCTACCGCCAACATCACCCCAATCTCAACCCAAGGACCTGAAACAATCTTCAGTGTCGCTATGAATGACCTGGTCAATGAAAGTCCCATCACTATTGAATCTGACCAATTCAATTTTGTTGGTACTTCAAACGGCATTCCAAAACCTGCATTTGATATCAGTCAACTTTTTACAGGAGAAGTTGGTTATCAAACTAATGAATTTGAAAATGATATCTCTGATGACTTTGAAGATGATATTTATGATGACTTTGAAGATGATAATTATGATGAATATCAAGACAATGTTGCTGAAATTATCTCCATTGTGCCCTCATCAATTGAATCAGACGAATTTTCTGATAGTGATGAACTCTCAATGTTGATGTCGAAATATAATCATGTTTATCCCTTCAAGAAATTCAAATCCTATACTCCATAGGTCTCTAAACCTTCCACTCCATGGAAAACTTTTGCTATATTGTCTGCCATAAAACCTTTCGTGGTTGGATAGTTTCATGGCATTTGCATGCATCTCTAC